>CM026394.1:56169987-56195080 GCA_014843695.1 Archivesica marissinica | reverse complement strand
GTTAAAAAACCCAGCAGATATATCTCTATTATATTAGAGCATTGTAGCCATGTGTCCAACGTATATTAATGTTTACATATACAGATATATCTATGTAATATTAGAGTACTTTAGCTATGTTTCCAGACCTCACCCATTCATGTACATGTCATCTATTGGATGTACAAACCTCACCCATTCATGTACATGTCATCAATAGGATGTACAAACCTCATCCATTCATGTACATGCCATCTATAGGACGTACAAACCTCACCCATTCATGTACATGTCATCTATAGGATGTACAAACCTCACCCATTCATGTACATGTCATATATAGGATGTACAAACCTCATCCATTCATGTACATGTCATCTATAGGATGTACAAACCTCATTCATTCATGTACATGCCATATATAGGATGTACAAACCTCACCCATTAATCTACATGCCATATATAGGATGTAGAAACATCACCCATTCATGTACATGTCATCTATTGGATGTACTAACCTCACCCATTCATGTACATGTCATCTATTGGATGTACAAACCTCACCCATTCATGTACATGTCATCAATAAGATGTACAAACCTCACCCATTCATGTACATGTCATCAATAGTATGTACAAACCTCACCCATTAATGTACATGCCATATATAGGATGTACAAACCTCACCCATTCATGTACATGTCATCTATTGGATGTACAAACCTCACCCATTCATGTACATGTCATCTATTGGATGTACAAACTTCACCCATTCATGTACATGTCATCAATAGGATGTACAAACCTCACCCATTCATGTACATGTCATCAATAGTATGTACAAACATCACCCATTCATGTACATGCCATCTATTGGATGTACAAACCTCACCCATCCATGTACATGTCATCAATAGGATGTACAAACCTCACCCATTCCTGTACATGTCATCTATTGGATGTACATATCTCACCCATTCATGTACATGTCATCTATTGGATGTACAAACCTCACCCATTCATGTACATGCCATCTATAGTAAGTACAAACCTCACCCATTCATGTACATGTCATCTATAGGATGTACAAACCTCACCCATTCATGTACATGTCATATATAGTATGTACAAGCCTCACCCATTCATGTACATGTCATCTATCGGATGTACAAGCCTCACCCATTCATGTTCATGTCATCTATCGGATGTACAAACCTCACCCATTAATGTACATGCCATCTATAGGATGTACACTATACACACCTCACCAGTGTTCCGCTTTCCCAGTGTAACCGTTCTCGTTATCATCGGGCGCTTAGTGTCATGCGCATAGCTTCTTACCCAAACAAGACCTGAAGTTGACCTCAAGCCCTATCCGTGTGACACATACGTACACACACCCCAATACTGAGACTGAAGTTGTGATTACCAACCCCTAGGTTCGACTCTGGGTAGACCTGACACGATTATAAGTTGGCCTAAATGAACCAATAAGCCAGTAAGAACATTTTCTACTTTCTTTAATACAGGTATAAGTAATCACTTTACTAATACACGAAGTTACTTCAAAGAGACAATTATATCTGTCAATTTCTAAAGCACTAAGCTCCCCATCCGTTGACCCTGTTAATGGGTTTTGACGGAAGTGCCGTCTGTAACCTAACCCTTCCTACAGTTTTGCAGTGTATCTAAAATATCGTATATTCAAGAAAGGTAACCGGTGGACACGACTAACCAATTCCAACCGATAACCTCCCTTGCACATACGAATGGACTATCCTATTCATGGGCCCAAATCATAAAGACAGAGAAGCAGACGAAGCAAGCCGAAAGTTCTCATTCGGCAATCACGGACACTATTAAAGCTCGACAACAACAAATAGGCTAATAGAAGTCGATTGGGGTTCAAATTAACCCAAAACGGGTTTACCCAATATAATCATCCTTTAAAGCGACACTACATCAGTGAAAACACAAATTTCTACAGAATGTATTTTCCTATTATATGGTATAATTTTAATCCAAATATTTGTCTCATATACTGAGTATTTAAACTAATAAACAAATGTCGTATATGCGGTTTGTTGACATAACAAAATAATGTAAACATACATGCGTAATACAACTAGTGTAGGCTGAATAACACGAGTTACGGTACAGATTTATCGTTGTATCTCACATTTGTGCCTATATATTTGTAGAATATTCTTAGTTAAATTGTCTCTAAACGACATTATCTCGCGTTTAGTATTGACTGCGATGACAAAACCAACGTCTATTCAGGAGCATGGATGACCGTTATATGAAATCATACTTTCAATCCACAAAATCACGGCTTTTTGAGTCAATGTTGGTGTTCGAATGTATACGGAAGAATTTGTAGTAGCAATGGATTTATACTTGAAATAAATGCATTTTATTTGCTTTTTGCGATGTAATGTCACTTTAAGTATTCGCGGATAAGTCAGTTGACCCTACGTGTATTCTCATTGGTCCGTGTAGGCATCTAATCACAACATTGCCGATGATCTATTCGGAACAGTTCTTATCCCATCGTTGATGCCATGCAAGTTAGCGGAGTTGTCAGATAGCTCATCGTCTGTCAAGGCTTCGGCCATTTGATTTGCTCCGTTTCTTATACGGTATATATCGATACTGACTCATTTGTTGAGCTATGTTACCTATGATCCGCTTTAATAGGAACTGTGCTTTCTCTATTCGCAATGTTTATGGTTGGCTTAGGGTCGTTTGTAACAATATTGTAGACATCAATACGCATTGCTTCAACTCTCGGTCGATAGCGTTTGAATACAACAGCAACTATTTTCAAAGTTTCTAGTCTACATTCTTTGAACCACATAACATAAAGGACAGGATCCAGAATACAGTTACATAGGGTCACAAATTGAACAGATAGTTCAGTACTCAGGTGTGAGATGATGCGAGCGTTCAACATAATTAATAGAACGATATATGAAACAAAAGTACATGTGATTGAAATGATGAACACAAACGCCATAGAGGTTGAGCGGTAGCTTCGTATCTCCTTTACTGTATCTACTACAGACATGGTGCGACCACTGTTAGATAATGCTTGCGCAACCCTGAATATCTTCCAATAACACAAAAACGCGGTTGTGTATGCTACAATAAGTAAAGAGGCGATCAATATAGTTGGTGTAAAGGAGCATCCACCGCGTTGTGTGAATACATCAACATTTTGCTTCTGAATGTAACATACGCCAAATCGAACAAAGAGCCACAAACTTCCTTCTATTATCCAGATCGACACAACAGTTATTCGTATGTACCTTTCTGTTATATTATTCATGTAGAACCGTGTCTTCAAAATCAACACATACCTCTCTATAGCCATGAGAACAATGGTGAGAAACTCTAACTGCAGCCATATTCTTGCCGTGTATTTAATGTAGAATTTAATGGATGGGTTGGTTGACACTGTTCTTATTGTCGATGTTACTATGTACAGAATGTCAAATATAAGCAGAGACATTGATAAAAATTTGGAAGCGTAAGGAATTTGTTTGGTTCGATTCATGACAGTTATTGCGCACACACTGATCATTATCGACACGCATCCTAAGAATATGAACAGAATGTCCACTTCTATAATGCGGACTTCAATATTATCAGATATGGTATCGTTATGTTCAATGTTAGCACTTCCATTGTCTGCTAGTTTCATGTGTGTATGCATTATCACAATGTCATAATTTCAGAATATAATTGCACGATTCCAAATGGTAAATTAAATGCTACTTTGTGTTGAGTCTGTGTTCAGACCATTCTATATGTGTCCATCATCGCCACACGTACTTGCACAGGCTATTGTTCCAAATGGTAAATTAAATGCTACTCTGTGTTGAGTCTGTGTGCAGACCATTGTATACGTGTACATCATCGTCACGTTGCACCAGATATTTTTCCTAATGGTAAATCAAATGTTTGTCTGTCTTCGATGTCTACTATGTTGATCACACTACAACGTTTGTCCTGAAAACAAAACAAGTATTAGTTTGGTAACACATTCAGTTTATATTTTGAAGGCAGAACATATATTTCAAATAATGACAATGTTTTAAATGGTGTTGCTGGAAATTTTCTTCTATTGTCACTTCTCTCTTCTTATCCGCCTCTATTCAGTTGTATAATATAAACGTTGATCTAAATTTATATACGCCCTATTTTCTATATTCTACTCTGCTTCTCAGTCCCGTATGTTTACATAAAGAGATATATCTCTATTATGTTAGAGCATTGCAGCTATGTTTCCAGACAATATATATGCTAACATAACCAGATATATCTCTATTATATTAGAGCAGTGCAGCTATGTGTCCAGCGTATATTAATGTTTGCATAAACAGATATACCTATGTAATATTAGAGTACTTTAGCTATGTTGCCAGACCTCATCCATTCATGTGCATGTAATCTATAGGATGTATAAACCTCACCCATTCATGTACATGTCATCCATAGGATGTACACACCTCACCCATTCATGTACATGTCATCAATAGGATGTACAAACCTCACCCATTCATGTACATGTCATATATAGGATATACAAACCTCACCCATTCATGTACATGCCATATATAGGATGTACAAACCTCACACATTCATGTAAATGTCATATATAGGATGTAAAAACCTCACCCTTTCATGTACATGTCATCTATAGGACGTACAAACCTCACCCATTCATGTACATGTCATCTATAGGATGTACAAGCCTCATCCATTCATGTACATGTCATCTATAGGATGTACAAACCTCATCCATTAATGTACATGTTATCAATAGGATGTACAAGCCTCATCCATTCATGTATGTGTCATATATAGGATGTACAAATCTCATCCAATCATGTACATGTCATATATAGGATGTACAAGCCTAATCCATTCATGTACAAGTAACCTATAGGATGTACAAACCTCACCCATTCATGTACATGTCATCTATAGGATGTTCAAACCTCATCCATTGATGTACATGTCATCTATAGGATGTACAAACCTCACCCATTCATGTACATGTCATCTATAGGATGTACAAACCTCATCCATTCATGTACATGTCATCTATAGGATGTACAAGCCTCATCCATTCGAGTACATGCCATATATAGGATTTACAAGTCTCATCCATTCATGTACATGTCATCTATAGGATGTACAAGCCTCATCCATTCCTGTACATGTCATCTATAGGATGAACAAACCTCACCCATTCATGTACATGTCAAAAATAGGATGTACATACCTTATCCATTCATGTACATGTCATATATAGGATGTACATACCTCGTCCATTCATTTACATGTCATCTATAGGATGTACATACCTCATCCATTCATGTACATGTCATCTATAGGATGTACAAGCCTCATCCATTCCTGTACATGTCATCTATAGGATGAACAAACCTCACCCATTCATGTACATGTCAAAAATAGGATGTACATACCTCATCCATTCATGTACATGTCATATATAGGATGTACATACCTCGTCCATTCATGTACATTTCATCTATAGGATGTACATACCTCATCCATTCATGTACATGTCATCTATAGGACGTACAAACCTCACCCATTCATGTACATATCACATATAGGATGTACAAACCTCATCCATTCATGTACATGTCATCTGTAGGATGTACAATCCTCACCCATTCGTGTACATGTGTTCAATAGGATGTACAAACCTCGCCCATTTATGTACAAGTCATACATAGGATGCACAAACCTCACCCATTCATGTACATGCCATCAATAGTAAGTACAAACTTCATACATTCATGTACATGTCATCTATAGGATGTACAAGCCTCATCCATTAATGTACATGTTATCTATAGGATGTACAAACCTCACCCATTCATGTACATGTCATCTATAGGATGTACAAGCCTCATCCATTCATGTACATGTCATCTATAGGATGTACAAACCTCACATATTCATGTACATGTCATATATAGGATGTACATACCTCACCCATTCATGTACATGTCATCTATAGGATGTACAAACCTCACCCATTCATGTACATGTCATCTATAGGATGTACAAACCTCACCCATTCATGTACATGTCATATATAGGATGTACAAACCTCACCCATTCATGCACATGTCATCTATAGGCTGTACAAACCTCACCCATTAATGTACATGTCATATATAGGATGTACAAACCTCACTCATTCATGTACATGCCATATATAGGATGTACATACCTCACCCATTCATGTACATGTCATATATAGGATGTACAAACCACACCCATTCATGTACATGTCATCTATAGGATGTACAGACCTCACCCATTCATGTACATGTCATCTATAGGATGTACAAACCTCACCTATTAATGTACATGTCATCTATAGGATGTACAAGCCTCATCCTTTCCTGTACATGTCATCTATAGGATGTACAAACCTCACCCATTCATGTACATGTCATCCATAGGATGTACAAGCCTCATCCATTCCTGTACTTGTCATCTATAGGATGTACAAACCTCACCCATTCATGTACATGTCATAAATAGGATGTACATACCTCATCCATTCATGTACATGTCATCTATAGGATGTACATACCTCGTCCATTCATGTACATGTCATCTATAGGATGTACATACCTCATCCATTCATGTACATGACATCTATAGGATGTACAAGCCTCATCCATTAATGTACATGTCATCTATAGGATGTACAAACCTCATCCATTCATGTACATGTCATCTATAGGATGTACAAGCCTCATCCATTCATGTACATGTCATCAATAGGATGTACAAACCTCACACATTCATGTACATGTCATATATAGGATGTACATACCTCACCCATTCATGTACATGTCATCTATAGGATGTACAAACCTCACCCATTCATGTACATGCCATATATAGGATGTACAAACCTCACCCATTAATGTACATGTCATATATAGGATGTACAAACCTCACCCATTCATGTACATGCCATATATAGGATGTACAAACCTCACCCATTCATGTACATGTCATATATAGGATGCACAAACCTCACCCATTCATGTACATGCCATCTATAGGATGTACAAACCTCAACCATTCATGTACATGCCATATATAGGATGTACAAACCTCACCCATTAATGTACATGTCATATATAGGATGTACAAACCTCACCCATTCATGTACATGCCATATATAGGATGTACAAACCTCACCCATTCATGTACATGTCATATATAGGATGCACAAACCTCACCCATTCATGTACATGCATCTATAGGACGTATAAACCTCATCCATTCAAGTACATGTCACATATAGGATGTACAAACCTCATCCATTCATGTACATGTCATCTATAGGATGTACAATCCTCACCCATTCATGTACATGTCATATATAGGATAACCAAACCTCATCCATTCGTGTACATGTCATCAATAGGATGTACAAACCTCGCCCATTTATGTACAAGTCATATATAGGATGCACAAACCTCACCCATTCATGTACATGCCATCAATAGTAAGTACAAACTTCATCCATTCATGTACATGTCATCTATAGGATGTACAAGCCTCATCCATTAATGTACATGTTATCTATAGGATGTACAAACCTCATCCATTCATGTACATGTCATCTATAGGATGTACAAGCCTCATCCATTCATGTACATGTCATCTATAGGATGTACAAACCTCACATATTCATGTACATGTCATATATAGGATGTACAAACCTCACCCATTCATGTACATGTCATCTATAGGATGTACAAACCTCACCCATTCATGTACATGTCATATATAGGATGTACAAACCTCACCCATTCATGTACATGTCATCTATAGGATGTACAAACCTCACCCATTCATGTACATGTCATCTATAGGATGTACAAACCTCACCCATTCATGTACATGTCATCTATAGGATGTACAAACCTCACCCATTCATGTACATGTCATATATAGGATGTACAAACCTCACCCATTCATGTACATGTCATCTATAGGATGTACAAACCTCACCCATTCATGTACATGTCATCTATAGGATGTACAAACCTCATCCATTCATGTACATGTCATCTATAGGATGTACAAACCTCATCCATTCATGTACATGTCATCTATAGGATGTACAAACCTCATCCATTCATGTACATGTCATCTATAGGATGTACAAACCTCATCCATTCATGTACATGTCATCTATAGGATGTACAAACCTCATCCATTCATGTACATGTCATCTATAGGATGTACAAACCTCATCCATTCATGTACATGTCATCTATAGGATGTACATACCTCATCCATTCATGTACATGTCATCTATAGGATGTACAAGCCTCATCCATTAATGTACATGTCATCTATAGGATGTACAAACCTCATCCATTCATGTACATGTCATCTATAGGATGTACAAGCCTCATCCATTCATGTACATGTCATCAATAGGATGTACAATCCTCACACATTCATGTACATGTCATATATAGGATGTACATACCTCACCCATTCATGTACATGTCATCTATAGGATGTACAAACCTCACCCATTCATGTACATGCCATATATAGGATGTACAAACCTCACCCATTAATGTAAATGTCATATATAGGATGTACAAACCTCACCCATTCATGTACATGCCATATATAGGATGTACAAACCTCACCCATTCATGTACATGTCATATATAGGATGCACAAACCTCACCCATTCATGTACATGCCATCAATAGTAAGTACAAACTTCATCCATTCATGTACATGTCATCTATAGGATGTACAAGCCTCATCCATTAATGTACATGTTATCTATAGGATGTACAAACCTCATCCATTCATGTACATGTCATCTATAGGATGTACAAGCCTCATCCATTCATGTACATGTCATCTATAGGATGTACAAACCTCACATATTCATGTATATGTCATATATAGGATGTACACACCTCACCCATTCATGTACATGTCATCTATAGGATGTACAAACCTCACCCATTCATGTACATGTCATCTATAGGATGTACAAACCTCACCCATTCATGTACATGTCATATATAGGATGTACAAACCTCACCCATTCATGTACATGTCATATATAGGATGTACAAACCTCACTCATTCATGTACATGCCATATATAGGATGTACATACCTCACCCATTCATGTACATGTCATATATAGGATGTACAAACCACACCCATTCATGTACATGTCATCTATAGGATGTACAGACCTCACCCATTCATGTACATGTCATCTATAGGATGCACAAACCTCACCTATTAATGTACATGTCATCTATAGGATGTACAAGCCTCATCCTTTCCTGTACATGTCATCTATAGGATGTACAAACCTCACCCATTCATGTACATGTCATCCATAGGATGTACAAGCCTCATCCATTCCTGTACATGTCATCTATAGGATGTACAAACCTCACCCATTCATGTACATGTCATAAATAGGATGTACATACCTCATCCATTCATATACATGTCATCTATAGGATGTACATACCTCGTCCATTCATGTACATGTCATCTATAGGATGTACATACCTCATCCATTCATGTACATGACATCTATAGGATGTACAAGCCTCATCCATTAATGTACATGTCATCTATAGGATGTACAAACCTCATCCATTCATGTACATGTCATCTATAGGATGTACAAGCCTCATCCATTCATGTACATGTCATCAATAGGATGTACAAACTTCACACATTCATGTACATGTCATATATAGGATGTACATACCTCACCCATTCATGTACATGTCATCTATAGGATGTACAAACCTCACCCATTCATGTACATGCCATATATAGGATGTACAAACCTCACCCATTAATGTACATGTCATATATAGGATGTACAAACCTCACCCATTCATGTACATGCCATATATAGGATGTACAAACCTCACCCATTCATGTACATGTCATATATAGGATGTACAAACCACACCCATTCATGTACATGTCATCTATAGGATGTACAGACCTCACCCATTCATGTACATGTCATCTATAGGATGTACAAACCTCACCTATTAATGTACATGTCATCTATAGGATGTACAAGCCTCATCCTTTCCTGTACATGTCATCTATAGGATGTACAAACCTCACCCATTCATGTACATGTCATCTATAGGATGTACAAGCCTCATCCATTCCTGTACATGTCATCTATAGGATGTACAAACCTCATCCATTCATATACATGTCATCAATAGGACGTACAAACCTCACCCATTCATGTACATATCACATATAGGATGTACAAACCTCATCCATTCATGTACATGTCATCTGTAGGATGTACAATCCTCACCCATTCATGTACATGTCATCTATAGGACGTACAAACCTCATCCATTCAAGTACATGTCAAATATAGGATGTACAAACCTCATCCATTCATGTACATGTCATCTATAGGATGTACAATCCTCACCCATTCATGTACATGTCATCTATAGGATAACCAAACCTCATCCATTCGTGTACATGTCATCAATAGGATGTACAAACCTCGCCCATTTATGTACAAGTCATATATAGGATGCACAAACCTCACCCATTCATGTACATGCCATCAATAGTAAGTACAAACTTCATCCATTCATGTACATGTCATCTATAGGATGTACAAGCCTCATCCATTAATGTATATGTCATCTATAGGATGTACAAACCTCATCCATTCATGTACATGTCATCTATAGGATGTACAAGCCTCATCCATTCATGTACATGTCATCTATAGGATGTACAAACCTCACACATTCATGAACATGTCATATATAGGATGTACATACCTCAACCATTCATGTACATGTCATCTATAGGATGTACAAACCTCACCCATTCATGTACATGTCATCTATAGGATGTACAAACCTCACCCATTCATGTACATGTCATATATAGGATGTACAAACCTCACCCATTCATGCACATGTCATCTATAGGCTGTACAAACCTCACCCATTAATGTACATGTCATATATAGGATGTACAAACCTCACTCATTCATGTACATGCCATATATAGGATGTACAAACCTCACCCATTCATGTACATGTCATCAATAGGATGTACAAACCACACCCATTCATGTACATGTCATCTATAGGATGTACAGACCTCACCCATTCATGTACATGTCATCTATAGGATGTACAAACCTCACCTATTAATGTACATGTCATCTATAGGATGTACAAGCCTCATCCTTTCCTGTACATGTCATCTATAGGATGTACAAACCTCACCCATTCATGTACATGTCATCTATAGGATGTACAAGCCTCATCCATTCCTGTACATGTCATCTATAGGATGTACAAACCTCACCCATTCATGTACATGTCATAAATAGGATGTACATACCTCATCCATTCATGTACATGTCATCTATAGGATGTACATACCTCGTCCATTCATGTACATGTCATCTATAGGATGTACATACCTCATCCATTCATGTACATGTCATCTATAGGATGTACAAACCTCACCCATTCATGTACATGTCATCTATAGGATGTACAAACCTCATCCATTCATGTACATGTCATCTATAGGATGTACAAACCTCACCCATTCATGTACATGTCATCTATAGGATGTACAAACCTCACCCATTCATGTACATGTCATATATAGGATGTACAAACCTCACCCATTCATGTACATGTCATATATAGGATGTACAAACCTCACCCATTCATGTACATGTCATCTATAGGATGTACAAACCTCACCCATTCATGTACATGTCATATATAGGATGTACAAACCTCACCCATTCATGTACATGTCATATATAGGATGTACAAACCTCCCCATTCATGTACATGTCATATATAGGATGTACAAACCTCACCCATTCATGTACATGTCATCTATAGGATGTACAACCTCACCCATTCATGTACATGTCATCTATAGGATGTACAAACCTCACCATTATGTACATGTCATCTATAGGATGTACAAACCTCATCCTTTCCTGTACATGTCATCTATAGGATGTACAAACCTCCCATTCATGTACATGTCATCTATAGGATGTACAAGCCTCATCCATTCCTGTACATGTCATCTATAGGATGTACAACCTCATCCATTCAATACATGTCATCATAGGACGTACAAACCTCACCCATTCATGTACATATCACATATAGGATGTACAACCTCATCCATTCATGTACATGTCATCTGTAGGATGTACAATCCTCACCCATTCATGTACATGTCATCTATAGGACGTACAAACCTCATCCATTCAAGTACATGTCAAATATAGGATGTACAAACCTCATCCATTCATGTACATGTCATCTATAGGATGTACAATCCTCACCCATTCATGTACATGTCATCTATAGGATAACCAAACCTCATCCATTCGTGTACATGTCATCAATAGGATGTACAAACCTCGCCCATTTATGTACAAGTCATATATAGGATGCACAAACCTCACCCATTCATGTACATGCCATCAATAGTAAGTACAAACTTCATCCATTCATGTACATGTCATCTATAGGATGTACAAGCCTCATCCATTAATGTACATGTCATCTATAGGATGTACAAACCTCATCCATTCATGTACATGTCATCTATAGGATGTACAAGCCTCATCCATTCATGTACATGTCATCTATAGGATGTACAAACCTCACACATTCATGTACATGTCATATATAGGATGTACATACCTCAACCATTCATGTACATGTCATCTATAGGATGTACAAACCTCACCCATTCATGTACATGTCATCTATAGGATGTACAAACCTCACCCATTCATGTACATGTCATATATAGGATGTACAAACCTCACCCATTCATGCACATGTCATCTATAGGCTGTACAAACCTCACCCATTAATGTACATGTCATATATAGGATGTACAAACCTCACTCATTCATGTACATGCCATATATAGGATGTACAAACCTCACCCATTCATGTACATGTCATCAATAGGATGTACAAACCACACCCATTCATGTACATGTCATCTATAGGATGTACAGACCTCACCCATTCATGTACATGTCATCTATAGGATGTACAAACCTCACCTATTAATGTACATGTCATCTATAGGATGTACAAGCCTCATCCTTTCCTGTACATGTCATCTATAGGATGTACAAACCTCACCCATTCATGTACATGTCATCTATAGGATGTACAAGCCTCATCCATTCCTGTACATGTCATCTATAGGATGTACAAACCTCACCCATTCATGTACATGTCATAAATAGGATGTACATACCTCATCCATTCATGTACATGTCATCTATAGGATGTACATACCTCGTCCATTCATGTACATGTCATCTATAGGATGTACATACCTCATCCATTCAAGTACATGTCATCTATAGGACGTACAAACCTCACCCATTCATGTACATATCACATATAGGATGTACAAACCTCATCCAATCATGTTCATGTCACCTGTAGGATGTACAATCCTCACCCATTCATGTACATGTCATCTATAGGACGTACAAACCTCATCCATTCAAGTACATGTCACATATAGGATGTACAAACCTCATCCATTCATGTACATGTCATCTATAGGATGTACAATCCTCACCCATTCATGTACATGTCATCTATAGGATAACCAAACCTCATCCATTCGTGTACATGTCATCAATAGGATGTACAAACCTCGCCCATTTATGTACAAGTCATATATAGGATACACAAACCTCACCCATTCATGTACATGCCATCAATAGTAAGTACAAACTTCATCCATTCATGTACATGTCATCTATAGGATGTACAAACCTCATCCATTCATGTACATGTCATCTATAGGATGTACAAGCCTCATCCATTCATGTACATGTCATATATAGGATGTACAAACCTCACACATTCATGTACATGTCATATATAGGATGTACATACCTCACCCATTCATGTACATGTCATCTATAGGATGTACAAACCTCACCCATTCATGTACATGCCATATATAGGATGTACAAACCTCACCCATTAATGTACATGTCATATATAGGATGTACAAACCTCACCCATTAATGTACATGCCATATATAGGATGTACAAACCTCACCCATTCATGTACATGTCATCTATAGGATGTACAAACCTCACCCATTCATGTACATGTCATCTATAGGATGTACAAGCCTCATCCTTTCCTGTACATGTCATCTATAGGATGTACACACCTCACCCATTCATGTACATGTCATCTATAGGATGTACAAGCCTCACCCATTCCTGTACATGTCATCTATAGGATGTACAAACCTCACCTATTAATGTACATGTCATCTATAGGATGTACAAGCCTCATCCTTTCCTGTACATGTCATCTATAGGATGTACGCACCTCATCCATTCATGTACATGTCATCTATAGGATGTACAATCCTCACCCATTCATGTACATGTCATCTATAGGATAACCAAACCTCATTCATTCGTGTACATGTCATCAATAGGATGTACAAACCTCGCCCATTTATGTACAAGTCATATATAGGATACACAAACCTCACCCATTCATGTACATGCCATCAATAGTAAGTACAAACTTCATCCATTCATGTACATGTCATCTATAGGATGTACAAGCCTCATCTATTAATGTACATGTCATCTATAGGATGTACAAACCTCATCCATTCATGTAAATGTCATCAATAGGATGTACAAACCTCACCCATTCATGTACATGTCATAAATAGGATGTACATACCTCATCCATTCATGTACATGTCATCTATAGGATGTACATACCTCGTCCATTCATGTATATGTCATCTATAGGATGTACATACCTCATCCATTCATGTACATGTCATCTATAGGACGTACAAACCTCACCCATTCATGTACATATCACATATAGGATGTACAAACCTCATCCATTCATGTACATGTCATCTGTAGGATGTACAATCCTCACCCATTCATGTACATATCATCTATAGGACGTACAAACCTCATCCATTCAAGTACATGTCACATATAGGATGTACAAACCTCATCCATGCATGAACATGTCATCTATAGGATGTACAATCCTCACCCATTCATGTAGATGTCATCTATAGGATAACCAAACCTCATCCATTCGTGTACATGTCATCAATAGGATGTACAAACCTCGCCCATTTATGTACAAGTCATATATAAGATGCACAAACCACACCCATGCATGTACATGCCATCAATAGTAAGTACAAACTTCATCCATTCATGTACATGTCATCTATAGGATGTACAAGCCTCATCCATTAATGTACATGTCATCTATAGGATGTACAAACCTCATCCATTCATGTACATGTCATTTATAGGATGTACAAGCCTCATCCATTCATGTACATGTCATATATAGGATGTACAAACCTCACACATTCATGTACATGTCATATATAGGATGTTCATACCTCATACATTCATGTTACATGTCATGTATAGGATGTACAAGCCTAATCCATTCATGAACATGTTATCTATAGGATGTACAAACCTCATCCATTCATGTACATGTCATCTATAGGATGTACAAGCCTCATCCATTCATGTACATGTCATCTATAGGATGTACAAGCCTCATCCATTCATGTACATGTCATCTATAGGATGTACAAACCTCATCCATTCATGTACATGTCATCTATAGGATGTACATACCTCATCCATTCATGTACATGTCATCTATAGGATGTACAAGCCTCATTCATTCATGTACATGTCATCTATAGGATGTACAAACCTAATCCATTCATGTACATGTCATCTATAGGATGAAAAAGCCTCATCCATTCATGTACATGTTATCTATAGTATGTACAAACCTCATCCATGCATGTACATGTCATCGATGGGATGTACAAGCCTCATCCATTCATGTACGTGTCATCTATAGGATGTACAAACCTCATCCATTCATGTACATGTCATCTATAGGATGTACAAACCTCATCCATTCATGTACATGTCATCTATAGGATGTACAAGCCTCATCCATTCATGTACATGTCATCTATAGGATGTACAAGCCTCATCCATGCATGAACATGTCATCTATAGGATGTTCAAACCTCATCCATTCATGTACATGTCATCTATAGGGTGTACATACCTCATCCATTCATGTACATGTCATCTATAGGATGTAAAAGCCTCATCCATTCATGTACATGTCATCTATAGGATGAACAAGCCTCATCCATTCATGTACATGTTATCTATTGGATGTACAAGCCTCATCCATTCATGTACATGTCATCTATAGTATGTACAAACCCCCTCCATGCATGTACATGTCATCTATAGGATGTACAAACCTAATCCATGCATGTACATGTCATCTATAGGATGTACAAGCCTCATCCATTCAGGTACATGTTATCTATTGTCAGCTATAGGATGTACAAACCTCACCCATTCATGTACATGTCATCTACAGGATGTTCAAACCTCATCCATTCATGTACATGTCATCTATAGGATGTACAAACCTCATCCATTCATGAACATACCATCAATAGGATGTACAAACCTCACCCATTCGTGTACATGCCATATATAGGATTTACAAGCCTCATCCATTCATGTACATGTCATCTATAGGATGTACAAACCTCAACTATTCATGTACATGTCATATATAGGATGTAGAAACCTCACCCATTCATGTACATGCCATATATAGGATGTACAAACATCACCCATTCATGTACATGTCATCTATAGGATGTACAGACCTCACCCATTCATGTACATGTCATCTATAGGATGTACAAACCTCACCCATTAATGTACATGTCATCTATAGGATGTACAAGCCTCATCCTTTCCTGTACATGTTATCTATAGGATGTACAAACCTCATCCATTCCTGTACATGTCATCTATAGGATGTACAAACCTCACCCATTCATGTACATGTCATCTATAGGATGTACATACCTCATCCATTCATGTACATGTCATCTATAGGATGTACATACCTCATCCATTCATGTACATGTCATCTATAGGATGTACATACCTCATCCATTCATGTACATGTCATCTATAGGATGTACAAACCTCATCCATTCATGTACATGTCATCTATAGGATGTACAAGCCTCATACATTCATGTACATGTCATCTATAGGATGTACAAGCCTCATCCATTCATGTACATGTCATCTATAGGATATACAAACCTCATCCATTCATGTACATGTCATCTATAGGATGTACATACCTCATCCATTCATGTACATGTCATCTATAGGATGTACAAGCCTCATCCATTCATGTACATGTCATCTATAGGATGTACAAACCTCATCCATTCATGTACATGTCATCTATAGGATGAACAAGCCTCATCCATTCATGTACATGTTATCTATTGGATGTACAAGCCTCATCCATTCATGTACATGTCATCTATAGTATGTACAAACCTCATCCATGCATGTACATGTCATCTATAGGATGTACAAATCTAATCCATGCATATACATGTCATCTCTAGGATGTACAAGCCTCATCCATTCATGTACATGTTATCTATAGGATGTACAAGCCTCATCCATTCATGTACGTGTCATATATAGGATGTACAAACCTCATCCATTCATGTACATGTCATCTATAGGATGTACAAACCTCACCCATTCATGTACTTGTCATCTATAGGATGTACAAGCCTCATCCATTCATGTACATGTCATCCATAGGATGTACATACCTCATCCATTCATGTACATGTCATCTATAGGATGTACATACCTCATCCATTCATGTACATGTCATCTATAGGATGTACATACCTCATCCATTCATGTACATGTCATCCATAGGATGTACAAACCTCATCCATTCATGTACATGTCATCTATAGGATGTACAAGCCTCATACATTCATGTACATGTCATCTATAGGATGTACATGCCTCATCCATTCATGTACATGTCATCTATAGGATATACAAACCTCATCCATTCATGTACATGTCATCTATAGGATGTACATACCTCATCCATTCATGTACATGTCATCTATAGGATGTACAAACCTCATCCATTCATGTACATGTCATCTATAGGATGAACAAGCCTCATCCATTCATGTACATGTTATCTATTGGATGTACAAGCCTCATCCATTCATGTACATGTCATCTATAGTATGTACAAACCTCATCCATGCATGTACATGTCATCTATAGGATGTACAAACCTAATCCATGCATGTACATGTCATCTCTAGGATGTACAAGCCTCATCCATTCATGTACATGTTATCTATAGGATGTACAAGCCTCATCCATTCATGTACGTGTCATATATAGGATGTACAAACCTCATCCATTCATGTACATGTCATCAATAGGATGTACAAACCTCACCCATTCATGTACTTGTCATCTATAGGATGTACAAGTCTCATTCATTCATGTACATGTCATCTATAGGATGTACAAACCTCATCCATTCATGCACATGTCATCTATAGGATGAACAAGCCTCATCCATTCATGTACATGTTATCTATTGGATGTACAAGCCTCATCCATTCATGTACATGTCATCTATAGTATGTACAAAGCTCATCCATGCATGTACATGTCATCTATAGGATGTACAAACCTAATCCATGCATGTACATGTCATCTCTAGGATGTACAAGCCTCATCCATTCATGTACATGTTATCTATAGGATGTACAAGCCTCATCCATTCATGTACGTGTCATATATAGGATGTACAAACCTCATCCATTCATGTACATGTCATCTATAGGATGTACAAACCTCACCCATTCATGTACTTGTCATCTATAGGATGTACAAGCCTCATCCATTCATGTACATGTCATCTATAGGATGTACAAGCCTCATCCATTCATGTACATGTCATCTATAGGATGTACAAACCTAATCCATGCATGTACATGTCATCTATAGGATGTACAAGCCTCATCCATTCATGTACATGTTATCTATAGGATGTACAAGCCTCATCCATTCATGTTCGTGTCATATATAGGATGTACAAACCTCATCCATTCATGTACATGCCATCAATAGGATGTACAAACCTCACCCATTCATGTACATGTCATCTATAGGATGTACAAGCCTCATCCATTCATGTACATGCCATCTATAGGATGTACAAGCCTCAACCATTCGTGTACATGCCATATATAGGATTTACAAGCCTCATCCATTCATGTACATGTCATCTATAGGATGTACAAACCTCACCCATTCATGTACATGTCATAAATAGGATGTACAAACCTCACCCATTCATGTACATGCCATATATAGGATGTACAAACATCACCCATTCATGTACATGTCATATATAGGATGTACAGACCTCACCCATTCATGTTCATGTCATCTATAGGATGTACAAACCTCACCCATTAATGTACATGTCATCTGTAGGATGTACAAGCCTCATCCATTCCTGTACATGTCATATATAGGATGTACAAACCTCACCCATTCATGTACATGTCATATATAGGATGTACAAGCCTCATCCATTCCTGTACATGTCATCTGTTGGATGTACAAACCTCACCCATGCATGTACATGTCATCTATAGGATGTACATACCTCATCCATTCATGTACATGTCATCTATAGGATGTACATACCTCATCCACTCATGTACATGTCATCTATAGGATGTACAAACCTCATCCATTCATGTACATGTCATCTATAGGATGTACAAGCCTCATCCATTCATGTAAATGTCATCTATAGGATGTACAAGCCTCATCCATTCATGTACATGTCATCTATAGGATGTACAAACCTCATCCATTCATGTACATGTCATCTATAGGATGTACATACCTCATCCATTCATGTACATGTCATCTATAGGATGTACAATCCTCATCCATTCATGTACATGTCATCTATAGGATGTACAAACCTCATTCATTCATGTACATGTCATCTATAGGATGAACAAGCCTCATCCATTCATGTACATGTTATCTATTGGATGTACAAGCCTCATCCATTTATGTACATGTCATCTATAGTATGTACAAACCTCATCCATGCATGTACATGTCATCTATAGGATGCACAAACCTAATCCATGCATGTACATGTCATCTCTAGGATGTACAAGCCTCATCCATTCATGTACATGTTATCTATAGGATGTACAAGCCTCATCCATTTATGTACGTGTCATATATAGGATGTACAAACCTCATCCATTCATGTACATGTCATCGATAGGATGTACAACCCTCACCCATTCATGTACGTGTCATCTATAGGATGTACAAGCCTCATCCATTCATGTACATGTCATCTATAGGATGGACAAACCTCACCCATTCATGTACATGTCATCTATAGGATGTACAAACCTCACCCATTCATGTACATGTCATCTATAGGATGTACAAACCTCATCCATTCATGAACATGCCATCAATAGGATGTACAAACCTCACCCATTCATGTACATGTCATCTATAGGATGTACAAGCCTCATCCATTCGTGTACATGTCATCTATAGGATGTACAAGCCTCACCCATTCGTGTACATGCCATATATAGGATGTACAAGCCTCATCCATTCATGTACATGTCATCTATAGGATGTACAAGCCTCACCCATTCATGTACATGTCATCTATAGGATGTACAAACCTCACCCATTCATGTACATGTCATATATAGGATGTACAAACCTCACCCATTCATGTACATGTCATCTATATGATGTACAAGCCTCACCCATTCATGTACATGTCATCCATAGGATGTACAAGCCTCACCCATTTATGTACATATCATATATAGGATGTACAAACCTCACCCATTCATGTACATGTCATCTATAGGATGTGCAAGCCTCACCCATTCGTGTACATGCCATATATAGGATGTACAAGCCTCATCCATTCATGTACATGTCATCTATAGGATGTACAAGCCTCACCCATTCATGTACATGTCATCTATAGGATGTACAAACCTCACCCATTCATGTACATGTCATATATAGGATGTACAAACCTCACCCATTCATGTACATGTCATCTATATGATGTACAAACCTCACCCATTCATGTACATGTCATCTATAGGATGTACAAGCCTCACCCATTCATGTACATATCATATATAGGATGTACAAACCTCACCCATTCATGTACATGTCATCTATAGGATGTACAAGCCTCACCCATTCGTGTACATGCCATATATAGGATGTACAAGCCTCATCCATTCATGTACATGTCATCTATAGGATGTACAAACCTCACCCATTCATGTACATGTCATCTATAGGATGTACAAGCCTCACCCATTCATGTACATGTCATCTATAGGATGTACAAACCTCACCCATTCATGTACATGTCATCTATAGGATGTACAAGCCTCACCCATTCATGTACATGTCATCTATAGGATGTACAAGCCTCACCCATTCATGTACATGTCATATATAGGATGTACAAACCTCACCCATTCATGTACATGTCATCTATAGAATGTACAATGTACAAACCTCAACGTTTTTCCGCTTTCCCAGTGTAACCGTTCTCTTTATCATCGGGCGCTTAGTGCCATGTGCATAGCTTCTTACCCAAACAAGACCTGAAGTTGACCTCAAGCCCTATCCGTGTGACACATACGTACGCACACTCCAATACTCAGACTGAAGTGGTGATTACCAACCCCTAGGTTCGACTCTGGGTAGACCTGACACGCTTATAAGTTGGCCTAAATGAACCAATAAGCCAGTAAGCACATTTTCTACTTTCTTTAATACACGTATAAGTAATGACTTTACTAATACACGAAGTTACTTCACACAGACAATTCTATCGGTCAAGTACTAAAGCACTAAGCTCCCCACCCGTTGACACTGTTAATGAGTTTTGACGGAAGTGCCGTCTGTACACTAACCCGTCCTATAGTTTTGCAGTCTATCTAAAATATCGTATATTCAAGAAAGGTAACCGGTGGACACGACTAACCAATTCCAACCGATAACCTCTCTTGCACATACGAACGGAATATCCTAGAATGATTCCTTCATGGGCCCAAATCATAAAGACAGAGAAGCAGAGGAAGCAAGCCGAAAGTTCTCATTCGGCAATCACGGACAATATTAAAGCTCGACAACAACAAATAAGCTAATAGAAGTCGATTGGGGTTCAAATAAACCCAAAACGGGTTCACCCAGTATAATCATCCTTTAAAGCGACACTACATCAGTGAAAACAAAAATTTCTACAGAATGTATTTTCCTATTATATGGTATAATTTTATTCCAAATATTTGTCTCATATACTGAGTACTTAAACTAATAAACAAATGTCGTATATGCGGTTTGTTGACATAACAAAATAATGTAAACATCCATGTGTAATACAATTAGTGTAAAGATCCATGGGTAATACAATTAGTGTAACCTGAATAACACGAGTTTGGTACAGATTTACCGTTGTATCTCACATTTGTGCCTATATATTTGTAGAATATTCTTAGTTAAATTGTCTCTAAACGACATTATCTCGCGTTTAGTATTGACTGCAATGACAAAACCTACGTCAATTTAGGAGCATGGATGACCGTTATATGAAATCATACTTTCAATCCACAAAATCACGGCTTTTTGAGTCAATGTTGGTGTTCGAATGTATACCGAAGAATTTGTAGTAGCAATGGATTTATACTTGAAAAAATGCATTTTATTTGCTTTTTGCGATGTAATGTCACTTTAAGTATTCGCGGATAAGTCAGTTGACCCTACGTGTATTCTCATTGGTCCGTGTAGGCATCTAATCACAACATTGCCGATGATCTATTCGGAACAGTTCTTATCCCATCGTTGATGTCATGCAAGTTAGCGGAGTTGTCAGATATCTCCTCCTCTGTCTATGATTCGGCCATTTGATTTGCTCCGTTTCTTATACGGTATATATCGATACTGACTCATTTGTTGAGCTATGTTGCTTGTGATCCGCTTCAATAGGAACTGTGCTTTCTCTATTCGCAATATTTATGATTGGCTTAGGGTCGTTTGTAACAATATTGTAGACATCAATACGCATTGCTTCAACTCTCGGTCGATAGCGTTTAAATACAACAGCAACTATTTTCAAAGTTTCTAGTCTACATTCTTTGAACCACAGAACATAAAGGACAGGATCCAGTATACAGTTACATAGGGTCACAAATTGAACAGATAGTTCAGTACTCAGGTGTGAGATGATGCGAGCGTTCAACACAATTAATAGAACGATATATGAAACAAAAGTACATGTGATTGAAATGATGAACACAAACGCCATAGAGGTTGAGCGGTAGCTTCGTATCTCCTTTACTGTATCTACTACAGAAATGGTGCGACCACTGTTAGATAATGCTTGCGCAACCTTGAATATCTTCCAATAACACACACACGCGGCTGTGTATGCTACAAAAAGTAAAGAGGCGATCAATACAGTTGGTGTAAAGGAGCATCCACCGCGTTGTGTGAATACATCAACATTTTGCTTCTGAATGTAACATACACCAAATCGAACAAAGAGCCACAAACTTCCTTCTATTATCCAGATCGACACAACAGTTATTCGTATGTACCTTTCTGTTATATTATTTATGTAGAACCTTGGCTTCAAAATCAACACATACCTCTCTATAGCCATGAGAAAAATGGTGAGAAACTCTAACTGCAGCCATATTCTTCCCGTGTATTTAATGTAGAAGTTAATGGATGGGTTGGTTGACACTGTTCTTATTGTCGATGTTACTATGTACAGAATGTCAAATATAAGCACAGACGTTGATAAATATTTGGAAGCGTAAGGAATTTTTTTGTTCGATTCATGACAGTTATTGCGCATACACTGAACATTATCGACACGCATCCTAAGAATATGAACAGAATGTCCAGTTCTACAATGCGGACTTCAATGTTATCATATATGGTATCGTTATGTTCAATGTTAGCACTTCCATTGTCTGATAGTTTCATGTGTGTATGCATTATCACAATGTCATAATTTCAGAATATAATTGCACGATTCCAAATGGTAAATTAAATGCTACTCTGTGTTGAGTCTGTGTTCAGACCATTATATATGTGTACATCGTCGCACGTTTGCACCTGCTATTTTTCCAAATGGTAAATTAAATGCTACTCTGTGTTGAGGCTGTATTCAGACCATTATATATGTGTACATCGGCACACGTACTTGCACCAGCTATTGTTCCAAATGGTAAATTAAATGCTACTCTGTGTTGAGTCTGTATTCAGACCATTATATATGTGTACATCGTCACACATACTTGCACCAGCTATTGTTCCAAATGGTAAATTAAATGCTACTCTGTGTTGAGTCTGTGTTCAGACCATTATATATGTGTACATCGGCACACGTACTTGCACCAGCTATTGTTCCAAATGGTAAATTAAATGCTACTCTGTGTTGAGTCTGTATTCAGACCATTATATATGTGTACATCGTCACACGTACTTGCACCAGCTATTGTTCCAAATGGTAAATTAAATGCTACTCTGTGTTGAGTCTGTGTTCAGACCATTCTATATGTGTACATCGCCACACGTACTTGCACCCGCTATTGTTCCAAATGGTAAATTAAATGCTACTCTGTGTTGAGTCTGTGTTCAGACCATTCTATATGTGTACATCGTCACACGTACTTGCACCAGCTATTGTTCCTAATGGTAAATTAAATGCTACTCTGTGTTGAGTCTGTATTCAGACCATTATATATGTGTACATCGGCACACGTACTTGCACCAGCTATTATTCCTAATGGTAAATCAAATGTGTGTCTGTCTTCGATGTCTACTCTATTGATCACACAGACACGATTGTCCTGAAAACAAAACGTTTTATTTTGTAACATATTCAGTTTATATTTTGATGGCAGAAGATATATTTCA
>CM026394.1:56132885-56168987 GCA_014843695.1 Archivesica marissinica | reverse complement strand
GCACCATCAGGCTGATGTCATATGGCAAAACTCCAGCTAATATTGGTGGAGGAAGTATTGGATCGCACCATCAGGCTGATGTCATATGGCAAAACTCCAGCTAATATTGGTGGAGGAAGTATTGGATCGCACCAACAGACTGATGTCATATGGTGAATCTCCAGCTAATATTGGTGGAGGAAGTATTGGATCGCACCAACAGACTGATGTCATAGGGCGAATCTCCAGCTAATATTGGTGGAGGAAGTATTGGATCGCACCAACAGACTGATGTCATAGGGCGAATCTCCAGCTAATATTGGTGGAGGAAGTATTGGATCGCACCAACAGACTGATGTCATAGGGCGAATCTCCAGCTAATATTGGTGGAGGAAGTATTGGATCGCACCAACAGACTGATGTCATAGGGCGAATCTCCAGCTAATATTGGTGGAGGAAGTATTGGATCGCACCAACAGACTGATGTCATAGGGCGAATCTCCAGCTAATATTGGTGGAGGAAGTATTGGATCGCACCAACAGACTGATGTCATATGGCAAAACTCCAGCTAATATTGGTGGAGGAAGTATTGGATCGCACCAACAGGCTGATGTCATAGGGCGAATCTCCAGCTAATATTGGCGGAGGAAGTATTGGATCGCACCAACAGACTGATGTCATAGGGCGAATCTCCAGCTAATATTGGTGGAGGAAGTATTGGATCGCACTAACAGACTGATGTCATAGGGCGAATCTCCAGCTAATATTGGTAGAGGAAGTATTGGATCGCACCAACAGACTGTCATATGGTGAATCTCTAGCTAATATTGGCGGAGGAAGTATTGGATCGCACCAACAGACTGATGTCATAGGGCGAATCTCCAGCTAATATTGGTGGAGGAAGTATTGGATCGCACCAACAGACTGATGTCATAGGGCGAATCTCCAGCTAATATTGGTGGAGGAAGTATTGGATCGCACCAACAGACTGATGTCATAGGGCGAATCTCCAGCTAATATTGGCGGAGGAAGTATTGGATCGCACCAACAGACTGATGTCATATGGCGAATCTCCAGCTAATATTGGCAGAGGAAGTATTGGATCGCACCAACAGACTGATGTCATATGGCGAATCTCCAGCTAATATTGGCAGAGGAAGTATTGGATCGCACCATCAGGCTGATGTCATATGGCAAAACTCCAGCTAATATTGGTGGAGGAAGTATTGGATCGCACCATCAGGCTGATGTCATATGGCAAAACTCCAGCTAATATTGGTGGAGGAAGTATTGGATCGCACCATCAGGCTGATGTCATATGGCAAAACTCCAGCTAATATTGGTGGAGGAAGTATTGGATCGCACCATCAGGCTGATGTCATATGGCAAAACTCCAGCTAATATTGGTGGAGGAAGTATTGGATCGCACCATCAGGCTGATGTCATATGGCAAAACTCCAGCTAATATTGGTGGAGGAAGTATTGGATCGCACCATCAGGCTGATGTCATATGGCAAAACTCCAGCTAATATTGGTGGAGGAAGTATTGGATCGCACCATCAGGCTGATGTCATATGGCAAAACTCCAGCTAATATTGGTGGAGGAAGTATTGGATCGCACCATCAGGCTGATGTCATATGGCAAAACTCCAGCTAATATTGGTGGAGGAAGTATTGGATCGCACCATCAGGCTGATGTCATATGGCAAAACTCCAGCTAATATTGGTGGAGGAAGTATTGGATCGCACCATCAGGCTGATGTCATATGGCAAAACTCCAGCTAATATTGGTGGAGGAAGTATTGGATCGCACCATCAGGCTGATGTCATATGGCAAAACTCCAGCTAATATTGGTGGAGGAAGTATTGGATCGCACCATCAGGCTGATGTCATATGGCAAAACTCCAGCTAATATTGGTGGAGGAAGTATTGGATCGCACCATCAGGCTGATGTCATATGGCAAAACTCCAGCTAATATTGGTGGAGGAAGTATTGGATCGCACCATCAGGCTGATGTCATATGGCAAAACTCCAGCTAATATTGGTGGAGGAAGTATTGGATCGCACCATCAGGCTGATGTCATATGGCAAAACTCCAGCTAATATTGGTGGAGGAAGTATTGGATCGCACCATCAGGCTGATGTCATATGGCAAAACTCCAGCTAATATTGGTGGAGGAAGTATTGGATCGCACCATCAGGCTGATGTCATATGGCAAAACTCCAGCTAATATTGGTGGAGGAAGTATTGGATCGCACCATTAGGCTGATGTCATATGGCAAAACTCCAGCTAATATTGGTGGAGGAAGTATTGGATCGCACCATCAGGCTGATGTCATATGGCAAAACTCCAGCTAATATTGGTGGAGGAAGTATTGGATCGCACCAACAGGCTGATGTCATATGGCAAAACTCCAGCTAATATTGGTGGAGGAAGTATTGGATCGCACCATCAGGCTGATGTCATATGGCAAAACTCCAGCTAATATTGGTGGAGGAAGTATTGGATCGCACCATCAGGCTGATGTCATATGGCAAAACTCCAGCTAATATTGGTGGAGGAAGTATTGGATCGCACCATCAGGCTGATGTCATATGGCAAAACTCCAGCTAATATTGGTGGAGGAAGTATTGGATCGCACCAACAGGCTGATGTCATATGGCAAAACTCCAGCTAATATTGGTGGAGGAAGTATTGGATCGCACCAACAGGCTGATGTCATATGGCAAAACTCCAGCTAATATTGGTGGAGGAAGTATTGGATTGCACCAACAGGCTGATGTCATATGGCAAAACTCCAGCTAATATTGGTGGAGGAAGTATTGGATCGCACCATCAGGCTGATCTCATATGGCAAAACTCCAGCTAATATTGGTGGAGGAAGTATTGGATCGCACCATCAGGCTGATGTCATATGGCAAAACTCCAGCTAATATTGGTGGAGGAAGTATTGGATTGCACCAACAGGCTGATGTCATAGGGCGAAACTCCAGCTAATATTGGTGGAGGAAGTATTGGATTGCACCATCAGGCTGATGTCATATGGCAAAACTCCAGCTAATATTGGTGGAGGAAGTATTGGATTGCACCAACAGGCTGATGTCATATGGCAAAACTCCAGCTAATATTGGTGGAGGAAGTATTGGATCGCACCATCAGGCTGATGTCATATGGCAAAACTCCAGCTAATATTGGTGGAGGAAGTATTGGATCGCACCATCAGGCTGATGTCATATGGCAAAACTCCAGCTAATATTGGTGGAGGAAGTATTGGATCGCACCAACAGACTGATGTCATAGGGCGAATCTCCAGCTAATATTGGTGGAGGAAGTATTGGATCGCACCATCAGGCTGATGTCATATGGCAAAACTCCAGCTAATATTGGTGGAGGAAGTATTGGATCGCACCAACAGACTGATGTCATATGGCAAAACTCCAGCTAATATTGGTGGAGGAAGTATTGGATCGCACCAACAGACTGATGTCATATGGCGAATCTCCAGCTAATATTGGTGGAGGAAGTATTGGATCGCACCATCAGGCTGATGTCATATGGCAAAACTCCAGCTAATATTGGTGGAGGAAGTATTGGATCGCACCATCAGGCTGATCTCATATGGCAAAACTCCAGCTAATATTGGTGGAGGAAGTATTGGATCGCACCAACGGACTGATGTCATAGGGCGAATCTCCAGCTAATATTGGCAGAGGAAGTATTGGATCGCACCAACAGACTGTCATATGGTGAATCTCCAACTAATATTGGTGGAGGAAGTATTGGATCGCACCATCAGGCTGATGTCATATGGCAAAACTCCAGCTAATATTGGTGGAGGAAGTATTGGATCGCACCAACAGACTGATGTCATAGGGCGAACCTCCAGCTAATATTGGTGGAGGAAGTATTGGATCGCACAATCAGGCTGATGTCATATGGCAAAACTCCAGCTAATATTGGTGGAGGAAGTATTGGATCGCACCAACAGACTGATGTCATAGGGCGAATCTCCAGCTAATATTGGTGGAGGAAGTATTGGATCGCACCATCAGGCTGATGTCATATGGCAAAACTCCAGCTAATATTGGTGGAGGAAGTATTGGATCGCACCAACAGACTGATGTCATATGGCGAAACTCCAGCTAATATTGGTGGAGGAAGTATTGGATCGCACCAACAGACTGATGTCATAGGGCGAATCTCCAGCTAATATTGGTGGAGGAAGTATTGGATCGCACCAACAGACTGATGTCATAGGGCGAATCTCCAGCTAATATTGGTGGAGGAAGTATTGGATCGCACCAACAGACTGATGTCATAGGGCGAATCTCCAGCTAATATTGGTGGAGGAAGTATTGGATCGCACCAACAGACTGATGTCATAGGGCGAATCTCCAGCTAATATTGGTGGAGGAAGTATTGGATCGCACCAACAGACTGATGTCATAGGGCGAATCTCCAGCTAATATTGGTGGAGGAAGTATTGGATCGCACCAACAGACTGATGTCATAGGGCGAATCTCCAGCTAATATTGGTGGAGGAAGTATTGGATCGCACCAACAGACTGATGTCATATGGCAAAACTCCAGCTAATATTGGTGGAGGAAGTATTGGATCGCACCAACAGGCTGATGTCATAGGGCGAATCTCCAGCTAATATTGGCGGAGGAAGTATTGGATCGCACCAACAGACTGATGTCATAGGGCGAATCTCCAGCTAATATTGGTGGAGGAAGTATTGGATCGCACCAACAGACTGATGTCATAGGGCGAATCTCCAGCTAATATTGGTAGAGGAAGTATTGGATCGCACCAACAGACTGTCATATGGTGAATCTCTAGCTAATATTGGCGGAGGAAGTATTGGATCGCACCAACAGACTGATGTCATAGGGCGAATCTCCAGCTAATATTGGTGGAGGAAGTATTGGATCGCACCAACAGACTGATGTCATAGGGCGAATCTCCAGCTAATATTGGTGGAGGAAGTATTGGATCGCACCAACAGACTGATGTCATAGGGCGAATCTCCAGCTAATATTGGCGGAGGAAGTATTGGATCGCACCAACAGACTGATGTCATATGGCGAATCTCCAGCTAATATTGGCAGAGGAAGTATTGGATCGCACCAACAGACTGATGTCATATGGCGAATCTCCAGCTAATATTGGCAGAGGAAGTATTGGATCGCACCAACAGACTGTCATATGGCGAATCTCCAGCTAATATTGGCAGAGGAAGTATTGGATCGCACCAACAGACTGTCATATGGTGAATCTCCAGCTAATATTGGCAGAGGAAGTATTGGACACACTGCTAGGAGGGGACACTCCGCCAATAATAACTGGACAGTCGTCATATCACCTAAGCCGTGCAACTCTAAACCCCACCATATACCGAATCAATGAGTCTTAATCAACTTGTACCTTTGGGAATGGTGTAACCATCAACTTCCAATTCCTCCGTCGTTTCTCTCTGCGTAATATGAACTGGGCTGTAATGCCGTAGCCCCTCTTTTATACACATGTTCAGGTATTCTAGTTTCCCCAAATGGTTCCTGTAACCATAAAGAATGTTAAAACAACTTCTGAATTCTGGGTCGCTCATTCATTATATGTAAGGAGACCAAACTCGCCCCAAATGCTCGTGAATCAACCATAAAAAACGGTAGTGACGACGTACGTCATGCACTTGCAGTCCATTATTATTGATATGCGTTATAGGGGGTTGCATTTATATGTTAATGAGGTAAAGTGTGTACCTTTGGTATGTTTGCATAGACTGTGTCATGCGATAATCCAAGACTTCCGCGGTCGTGCGATTTTGTGTGAAGCATGAGACAAGTCACCATACGTTAAATATGTATGTCGACCTGGTTATATTTGCAGGCCAGCTTACACATGAAACACATATTGCTTGCCCGTCCTAATCCGATCTATTCTGTCGCCTTTTGAAGCAATTTTCCTTGCGCTTGTGTCTGGTTTATGTCTCAGGTTTCCACGAGTCTGTTTATTTGACTATGTTTAAGCTTGTACCGTCGAGGAATCGTAATCTGACGATGAATATTGTGCTTATAATTATGTGAAATGTAGCACATTGTCTACATTTATGCCAAGTGATATTGTTTAATTTGTTTGAGAACACATTGTAAATCGTAAAAGATAATTTCTCTTTGACAAGTTTTGGAACCATGGATCCAGGGTTTCCTCTGGGTCAATTTTAGTTTGCGCCACCAAATTCACCAATCAGAAAAAGTTTGCGCCAATGGCTCCAATGTTGGAGCCAGCAGTCTATAGTGCCATATTCAATCAGACATCTGGTATGTGCTGATGTTAAACAGGTTGTCAACTTGTGTGCATGTACTACTGTTAATTACTTGTACTTCTGCTGTAGTTGTCTACATGCACTTATGAATAAATAAATACTGTGTAACTTATTACCTACCAATCATAAAAAATCAGGTTTGGGAAATTGGAAAGTGCACTAAGACTAACCATGCACATTTCTTGCACCCACTACGTTCTAAATTCGCGTTTTGATACAGTTTTACGTTTGTAGGGACTATTAGTCATATCACTAAACTGAAGGTGTTTCAGTACTTTCATGGTTGGAAATTGTCTGGGCCGAATCATATTCTGGGGTTTCGGGATTTGAATAATTATTCTGCTTAGAAACTAAACCTATTTCAGTAGCGGGCATTTCCCGACATATGACGTACTTACTTATCTGTATCATCTGAACGCTTTTCGTTGTACATAATTGTAACAAGTAAAAGCGTCTCGTCAATGAACAAGTACTTGGTGACCTTGTACATTTTATCCCTGCAGAAAGGTCCATATAATCTGCTGTCAAAATATTGTTGCGTCACAGAAAACGCATTCAATGATTCCCATTGCGTCTCTGGCCATTTCATTGCATCAAAACCGCAAGAAATGCACAGTGAGAAAACACTGCATTATCAAATTCTGGTGTACAGAAATATCTGTGCTAATCAGTTGTAGGATTAAAGACCACCATTTTGGGTCGCTACCAATTTTGGGTCGGTCGACCAATTTTGGATCGGGTCGACCATATTCTGGTAGTTCGACTAGCGTGCGGTATTTAAACGACCAATTTTGGGTCTGTAGTCCAATGGTAACACGCTGGACTGGTAATCCAGGGATCGCAGGTTCGATCCCCTGTCTGACTCTAATAAAATTAAGTCTTTCAGATGGGACGTTAAAACGAGGTCTCGTGTCGGTGCTTTACACTGTGCACGTAAAAGAACAAGAGGAGATTCTGGAATGGGTCTCTGTCTGTATCAGTACACTATCCTCCAAAACTCTAAAATGACTAATCTCTTCAGGAGGTGTTGCTCATATGGGCAACCGGTAGCGACGATAAATAAACGTTAGAATGGAAATAATAGTTGTCTTGCCGTTGTTTGTTTATCAACCACGGTTTGGAGTACTGATGGGTTGGAAGTAACAGGTTAATTCCTACGCACCAGAAATTATTTCGTAAACGATTATAACCATTTCAAGCTTGGCAGTTATAACACTTCCTATCATAAGTGTCAAACTGTATACAATTTTTAAAGAGGTATTTACATTCTGAAATTCAGGATTTTAATTGTTACAGTTTGTCTTCACTTGGTGAATTTCACCTGTTAAAACTATGAATACATGTATTATATTACCAGTTAATATAGTCTGATTTCTTGTCTATCAGAATACCGGCTACTTCTTGTCGAACCTTTTCTTGTATATCTGGATTTTGTGCCAAACACAGCAGTGTGTTGGAGATACCCGAGTTAGTTGTGTCATGTCCTAAAACAAGACAACAATATTTATATATTTATTATACAGATATTTCCAAGGAATGCTACATCATTGTCCATTTAGACCAAAAAACCCATAATTATATATTTATTATACAAATATATTTAAAGCGACATTACATCAGTGAAAACGCATATTTATACAGAATGTAATTTCCTGTTATATGGTATAATTTTTTCCAAATATTTGCCTCAAAAACAGAGTATTTCAACTAATAAACAAGCGTCATATACGCGGTTTGTTGACATAACAAAATAATGTAAACAGGGTCGACATGCATGCGTAATACAACCTGTGTATCCCGAATAACGCGATTTATGGTACAAATTTACCGTTATATATCACATTTGTGCCTAAGCATATTTATTTGTAGACTAATCTTTGTTAAATTTATTATCTCTAAGCGACAGTATCAAGCGTTTAGTATTGACTACAATGACAAAGAAACGTCAATTCAGGAGCGTGGATGAACGTTATATGAAATTCTACTTTCACCTTTGAAAGTTTGTAGACAACAAACACACTGTTTATTGATTCAATATTTGTGTTCGAATGTATTCGGAAAAATTTGTAGTAGCAATGCATTTATATGTGAACAATGCATTTATACGTGAAAAATGTGTTTTGTTGGCTTTTTGCGATGTAATGTTGCTTTAAGTACTGTTTCAACATTGTCTAATTTATATGATATGATATAGTCGAGATCATATTTTACCTAGAACAATAGAATGACATCAACAGTTTATTGTAATTATTATTAATAAGCTTCATATCCATGTATTTATTTATTATATTCGTCATGGTCGAGTGGCTACGGTCGCTGACTAGTATACCACTGTATCCTAGTGAGAGTGATTAATATAAGTTGTAAGAACTTGTTTCGCAATAGAGCTAAAATAAATTTGTATATACTAACGTATCATCACTGATGGTCACGGGTTTGCGCCCCGTTCAGGCCGTGTCTCATTTATATGAAAAAGTTGGCAGTTAATTTACGGAGGTTGGTGCACCAAGTACAAATGTACTGGTTAACCGCTGGAGCCTGCCCAGGAAAGGTGTCGTTAGGTAAACTGCCAGATGATATAGCCCAGGAAAGGTGTCGTTAGGTAAACTGCCAGATGATATAGCCCAAAAAGGTGCCGTTAGGTAAACTGCCAGATGATATAGCCCAGGAAAGGTGTCGTTAGGTAAACTGCCAGATGATATAGCCCAAAAAGGTGTTGTTAGGTAAACTGCCAGATGATATAGCCCAGGAAAGGTGTCGTTAGGTAAACTGCCAGATGATATAGCCCAAAAAGGTGTTGTTAGGTAAACTGCCAGATGATATAGCCCAGGAAAGGTGTCGTTAGGTAAACTGCCAGATGATATAGCCCAAAAAGGTGTTGTTAGGTAAACTGCCAGATGATATAGCCCAAAAAGGTGTTGCTACATGTAGGTAAACTGTTGCTCAAATAGGCAAAGATAAATAAATTTAAATAAATAAAAATAAAATATGCTATTTATATGTAACAATGCAATGTTTGCCTTGAAGTTGTTTAAATATTGGTATTAAATCAATTTGATTTGAGACTTTCTAACTTAGGCCTGGTGCAGTAGGTCAAGTACCAACTAACTTAGGCTTGGTGCAGTAGGACAAGTACCAACTAACTTAGGCTTGGTGCAGTAGGTCAAGTACCAACTAACTTAGGCTTGGTGCAGTAGGTCAAGTACCAACTAACTTAGGCTTGGTGCAGTAGGTCAAGTACCAACTAACTTAGGCCTGGTGCAGTAGGTCAAGTACCAACTAACTTAGGCCTGGTGCAGTAGGTCAAGTACCAACTAACTTAGGCCTGGTGCAGTAGGTCAAGTATCAACTAACTTAGGCTTGGTGCAGTAGGTCAAGTACCAACTAACTTAGGCCTGGTGCAGTAGGTCAAGTACCAACTAACTTAGGCCTGGTGCAGTAGGTCAAGTACCAACTAACTTAGGCCTGGTGCAGTAGGTCAAGTACCAACTAACTTAGGCCTGGTGCAGTAGGTCAAGTACCAACTAACTTAGGCCTGGTGCAGTAGGTCAAGTACCAACTAACTTAGGCCTGGTGCAGTAGGTCAAGTATCAACTAACTTAGGCTTGGTGCAGTAGGTCAAGTACCAACTAACTTAGGCCTGGTGCAGTAGGTCAAGTACCAACTAACTTAGGCCTGGTGCAGTAGGTCAAGTACCAACTAACTTAGGCCTGGTGCAGTAGGTCAAGTACCAACTAACTTAGGCTTGGTGCAGTAGGTCAAGTACCAACTAACTTAGGCTTGGTGCAGTAGGTCAAGTACCAACTAACTTAGGCTTGGTGCAGTAGGTCAAGTACCAACTAACTTAGGCCTGGTGCAGTAGGTCAAGTACCAACTAACTTAGGCCTGGTGCAGTAGGTCAAGTATCAACTAACTTAGGCTTGGTGCAGTAAGTCAAGTACCAACTAACTTAGGCCTGGTGCAGTAGGTCAAGTACCAACTAACTTAGGCCTGGTGCAGTAGGTCAAGTATCAACTAACTTAGGCCTGGTGCAGTAGGTCAAGTACCAACTAACTTAGGCTTGGTGCAGTAGGTCAAGTACCAACTAACTTAGGCCTGGTGCAGTAGGTCAAGTATCAACTAACTTAGGCTTGGTGCAGTAGGTCAAGTACCAACTAACTTAGGCCTGGTGCAGTAGGTCAAGTACCAACTAACTTAGGCCTGGTGCAGTAGGTCAAGTATCAACTAACTTAGGCCTGGTGCAGTAGGTCAAGTATCAACTAACTTAGGCTGGTGCAGTAGGTCAAGTATCCACTAACTTAGGCCTGGTGCAGTAGGTCAAGTATCAACTAACTTAGGCTTGGTGCAGTAGGTCAAGTATCCACTAACTTAGGCTTGGTGCAGTAGGTCAAGTATCCACTAACTTAGGCCTGGTGCAGTAGGTCAAGTATCAACTAACTTAGGCTTGGTGCAGTAGGTCAAGTATCCACTAACTTAGGCTTGGTGCAGTAGGTCAAGTATCCACTAACTTAGGCTTGGTGCAGTAGGTCAAGTATCCACTAACTTAGGCTTGGTGCAGTAGGTCAAGTATCCACTAACTTAGGCCTGGTGCAGTAGGTCAAGTATCCACTAACTTAGGCCTGGTGCAGTAGGTCAAGTATCCACTAACTTAGGCCTGGTGCAGTAGGTCAAGTATCAAGCCTGCATGAATCGGATTTAAAACTATTGCCGCTGAAATTTTTATACGAATCTCAAGAGTAGCCGTGTGGGCAGCAGTACAATGTTGTTAACAATCCCAACCAGATACGAGAGGAAAATAATATGTCAAACACCTTCAAACATGAATGTGTCCACCTCACACCTAATGTCAAAATCACTCATCCCAACGCCTTGTTCATCTTTAGCAGTTAGCAGAATATCCAGGAAATCTAAATATTGCTTTCCTTTATTTTCCAAGACAGGTAAACCATTGGTGTTCTGAAAAAGAACAATATATAGGTTATTTGAGCTGAATGCCACAAGTGTTAATACATATTTCTGTGATCACTCGATGAAATAAAATCCTATCTTACACTAATCGTCTTTTTCTTTAATGATTTCCAATGATTTTAGCTAATATAAGTTATTATCAAATTTAATTTATTTTAAACTGCCCTGTCTGGAGCCTCATTACACTACATTCCATAACCGCACAACCACTTATGTTAGTGTGAACGTCCGTAATAAGAAATAGTTCCTGATTAATTTTCAAATTAGTTTGTTTGCTGTCAAAATTAAAAACTACAGGCAAAGTAAATTCATTAGAATATATTACTTAATAATTAACTGTTCATGATAGTCAGAAAAATAGCTAATATACAAAAAGTACATCTAACCGCGCAGGAATACGAAACGCAACCAGTGGCAGAGAAAATGCCTGTTTCAAAGTGGCAGTGTAAAGATGGTGTTTTCTTTCACTGAGAAAACTCTTTATCAGTCATTGGAAAGATACGCGAATACTAATGACAATACAATAGTGTCAGCTTTATTGTGGAAACTGTTAAATCAAATATGAAATAACAATATATGACCAAATAAGGTCGCTTCATTAGTGTATCCTTTAGACATCCTCCCGTGCTTCTGGATCGTACATTTACCGAGAGACGAACATCTTATCCAATATTTGTCATCTGAATCTGGACAGGTGCTTACATTTCCTAATCACTGAAACTGGCTTGTATTACCGCATCGGTATTTCGCGGAAGGTATTTAACAACACCTAGTGACTATTAACCTGTTGATCATTCTATCTGTTCAGTGATCTATACCGTTCTGATGGCGGCTCCTTTAATGATTTGGAGATTAAACGGATCTACATTTTGAACGACACACGCTCGTGAAACTAATCGCTGAACTGTTGTTGTAATGGAGCGCGCCGATTGGTGAACGGATTTATACACAGTTACGATTGGTTAATAGGGACACACCTACAGGGTGAAACAGAATTCTTACACCCCCAAAGTCTATATATAGGAGGACGAAACTCATTCGAGAGCTTCCAAAATATCCGTTCTCCGATTTTAACAACGAAGACATAAATCCGCTAAAGATTCTATATAAATGGGAAATTCGTAAATCCATTCTGTCAATAACTTGAATAATATTAAAAGAAGTGTTGACATCTGCGTTCCCATCCCGTTGGTAACAATATATGTGTGGCAAACTGTGCAGATACATACTAAAGTCTCTCTCCTTTTCTGTATAATATCATCAGCAACTCCATGTACAAACTCACACAGCCTTGAAAACTCTCTGCCATTGCTTGTCAAATTGAAATACATCCAGTCCAGTTGATGGAGAAGATTTCTGGAAGAGAGTAATGGACGGATATAGGGCTTACAGCCTATTGCCATTTTATCCGTTGTTCAACTCTTTGCATGCTGAGCAACATTAATGCTATAAATAGTACAAATTTGTTTAAACATATTTATTCAACATTATATAACATAATTTACAACAAATAATTATGTACAGTCAAACCTGTGTTAGTGGTCACCTCACTACAGCCAAACCTGTGTTAGTGGTCAGCTCTACAGCCAAACCTGTGTTAGTGGTCACCTCACTACAGCCAAACCTGTGTTAGTGGTCAGCTCTACAGCCAAACCTGTGTTAGTGGTCAGCTCTACAGCTAAACCTGTGTTAGTGGTCACCTCTACAGTCAAACCTGTGTTAGTGGTCAGCTCTATTAAGCAGCCAACCTCTATTAAGCAGCCAACCTGTATTAAGCAGCCACTTTCCAGATTCCCAATATGTTGTTTTGCTACACATTTGACCTCGTATTAAGCAGCCACCTGTGCTAAGCAGCCACTTTTTGTGATTCTCTTGGCTGGCTGCTTATACTTTATTTTACAACGATTGCGAAGCAAGTTTGAACAACTTATATTAATCACTCTCGTTGGCTCGGATGAATGCGTATATGTGGTCATTCATGTGGGAGGAAACCGGAGTACCCGGAGAAAACCCACCTGTCCGATCTGGTGATAAGGCAGGTTTGACTGTACACAATAAATAAAAGTGGATTGAAATGTAAGCTATAAGCTTATTGGATTTCTCTCCACATATAATACACATTATTGTTGCAGACGACAATTCATTAATGTGTTTTCCTTATTTGTAACTGAAAATCCTGGATATCTGCAATGAAATTTCATTATAATTGTGTCTTGCCTTCCATGCTGAGTAAATAAAATCACATTTGCAAATAACATAGATCCAGATCAGCCATGGCGTATCGCCACGGCAATGTCTGATTAGGATCTATGTTGTTTGCTATTCAGCCAAGTGTTTTAGCTGCACTATCCAAATAGCAAACAGCCTAGAGCCTGATCAGACGGCACATTGTGTTGCTTGCAAAAGTGATTTTATCTGCCACTAGCGTGCAAATGACTAATGACACAATTCTAATGAAATTCACCGACATATTTGACTGTTATTTTCATCACTAACGTGCAAAGACTGGTGGGGGGAAATTAGGAGATCTGACACAAATATTAAATAAATCTTCAAAATGGCTGCTTACTCATCTGCCTATATATATAGATCCCTTGCTAGCGAAGGCATTATTTTTTTAGTTTTTATCAATTCAAGGAAGATTGCACCCGATGCTAAAAAGGTTCCAATTAAACTGAATGACCCGTTACCCAGATGAATCCCAGTTACCCAGATGAATCCCAGTTACCCAGATGAATCCCAGTTACCCAAATGAATCCCAGTTACCCATTACCCAAATGGATCCCAGTTACCCATTACCCAAATGGATCCCAGTTACCCAGATGAATCCCAGTTACAAAATCTGTGTTCACGGTAACTATACTTTTAATAGAAAATCTAACATCAAAATGCTACGGGAACTACTTACATCGACCTTTGTATCCATAGTTCTGTAAGTCTGTGCACAGCTTTAACATAGGGGTGATTATCGCTGGAAATACAAGTGTTCATTATTATGTATCCTCAGTTGCAGTTTTGCTGGAAATACAAGTGTTCATTACTATGTATCCTCAGTTGCAGATTCGCTGGAAATACAAGTGTTCATTATTATGTATCCTCAGTTGCAGATTCGCTGGAAATACAAGTGTTCATTATTATGTATCCTCAGTTGCAGTTTTGCTGGAAATACAAGTGTTCATTATTATGTATCCTCAGTTGCAGTTTCGCTGGAAATACAAGTGTTCATTACTATGTATCCTTAGTTGCAGATTCGCTGGAAATACAAGTGTTCATTATTATGTATCCTCAGTTGCAGTTTCACTGGAAATACAAGTGTTCATTATTATGTATCCTCAGTTGCAGTTTCACTGGAAATAAAAGTGTTCATTATTATGTATCCTCAGTTGCAGTTTTGCTGGAAATACAAGTGTTCATTATTATGTATCCTCAGTTGCAGTTTCGAGAAGAATTATATAAGATTGTCTTTCATTCTAATCCCTTTTCGACAGACGGATCTGTAGTTCAGTGGTTAACACGCTGGACTGTTAATCCAGGGATCGCAAGTCTGACTCTAATAAATGAACAAGAGGAGACTCTGGAATGGGTATCCATCTGTACCATTGCAGAGGAGGCGTCGCTCACATGGGTAAGCGGTAGCGACGATAAATAAACGTAAATCACACATGAACGGAAACCAAATTCAACACGATTTTAAGAATGGATACAATGTTCAGTCTCTATTCGTTATGTTCGATCCCCTGTCTGACCCTAATACAAACAACAGTCTTTTAGATGGGACGTTAAACAGAGGTCTCGTGTCAGTGCTGTATACACCGTGCACGTTAAAGAACCAGAGGATACTCTGGAATGGGTCTCTGTCTGTATCATTGCACTATCCTCCAAAAATCTAAAATGACTAATCTCTTCTTCAGGAGGCGTCGCTCATATGGGTAACCGGTAGCGACGATAAATAAACGTAAAACACATAATCCCTTTTCTAAATTTTAATATGTGTAATGTATATGTATTAGATTAGGAAATAAGAAATGTTTAAACTAGTTGCAGTTAGTTTTATTAACCCTTACACTGCTGAAAACGTGTATAATCGTTTTTGCAAACAGCATAGAGCCAAATGAAATGACCCCAGAAGGTGATCAGGCTCTATACTGTTTGCTTTAGGGATAGTGGAGCTAAAACACTTGGCTGAATAGCAGCATTACGCCGCGGCTGATCTGGATCTATGTTGTTTGCACCTTTCCAATTTATTCAGTAATTTTAAGGGTTAAATGTGTGCACACTAGGGTTTATTCTAGAGTGGAAAAAAGGACAGGGAAGGTCAGAAAGAGGGCCGGCTGGGTCATAAAAGAGGCAGTGTGCATTTTGAGACCCACGATGAGGTGCAGGATGGGGTATTTTGGAGTTATTTCATAGAAATTGTTGCTAAATTATGGTGATTGATAAAAAAGGCAGTAAAGTAGTACATATTGGTGAAAATGGCAGTAAAGTAGTACATATTGGTGAAAATGGCAGTAAAGTAGTATATATTGGTGAAAATGGCAGAAACGTAGTACATATTGGTGAAAATGGCGGTAAAGTAGTACATATTGGTGAAAATGGCGGTAAAGTAGTACATATTGGTGAAAATGGCAGATGATTTCTAAGTTATATAGGTCTGACGTACCGAAGGCACCTGTCTAAGGATCACACACCTTTGAGACATTCTGTTCTTGAGCACACATCTTTCAGACATTCTGTGCTTGAACACACATCTTTCAGACATTCTGTGCTTGAACACACCTCTTTCAGACATTCTGTTCTTGAACACACATCTTTCAGACATTCTGTGCTTGAACACACATCTTTCAGACATTCTGTGCTTGAACACACATCTTTCAGATATTCTGTTCTTGAACACACATCTTTCAGACATTCTGTGCTTGAACACATATCTTTCAGACATTCTGTTCTTGAACACACATCTTTCAGACATTCTGTGCTTGAACACACATCTTTCAGACATTCTGTGCTTGAACACACATCTTTTAGACATTCTGTTCTTGAACACACATCTTTCAGACATTCTGTGCTTGAACACACATCTTTCAGACATTCTGTTCTTGAACACACATCTTTCAGACATTCTGTGCTTGAACACACATCTTTCAGATATTCTGTTCTTGAACACACATCTTTCAGACATTCTGTGCTTGAACACACATCTTTCAGAATTCTGTTCTTGAACACACATCTTTCAGACATTCTGTGCTTGAACACACATCTTTCAGACATTCTGTGCTTGAACACACATCTTTCAGACATTCTGTTCTTGAACACACATCTTTCAGACATTCTGTTCTTGAGCACACATCTTTCAGACATTCTGTGCTTGAACACACATCTTTCTGACATTCTGTGCTTGAACACACATCTTCCAGACATTCTGTGCTTGAACACACATATTTCAGACATTCTGTGCTTGAACACACATCTTTCAGACATTCTGTGCTTGAACACACATCTTTCAGACATTCTGTGCTTGAACACACATCTTTCAGACATTCTGTTCTTGAACACACATCTTTCTGACATTCTGTGCTTGAACACACATCTTTCAGACATTCTGTTCTTGAGCACACATCTTTCAGACATTCTGTGCTTGAACACACATCTTTCTGACATTCTGTGCTTGAACACACATCTTCCAGACATTCTGTGCTTGAACACACATATTTCAGACATTCTGTGCTTGAACACACATCTTTCAGACATTCTGTGCTTGAACACACATCTTTCAGACATTCTGTGCTTGAACACACATCTTTCAGACATTCTGTTCTTGAACACACATCTTTCTGACATTCTGTGCTTGAACACACATCTTTCAGACATTCTGTTCTTGAACACACATCTTTCAGACATTCTGTGCTTGAACACACATCTTTCAGACATTCTGTTCTTGAACACACATCTTCCAGACATTCTGTGCTTGAACACACATCTTTCAGAAATTCTGTTCTTGAGCACACATCTTCCAGACATTCTGTGCTTGAACACACATATTTCAGACATTCTGTGCTTGAACACACATCTTTCAGACATTCTGTGCTTGAACACACATCTTTCAGACATTCTGTGCTTGAACACACATCTTTCAGACATTCTGTTCTTGAACACACATCTTTCTGACATTCTGTGCTTGAACACACATCTTTCAGACATTCTGTTCTTGAGCACACATCTTTCAGACATTCTGTGCTTGAACACACATCTTTCTGACATTCTGTGCTTGAACACACATCTTCCAGACATTCTGTGCTTGAACACACATATTTCAGACATTCTGTGCTTGAACACACATCTTTCAGACATTCTGTGCTTGAACACACATCTTTCAGACATTCTGTGCTTGAACACACATCTTTCAGACATTCTGTTCTTGAACACACATCTTTCTGACATTCTGTGCTTGAACACACATCTTTCAGACATTCTGTTCTTGAGCACACATCTTTCAGACATTCTGTGCTTGAACACACATCTTTCTGACATTCTGTGCTTGAACACACATCTTCCAGACATTCTGTGCTTGAACACACATCTTCCAGACATTCTGTGCTTGAACATACATCTTTCAGACATTCTGTGCTTGAACACACATCTTTCAGATATTCTGTTCTTGAACACACATCTTTCAGACATTCTGTTCTTGAACACACATCTTTCAGACATTCTGTGCTTGAACACACATCTTTCAGACATACTGTGCTTGAACACACATCTTTCAGACATTATGTGCTTGAACACACATCTTTCAGACATTCTGTTCTTGAACACACATCTTTCAGACATTCTGTGCTTGAACACACATCTTTCAGAAATTCTGTTCTTGAGCACACATCTTTCAGACATTCTGTGCTTGAACACACATCTTCCAGACATTCTGTGCTTGAACACACATCTTCCAGACATTCTGTGCTTGAACACACATCTTTCAGACATTCTGTGCTTGAACACACATCTTTCAGACATGCTGTGCTTGAACACACATCTTTCAGACATTCTGTGCTTGAACACACATCTTTCAGACATTCTGTGCTTGAACACACATCTTTCTGACATTCTGTGCTTGAACACACATCTTTCTGACATTCTGTGCTTGAACACACATCTTTCAGACATTCTGTTCTTGAGCACACATCTTTCAGACATTCTGTGCTTGAACACACACATTCTGTGCTTGAGCACACATCTTACAGACATTCTGTGCTTGAGGACACATCTTTCTGACATTATGTGCTTGAACACACATCTTACAGACATTCTGACACACATCTTACAGACATTCTGTGCTTGAACACACATCTTTCTGACATCCTGTGCTTGAACACACATCTTACAGACATTCTGTGCTTGAGGACACATCTTTGACATTCTGTGATTGAACACACATCTTTCTGACATTCTGTGCTTGAACACACATCTTTCGGACATTCTGTGCTTGAACACACATCTTTCTGACATTCTGTGCTTGAACACACATCTTTCTGACATTCTGTGCTTGAACACACATCTTTCTGACATTCTGCGCTTGAAAACACATCTTACAGACATTCTGTGCTTGAACACACATATTTCTGACATTCTGTGCTTGAACACACATCTTTCGGACATTCTGTGCTTAAACACACATCTTACAGACATTCTGTGCTTGAGGACACATCTTTCTGACATTCTGTGCTTGAAAACACATATTCCAGACATTCTGTGCTTGAGACATATACACTATAGTCGAGACATATACACTATAGTCGAGACATATACACTATAGTCGAGACATATACACTATAGTCGAGACATATACACTATAGTCGAGACATATACACTATAGTCGAGACATATACACTATAGTCGAGACATATACACTATAGTCGAGACATATATTCTGTGTTGAATACACACTCTTGTGATTAGAGATATTACTACCCTTGTGCTTGAAACATATCTTTGTGCATCCAGTTATACCCTTGTGCTTGAAACATATCTTTGTGCATCCAGTTATACCCTTGTGCTTGAAACATATCTTTGTGCATCCAGTTATACCCTTGTGCTTGAAACATATCTTTGTGCATCCAGTTATACCCTTGTGCTTGAAACATATCTTTGTGCATCCAGTTATACCCTTGTGCTTGAAACATATCTTTGTGCATCCAGTTATACCCTTGTGCTTGAAACATATCTTTGTGCATCCAGTTATACCCTTGTGCTTGAAACATATCTTTGTGCATCCAGTTATACCCTTGTGCTTGAAACATATCTTTGTGCATCCAGTTATACCCTTGTGCTTGAAACATATCTTTGTGCATCCAGTTATACCCTTGTGCTTGAAACATATCTTTGTGCATCCAGTTATACCCTTGTGCTTGAAACATATCTTTGTGCATCCAGTTATACCCTTGTGCTTGAAACATATCTTTGTGCATCCAGTTATACCCTTGTGCTTGAAACATATCTTTGTGCATCCAGTTATACCCTTGTGCTTGAAACATATCTTTGTGCATCCAGTTATACCCTTGTGCTTGAAACATATCTTTGTGCATCCAGTTATACCCTTGTGCTTGAAACATATCTTTGTGCATCCAGTTATACCCTTGTGCTTGAAACATATCTTTGTGCATCCAGTTATACCCTTGTGCTTGAAACATATCTTTGTGCATCCAGTTATACCCTTGTGCTTGAAACATATCTTTGTGCATCCAGTTATACCCTTGTGCTTGAAACATATCTTTGTGCATCCAGTTATACCCTTGTGCTTGAAACATATCTTTGTGCATCCAGTTATACCCTTGTGCATCGATACAGACCCTTAGGTTAGTTTAATTTATTTTACGAGATTGTAAAACAAGCTTTAACAACTTATATTAATCACGCTCGTTTGCGTGGGAGGAAATCGGAGTACACAGAGAAAACCCACCTGACCGATCTGGCGACTACAGTACCATCTCACATATTACTCGGTCCAAGGATCGAACCCGGGTTGCATTGGTGAGATTGTGTTAGGAGACATACCCTTGTGTTATGAGACATACCCTTGTGCTACGAGACATACCCTTGTGTTATGAGGCATACCCTTGTGTTATGAGACATACCCTTGTGCTACGAGACATACCCTTGTGCTATGAGGCATACCCGTGTGCTATGAGACATACCCTTGTGCTATGAGACATACCCTTGTGCTATGAGACATACCCTTGTGCTATGAGACATACCCTTGTGTTATGAGACATACCCTTGTGTTATGAGACATACCCTTGTGCTATGAGGCATACCCTTGTGTTATGAGGCATACCCTTGTGTTATGAGACATACCCTTGTGCTGAGACATACCCTTGTGCTAAAACATACCTTGTGTTGAGACATACCCTGGTTTGAGACATACCCTTGTGTTATGAGACATACCCTTGTGCTATGAGACATACCCTTGTGTTATGAGACATACCCTTGTGTTATGAGACATACCCTTGTGCTGAGACATACCCTTGTGTTATGAGACATACCCTTGTGCTGAGACATACCCTTGTGTTATGAGACATACCCTTGTGTTTTGAGACATACCCTTGTGCTGAGACATACCCTTGTGTTTTGAGACATACCCCTGTGTTTTGAGACATACCCTTGTGTTTGAGCATCAGTTATATACGACAATATACATCTTCCAAGGACATCCAATGTACATAAGCCAATGTGATCAAAGGCTTCGAAGCTCTCTCCTCTGTCACAGAACCCTTGTAACTTGTCCTGAAAATTAAGTTGAATGAACTCTTTAATGTTATAATATCACAGATGAATGAACTCTTTAATGTTATAATATATCACAGATGAATGAACTCTTTAATGTTATAATATATCACAGATGAATGAACTCTTTGATGTTATAATATCAATAGATGAATGAACTCTTTAATGTTATAATATCACAAGATGAATGAACTCTTTAATGTTATAATATCACAAGATGAATGAACTCTTTAATGTTATAATATCACAAGATGAATGAACTCTTTAATGTTATAATATCACAAGATGAATGAACTCTTTGATGTTATAATATCACAAGATGAATGAACTCTTTAATGTTATAATATCACAAGATGAATGAACTCTTTAATGTTATAATATCACAGATGAATGAACTCTTTAATGTTATAATATATCACAGATGAATGAACTCTTTAATGTTATAATATCACAAGATGAATGAACTCTTTGATGTTATAATATCACAAGATGAATGAACTCTTTGATGTTATAATATCACAAGATGAATGAACTCTTTAATGTTATAATATCACAAGATGAATGAACTCTTTAATGTTATAATATCACAAGATGAATGAACTCTTTGATGTTATAATATATCACAGATGAATGAACTCTTTAATGTTATAATAACATATATAATAGATTTTGTGACGAAGTGTAACTGCTATACCTCACATACAAACATGTGATCAGTTGTTCCCACTTATTTAAGCATACATGTATTGCATGTGTGCAGCGTTCATTCTAGACGGCGACATGGACGAAATAGTCCATTCAAATTGTGTTTTTAATGGTCATTCTGCATATTTTAACGCTATTTTGCAGAAATTTATTAAATAACACCATTTATGAACGCAATCGCACGTTTTCTCACTTCTCCCAAAAAATCTGACATAGAATGAACCCTGTTTGTGTTTAATAATTGATCACATCATGTTACAAGATGGACAAACAGACAGACAGACAGACAGACATGCAGACGGACAAAAGTGAGCTAATAGGCATACATGGAATACAGGTGAACATACCAGTAAGACATCTACACACGTATTGTGTACTTCCGTATATGGTTGGAGGATGTTATAGTGAAATGCTGGTGTTAGTAACCTCCGGTTCCGAGCCCATCTTTCACCATTCGCAATGAGAAGCCCCTCTCCAAGCCACCGGATACCAGGCCTATACAGTGTTCCATGGAGCCGTGGTTTTGGAGCTGCAAATGAAAATCATAGTGTCTAATGAACTTTCATCTACACTTAATAATAATGTGGAGGTCACGATAGCGCAGTACGAAAGACCCGGAGCTCGCGCCCCACTGGAGCTGTTACGATTGTGCCCTTAGGCAAGGCATTTTAATTCCACATTTCCTCTTCTCTCTCCCTCGTGACGATGGATTCCATCTGGAATGAGGTCTCGAGAGTGATCAATATAAGTTGTAAGAACTTGTTTCGCAATCGAGCTAAAATAAATTTGTATAAACTAATATAAATGTATTCTAGTAAGTCTAAATCAATCATACAAAGAATTATCTCCATACACGAAGCTCACAAACTGCAACGCATTTTCAGGAGACCTTTACTATATTTATTTATCTCCTTATACCATTTACTAGTCTGGAAATGACATGGCCTCTAATTGTTATAACTCATTTAGGATGTTATGTAGCTTGGGAACAGGCGTTGATATATTTATTGTTAACTTGGATTATAACAAAGCAACACATTTCCAAAAGAAAATCAGTAATTAAGGATAGGAAGCAAATATTTTATTTAAGTTTATTTAACATCGCTACCAGTTGCCCATTTAAGCGACGGGAAGATTACCTTTCACAACACCTTTCCTGGGCAGGCTCCAGCAGTTAACAAGTATTTGGTGCACCAACCTCCGTTAGAAACTGTCAACTGAGACACGGTCCGAGCGGGGCTCGAACCTGTGACTATCAGTGTACTCAGTGATGATAGGTATAGAAGTCAGCGACCGTAATCACTCGACCACGGAGGAGAACTACATTATGTTTGATCAGGTGAGTCCATTCATACTGTGCGATAAGAGCGTGTGTTTTACGTTTATTTATCGTCGCTACCGGTTGCCCATATGAGCAACGCCTCCTGAAGAGATTAGCCATTTTTGATTTTTGGAGGATAGTGCAATGATACAGACAGAGACCCATTCCAGAGTCTCCTCTGGTTCTTTTACGTGCATGGTGTACAGCACGGACACAAGATCTTGGTTTAAAGTCCCATCTGAAAGACTGTTTATTTTATTAGGGTCAGACGGGGGATCGAACCTGCGATTACCAGTCCAGCATGTTACCACTGGACTACAGATCCATCTGTGCGATGAGAGCGAAGACCCCATATGGATATAGATCATTCTATAAATTTAGTTCTACCCAATTATCTCCCCTTATCACTCTTCACATCTGCCATTAGACCACTGCAGATAAAAACAGTTGAATAATTAAGAATTTGGATAATTATTTGTGCTATTTTGGTAAAATGCCATACACAAACAGTTCAGGGAAACAATGTGTTGCTGTGAGATGTAACAATAATCGTTTTTTCCCCGATTTCTACAGTGTTATCTCGTTCAGATCTTTACAGGACTTGCAGGAATTTTGCAGACAGGTCACATGACCAACAAAATGGCGGCCATCTTAATTAATTACAATAGAATTGTCTATACCGGTATACGGCAAATACCTGAGGACTTCAGTACAACATTGACTGTGTCTGGATGGTGAAATATTAACACACAGAGAAATCTGCCAAACCAGAACCTGTAGAATTTGGGGAATTCTTTAACCATCTGTATGTTATACTTGAAGCCTTCCTCTCCTATCCCTGGAAACTGAATGAACAAAACAACATACAGAAAACTGCAGGTACATGTGTGGCTATAGAAACACAGCTTTAAATTAAAGTCTCAACATGTTATAAATTACGCTTTCAGAATATTAATCTATATAATAAAATAATTTTATTTATGTACTAATAATAAATTTAATATTTACTTAGTACATTCTTAATAATTACATGAAAGATGGTTGGAGTGTTATTTATAAAAAATAAAAACATATAGGGCCTTTAAAGTAAGTTAGAATGTCATGCATATAGAGTTTGGCTTTACCGTTAGATAATTAATTACATATATTGATATAGAGATTGGCTTTACTGTTAGATAATTAATTACATATATTGATATAGTGTTTGGCTTTACTGTTAGATAATTAATTACATATATTGATATAGAGATTGGCTTTACTGTTAGATAATTAATTACATATATTGATATAGAGTTTGGCTTTACTGTTAGATAATTAATTACATATATTGATATAGTGATTGGCTTTACTGTTAGATAATTAATTACATATATTGATATAGAGATTGGCTTTACTGTTAGATAATTAATTACATATATTGATATACAGATTGGCTTTACTGTTAGATAATTAATTACATATATTGATATACAGATTGGCTTTACTGTTAGATAATTAATTACATATATTGATATAGAGATTGGCTTTACTGTTAGATAATTAATTACATATATTGATATAGAGATTGGCTTTACTGTTAGATAATTAATTACATATATTGATATAGAGATTGGCTTTACTGTTAGATAATTAATTACATATATTGATATAGTGATTGGCTTTACTGTTAGATAATTAATTACATATATTGATATACAGATTGGCTTTACTGTTAGATAATTAATTACATATATTGATATAGTGATTTGCTGTCACCATATTTGTTCACATATGTAGAATCATGTGTAATTATACATAGGTGTATATGTAACATTCTATAAGCATACATAACTATACAATCCTGTCTAACCAGTTTTATAAACAGCTTTATACTGTTAGACAAACAGATTTATACTGTTAGACAAACAGCTTTATACTGTTAGACAAACAGCTTTATACTGCTAGACAAACAGCATTATATTGCTAGACAAACAGCTTTATACTGCTAGACAAACAGCTTTATACTGCTAGACAAACAGCTTTATATTGCTAGACAAACAGCTTTATATTGCTAGACAAACAGCTTTATACTGCTAGACAAACAGCTTTATACTGCTAGACAAACAGCTTTATACTGCTAGACAAACAGCTTTATACGGTTAGACAAACAGCTTTATACTGCTAGAAAAACAGCCTTATATTGCTAGACAAACATCTTTATATTGCTAGACAAACAGCTTTATACTGCTAGACAAACAGCTTTATACTGTTAGACAAACAGCTTTATACTGCTAGACAAACAGCTTTATATTGCTAGACAAACAGCTTTATACTGCTAGACAAACAGCATTATACTGCTAGACAAACAGCTTTATACTGCTAGACAAACAGCTTTATACTGCTAGACAAACAGCGTTATACTGCTAGAAAACAGCTTTATACTGCTAGACAAACAGCTTTATACTGCTAGACAAACAGCTTTATACTGCTAGACAAACAGCTTTATACGGTTAGACAAACAGCTTTATACTGCTAGAAAAACAGCCTTATATTGCTAGACAAACATCTTTATATTGCTAGACAAACAGCTTTATACTGCTAGACAAACAGCTTTATACTGTTAGACAAACAGCTTTATACTGCTAGACAAACAGCTTTATATTGCTAGACAAACAGCTTTATACTGCTAGACAAACAGCGTTATACTGCTAGACAAACAGCTTTATACTGCTAGACAAACAGCTTTATACTGCTAGAAAACAGCTTTATACTGCTAGAAAACAGCTTTATACTGCTAGACAAACAGCTTTATACTGCTAGACAAACAGCTTTATACTGCTAGACAAACAGTTTTATACGGTTAGACAAACAGCTTTATACTGCTAGACAAACAGCTTTATACTGCTAGACAAACAGCTTTATACTGCTAGACAAACAGCTTTACACCGTTAGACAAACAGCTTTATACTGCTAGACAAACAGCTTTATACTGCTAGACAAACAGCTTTATATTGTTAGACAAACAGTTTTATACTGTTAGACAAACAGCTTTATACTGCTAGACAAACAGCTTTATACTGCTAGACAAACAGCTTTATACTGCTAGACAAACAGGTTTATACTGCTAGACAAACAGCTTTATACTGCTAGACAAACAGCTGTATATGGTTAGACAAACAGCTTTATACTGCTAGACAAACAGCTTTATACTGCTCGACAAACAGCTTTATACGGTTAGACAAACAGCTTTAGTTTTATACTGCTAGACAAACAGCTTTAGTTTTATACTGCTAGACAAACAGTTTTATACTGCTAGACAAAGAGCTTTATACTGCTAGACAAACAGCTTTATACTGCTAGACAAACAGCTTTATATTGCTAGACAAACAGCTTTATACTGATAGACAAACAGCTTTATACTGTTAGACAAACAGCTTTATACTGCTAGAAAAACAGCTTTATACTGCTAGACAAACAGCTTTATACTGCAAGACAAACATCTTTATACTGCTAGACAAACAGCTTTATACTGCTAGACAAACAGCTTTATACTGCTAGACACACAGCTTTATACTGCTAGACAAACAGCTTTATACTGCTAGACAAACAGCTTTATACTGCAAGACAAACATCTTTATATTGCTAGACAAACAGCTTTATATTGCTAGACAAACAGCTTTATATTGCTAGACAAAGAGCTTTATATTGCTAGACAAACATCTTTATACTGCTAGACAAACAGCTTTATACTGCTAGACAAACAGCTTTATACTGCTAGACAAACAGCTTTATACTGCTAGACAAACAGCTTTATACTGCTAGACAAACAGCTTTATACTGCTAGACATACAGCTTTAGATTAAGCTAGATACTTAAATAAATTTGCATTTGGATTGGTTGTACTATCCAGTAACAGTATTTCTATTTGATGAGAAAGCTAAGAGCTGACAAGTGATTTTGTGAACAAATGGACAATTATAAACTATGCACCTCTTTCAAATTACCAAAGAACCAATGACTAATTGGTCTTCCTGGAAAAGCATTGAACTTGGCTTCCCATCTCCGATACTTCTTTACTGCCAGGAAAATAGCAACTACCACCGCTCCACACAACAACGTTCCGAGAATGGAGAAGGGAGACAATAGATACAGCATCATATTCTAAGTATAGTCAATGCTTCACTCCCCTATGAGGTAGGTGCTTGACCAGGCAGGTCAATGCTTTACTCCTCTATGAGGTAGGTGCTTGAACAGACAGGTCAATGCTTTACTCCTCTATGAGGTAGGTGCTTGACCAGGCAGGTCAATGCTTTACTCCTCTATGAGGTAGGTGCTTGAACAGGCAGGTAGGTCCTTGAACAGACAGGTAGGTGCTCGAACAGACAGGTGTGTGCTCGAACAGACAGGTAGGTGCTCGAACAGACAGGTAGGTGCATTGATCAGGCAAGTTTTCCCAGATTATATCTGAAATATAAGAATTGGATAATTATAACACTGTATATTTAAAATTTAGGACAGCAAGAAAACTACCCTTATGGGTATTAGTAATAGGGGTACTAGTATATACGGGTATTAGTAATAGGGGTACTAGTATATACTGGTATTAGTATATACTGGTATTAGTAATACGGGTGGGTATTAGTAATACGGGTACTAGTATATACTGGTATTAGTATATATGGGTATTAGTATATATGGGTATTAGTATATACGGGTATTAGTATATACTGGTATTAGTATATACGGGTATTAGTATATACGGGTATTAGTATATACTGGTATTAGTATATACGGGTATTAGTATATGCGGGTATTAGTATATACTGGTATTAGTATATATGGGTATTAGTATATACTGGTATTAGTATATACTGGTATTAGTATATACGGGTATTAGTATATACGGGTATTAGTATATACTGGTATTAGTATATATGGGTATTAGTATATACGGGTATTAGTATATACTGGTATTAGTATATACGGGTATTAGTATATACAGGTATTAGTATATACTGGTATTAGTATATACGGGTATTAGTATATACTGGTATTAGTATATACGGCTATTAGTATATACTGGTATTAGTATATACGGGTATTAGTATATATGGGTATTAGTAATACGGGTGGGTATTAGTATATACGGGTATTAGTATATACTGGTATTAGTATATACGGGTATTAGTATATACGGGTATTAGTATATACAGGTATTAGTATATACTGGTATTAGTATATATGGGTATTAGTATATACGGGTATTAGTATATACTGGTATTAGTATATACGGGTATTAGTATATACAGGTATTAGTATATACTGATATTAGTATATACAGGTATTAGTATATACTGGTATTAGTATATACGGGTATTAGTATATATGGGTATTAGTAATACGGGTGGGTATTAGTATATACGGGTATTAGTATATACTGGTATTAGTATATACGGGTATTAGTATATACTGGTATTAGTATATACTGGTATTAGTATATACGGGTATTAGTATATATGGGTATTAGTAATACGGGTGGGTATTAGTATATACGGGTATTAGTATATACAGGTATTAGTATATACGGGTATTAGTATATACTGGTATTAGTATATACGGGTATTAGTATATACGGGTATTAGTATATACGGGTATTAGTATATACTTGTATTAGTATATACTGGTATTAGTATATACGGGTATTAGTATATACGGGTATTAGTATATACTAATATTAGTATATACGGGTATTAGTATATACTGGTATTAGTATATATGGGTATTAGTATATACGGGTATTAGTATATACTAGTATTAGTATATACTGGTATTAGTATATACTGGTATTAGTATATACGGGTATTAGTATATACGGGTATTAGTATATACGGGTATTAGTAATTGAAGTAGATGCCTTTAGTAATGTTGAATACATTTCACATGTTAACATATATATTGTGTGGCGTCCGTGGTCCAATGGTAGAGCGTCAAATTTGGAATTGAACGGTGACGGGTTCGATACTCAGTTAGGCCACGTATGTAGTGTCATTGAGCAAGGTACCTCACACACATTGCTTAGTACTGGTTAACCGCTATGGTCGACTAAGCATGCCCAGGAAGACATGTCTAGTCTTCGCAAGGGGTTTGACATTAATGAAACATATAAATAGTATAAATAATATGTACATACATGTAGGATTGAGGATATTAGAAACCTGCTTGTATGGTTACCGCTTTCCTTTTGACAGAATTATGTAACTTGTCCTACTAATATGGCCTGTCCCTATAAATAATTACTCCAAGTTTGAAGTTTAATATCTCTAGTAATGGGGAAAGTGTTTGAGTTTATAAATATTTAAATTTCCAGAAACACGGACGGTAAATTTGTCGGTTTAACGGGAGGGGGACTAATAATTTTAGTTACCCTATAACATTCAATATAATCTTAAAAAACTTTTTATACCAAATGTCACTTTAAACTTGTGATGGTACAATATCTACCAGATGTCACTTTAAACTTGTGACGGTATAATATCTACCAGATGTCACTTTAAACTTGTGACGGTATAATATCTACCAGATGTCATTTTAAACTTGTGACGGTACAATATCTACAAGATGTCACTTTAAACTTGTGACGGTACAATATCTACCAAATATCACTTTAAATTTGTGATGGTACAATATCTACCAGATGTCACTTTAAACTTGTGACGGTATAATATCTACCAGATGTCATTTTAAACTTGTGACGGTACAATATCTACAAGATGTCACTTTAAACTTAAATGTGACAGTACAAAATATACCAAATATCACTTGTAACGTAACATGTAAAAACAAATCACTTTAAACTTGTTATGCCTACAGTAAAATATGTAGTAGGCCTATATTGTGCATCACGATACTCTTAGAAGCATAATTATTTTCTAACCATTTGTCAAACTGAAGAGTACTTAATTACAGTCCTGTACTTGTTTTTCTAATACACAAACATTCACGCTTTATGCTTATTCCTTGCCAGTTCCGTAGCCAGAATCTGAAAATACCCACCCCCCCTGAATTATTTTGTGTATGCTTGTCTGTGCATCCTGAAGGCAGTTTTCCTATATACCTGTCTTACTTGCCAAATTATAACCGAGGCGAGTGCCTCATTTGCCTCAGTGTGGCTACGGGCCTGCGGTCTGAAAACAGTGATATATAGCTATGTTCCTGGTTATGTAGACAAAAACTGTAGCATCCGACTATACATACGCTTATATATATATATCGATATTTCATCAGTATGAAAAAGGTTCATTAGTTAAATTTACATTTTACGTGTAGTACACTTAAATATAGTCATGTTACAAATTGAAATGAATACTGACATTGGTCAAGTAATACCAAAAATATATTTATAATCTGTTCTGTAAAATTTACTGTTCTGTTCGTATCCTCTTCCGGCCGAAATATCCACCGAACATAATATATTTTCACTGTATTGTTGTCATCTAGGAGTTTATCACATACATGTATGTGTTTGTTACCATACAGTTCCAGTCTGTCGAATTTTCACTAATTTACTTCTTGCAAAATGATATGATTAGAAACTCAATACGGCCCAATTAATGGCATCGGTGTTAATATATATTCATATCACTGACCAGGCAAAATATATCAACGCCTGTTCCCAGGGTAGCCTACCAATACAGTCTAATAAAGTTATCACATGACAGTGTATCATTTAGTATGGTCAAATTCTGACTACTGCCTGTTGTGTTGCATCATTGTCGCCATTATTTTGTGTGTGTGTTTTACGTTTATTTATCGTCACTACCGGTTGCCCATATGAAAGACGCCTTCTGAAAGAGATTAGTCATTTTAGATTGTTGGAGGATAGTGCAATGATACAGTCAGAGACCCATTCCAGAGTCTCATCTGGTTCTTTTACGTGCACGGTGTAAAGCACCGACACGAGATATTGGTTTAAAGTCCCACGTTTTCTTTACTTTTATGCGAAACAACAGACACAATAAAGACTAGAGAGAGCTGTATTGACGTGAACTTTCCTCCACGAAGAACGCTACACATCCGACGTTAAAACACTGCCGTGACGTCATACATGTGTACTTGCAGTCCATTATTATTAATATTGGACTGGTGTCAAAAGGCCAGCGTATTATATTAAATCCTATTCGTAAATGGACGAAATTAACAATTTTAATTAATAGGATCGTGTTGCATAAATGTGTGTTTTAAGCAATATATAAGCCTTAAACGGATCCAATATGTACATATTGGTACTGTCTCCGGCACAACGCGCCTCACACAGTCCACTATTTTACATACTATTATTCGATCGTTTTCGGCTTATATTCTATGCTTAAATATAGTGCATATACAGGAACGAGGAACTCTCGTATTCTTAGACATTGGACTAACCTAGATTACGGACAAGTCTGGTCGGTGAACTTAAGTAATTCTTGTTAATCTAGTAACACATTGAGGCACAGGCAGGGTTATTGATACTCAAGTAAGTATTGTTAAGATCAATATGGTATATATAACCCCACACAAAGTTCATGTTATACAATTAATCTATCAGGGCCTCAAACTGCAAACAGTTACACGTGAGTTTGCCATGTACAACATGAGGAAAGCAATCATATGTAGTATATACATGTACATGTATACTGTTATTTCCATCCGCGTACATCACTTTAAGCAATATGGTGTCACAAAACGGTAAATTTGTATATACATGTACTAAGGGTGTCATTAAAATATTATTTCAATTTAAAACAATGTCGTGACGTCATACCTTTTGTACTTGCAGTCCATTATTATTAAAAAAATTTTTTGAATTGAATTATTATTACTATAATATTGGACTGCTGTATTATATTAAATTATACGCGTACATGTACCAACTTAACCATTTTAATTAATAGGATCGTGTTACATAAGGGTATGTTTTAAGCAAGATATAAGCCTCAAACGGATCCAATATGTAAAATATTGTTACTGTCTTCGGCGCAACGCGACTCACATAGTCCAATAATACGGATCGTGTTCGGCTTATATCCTATACTTAGCGTACAATAAAAAGACAGTGACACGAACAACAATACGAACAACAATACGAACAACAAATTCCCAAATTGTCCAAAAGTAAATATTATTTTTTATATTGGAAATCAATACATTTTTGGGGAACTATTCTGCAGAGAAGCCACACGTTGCAGTAACACTAACAGACATGTGCTCATAGAAAATAGAGGATATTTGTGTTTATTAATGTAAGATAGGATTTTATTTCATCTCGTGATCACCGAAATGTGTATGTCCACGAGTGACGTTATTAATAAACACAGCTCTTTTTCTTTCATGATTTCCAATTATTTGGCCTAATATAATAGTTCTTATCAAATTTAAACTTTAACTGACCCTGTCGGGAGCCTCATTTCACTACACCCCACAACCGCACAACCACTTATGCTAGTGCTAACGTCCGTAATAAGAAATAGTTTCGGTGTAATGTCTGTTTGCTGTCAAAATTAAAAAACAAATTCATTAGAATATGTTACGTAATAAGTATCTCTTTATGATAGTCCAAAATTAGTTAATATGCAAAAGTACATATAATCGCGCAGGAATACGAAACGCAACCAGTGGCAGAGAAAATGCCACCTTTCACTGTTTGAAAACACTCATTCATTGGAAAGCATAGCAGAACGAATTACATTTAACTTGTTGCTGTGTCCTGTATCAAGTGGATACTGTTATTCTTCTGGTGAGTTATTTTTATTGTGATTTTCTTATTGGCGCATTCATAGAGGCAGCTCCGAGACTTGTAGTAGATACGAGCGTTTAATCTCTATATAAGGAGAGCTTTTATGTTTGATTATAGGACATTTGTGGCCGAGTAGGTAAGGACTTTGTTATTAAATGACTTGCTAAGGACACACTCGTAACGGCTCCAGCGGGGCTCGAACTCCGTGCGAAAGGCCCGGTCTCGAGAGTGATTAGTATAAGTTATAAGAACTTGTTTCGAAATCGAGCTAAAATAAATTTGTATAAACTAAATGACTTGCCCCTCACTGGCGCTGTAGGCTCGAATCCCACTGAGGGTGTCAACATATTTTATCTGAGGAAGCTATGCAGCTGGTTTGAAGAAGGTCGGTGGTTCTACCCACGTGCTCGTCCGTTCCTTAAATACTGGTCGGGTGGGTGGGTGGTCGGGTGGGTGGTCGGGTGGGTGGGTGGGGTGGGCATCCGTGGTCTTCTTCAACCAGTACTAGTTGGAGAGTCGCCATATTGCAGCAGCATGAAGAACGACCAGGCAGTTAGACATCAATGCGCAGTATGTCTCTTCGCGGCTTGGTCGTGTCATTCTGGCTCCCGGGCATTAATAGCGACGTGCTCATTGTGAGGAAGTCAGTCAGCTGCGATTCCTGCATAATGTCAGCACGCCGTGAGTAGGTGAGCCGGGTGAGACTCGTGCATAATGGTAGCACGCCGTGAGTAGGTAAGCCGGGTGAGACTCGGGCATAATGGTAACATGCCGTGAGTAGGAGAGCCGGGCGAGACTCGTGCATAATGTCAGCACGCCGTGAGTAGGTGAGCCGGGTGAGACTCGTGCATAATGTAGCACGCCGTGAGTAGGTGAGCCGGGTGAAACTCGTGCATAATGTCAGCACGCCGTGAGTAGGTGAGCCGGGTGAGACTCGTGCATAATGTCAGCACGCCGTGAGTAGGTGAGCCGGGTGAGACTCGTGCATAATGGTAGCACGCCGTGAGTAGGTGAGCCGGGTGAGACTCGTGCATAATGTCAGCACGCCGTGAGTAGGTGAGCCGGGTGAGACTCGTGCATAATGGTAGCACGCCGTGAGTAGGTGAGCCAGGTGAGACTCGTGCATAATGTCAGCACGCCGTGAGTAGGTGAGCCGGGTGAGACTCGTGCATAATGGTAGCACGCCGTGAGTAGGTGAGCCGGGTGAGACTCGTGCATAATGTCTGCACGCCGTGAGTAGATGAGCCGGGTGAGACTCGTGCATAATGTCAGCACGCCGTGAGTAGGTGAGCCGGGTGAGACTCGTGCATAATGGTAGCACGCGGTGAGTAGTAAGCCGGGTGAAACTCGTGCATAATGGTAGCACGCCGTGAGTAGGTAAGCCGGGTGAGACTCGTGCATAATGGTAGCACGCCGTGAGTAGGTAAGCCGGGTGAGACTCGTGCATAATGGTAGCACGTCGTGAGTAGGTGAGCCGGGCGAGACTCGGGCATAGGTCACACAGTGAGTAGGTGAGCCGGGTGAGACTCGTGCATAATGGTAGCACGCCGTGAGTAGGTAAGCCGGCGAGACTCGGGCATAATGGTAGCACGCCGTGAGTAGGTAAGCCGGACGAGACTCGTGCATAATGGTAGCACGCCGAGAGTAGGTAAGCCGGGCGAGACTCGTGCATAATAGTATCACGCCGTGAGTAGGTGAGCCGGGCGAGACTCGTGCATAATGGTAGCACGCCGTGAGTAGGTAAGCCGGGCGAGACTCGGGCATAATGGTAGCACGTCGTGAGTAGGTGAGCCGGGCGAGACTCGGGCATAGGTCACACAGTGAGTAGGTGAGCCGGGTGAGACTCGTGCATAATGGTAGAACGCCGTGAGTAGGTGAGCCGGGCGAGACTCGTGCATAATGTCAGCACGTCATGAGTAGGTGAGCCGGGCGAGACTCGGGTAGAATGGTAGCACAACGTGAGTAGGTAAGCCGGGTGAGACTCGGGCATAGGTCACACAGTGAGTAGGTGAGCCTGGTGAGACTCGTGCATAATGGTAGCACGCCGTGAGTAGGTGAGCCGGGTGAGACTCGTGCATAATGGTAGCACGCCGTGAGTAGGTGAGCCGGGTGAGACTCGTGCATAATGTCAGCACGTCGTGAGTAGGTGAGCCGGGTGAGACTCGGCATAATGTCAGCACGCCGTGAGTAGGTGAGCCGGGTGAGACTCGTGCATAATGGTAGCACGCCGTGAGTAGGTAAGCCGGGTGAGACTCGTGCATAATGGTAGCACGCCGTGAGTAGGTAAGCCGGGTGAGACTCGTGCATAATGGTAGCACGCCGTGAGTAGGTAAGCCGGGTGAGACTCGTGCATAATGGTAGCACGTCGTGAGTAGGTGAGCCGGGCGAGACTCTGGCATAGGTCACACAGTGAGTAGGTGAGCCGGGTGAGACTCGTGCATAATGGTAGCACGCCGTGAGTAGGTGAGCCGGGCGAGACTCGTGCATAATGTCAGCACGTCATGAGTAGGTGAGCGGACGAGACTCGTGCATAATGGTAGCACGCCGTGAGTAGGTAAGCCGGGCGAGACTCGGGCATAATGGTAGCACGCCGTGAGTAGGTAAGCCGGACGAGACTCGTGCATAATGGTAGCACGCCGAGAGTAGGTAAGCCGGGCGAGACTCGTGCATAATAGTATCACGCCGTGAGTAGGTGAGCCGGGCGAGACTCGTGCATAATGGTAGCACGCCGTGAGTAGGTAAGCCGGGCGAGACTCGGGCATAATGGTAGCACGTCGTGAGTAGGTGAGCCGGGCGAGACTCGGGCATAGGTCACACAGTGAGTAGGTGAGCCGGGTGAGACTCGTGCATAATGGTAGAACGCCGTGAGTAGGTGAGCCGGGCGAGACTCGTGCATAATGTCAGCACGTCATGAGTAGGTGAGCCGGGCGAGACTCGGGTAGAATGGTAGCACAACGTGAGTAGGTAAGCCGGGTGAGACTCGGGCATAGGTCACACAGTGAGTAGGTGAGCCTGGTGAGACTCGTGCATAATGGTAGCACGCCGTGAGTAGGTGAGCCGGGTGAGACTCGGGCATAATGGTAGCACGTCGTGAGTAGGTAAGCCGGGTGAGACTCGTGCATAATGTCAGCACGTCGTGAGTAGGTGAGCCGGGCGAGACTCGGGCATAATGGTAGCATGCCGTGAGTAGGTGAGCCGGGTGAGACTCGAGCATAATGGTAGCACGCCGTGAGTAGGTGAGCCGGGTGAGACTCGTGCATAATGTCAGCA
>CM026394.1:56076322-56131885 GCA_014843695.1 Archivesica marissinica | reverse complement strand
GCCGGATGAGACTCGTGCATAATGGTAGCACGCCGTGAGTAGGTGAGCCGGGTGAGACTCGTGCATAATGGTAGCACGTCGTGAGTAGGTGAGCCGGGCGAGACTTGTGCATAATGGTAGCACGCCGTGAGTAGGTGAGCCGGGTGAGACTCGGGCAAGCATATAGACGTACGATGATATATCTGGAATGGGTCTCCGTCTGTATCATTGTACTATCCTCCAAAATGTAAAATTACTAATCTCTTGAGGAGGCGTCGCTCATATTGGCAACAGGCAGAGACGTTAACTAAACGAAAAAACACATGTATGTCTTTGTAATAGCTTGTGCGTTTGTAAATGGCCAATTGTTGATTATGCCAATAAACTTGAATTATTATTATTGAAAATTAGAAATATGCTGAACTCATTGTCGAAGTTATGATAGCGTAGTGGTAGAGCGTTCGCTTAAGGTGCGAACTGCCCGAGTTCGAACCCAGCTGTAGCCGTTACGATTGTGTCATTAGGCAAGACATTTAAATTCCACGTTGCCTCTTCTCCCTTCCTCGTGGCGATGGATACCACCAGGAATGAGGTATCGAGAGTGATTAATATAAGTTGTAAGAAATCGCCGTTATCCATCTTCTCAACATTCAGATATTTAGCTATACAACTACCGATTCAATGAACGCATGCATGTTTGCAGTGTTTGCTGTAAATATGTTCACCCGTATTTTTAAAAGTATATCATTTGATTAAAGGCCAATTAAACTGTCACTTTAGAAGTTAATTACACTTGAAACACGTGCGGCTTGTCGGAAACAAAAAACGCATACAGTGGGAATAATAAATAGGTATAATGCTGCTTGAACTTAGAACACAAGAACACAGCCGTTAATACGAGTTGAAGTACAAACGTGTGGGTTGTTCGTCCATTGATTCATTAGTGTTAACAATTAGTATCAAGTTCTGTGCGTTACGTTAACGATAATTGACACACAATTATGTGTGTGTGTGTGCGTGCGTGCGTGCGTGCGTGCGTGCGTGCGCGTGTGCGTTTTACGTTTATTTATCGTCGCTACCTGGTTGCCAATATGAGCGACGCCTCCTGAAGACATTAGTCATTTTAGATGTTGGAGGATAGTGCATGATACAGACAGAGACCCATTACAGAGTCTCCTCTGGTTCTTTTACACGATGTAAAGCACCGACACGAGACCTCGGTTTAACGTCCCATCTGAAAGACTGTTAATTTTATTAGGGTCAGACGGGGGATCGAACCTGCGGTTGCTGGATAACCAGTCCAGCGTGTTACCACTGGACTACATTATTGGTGCATATAGGCCTACAGATGATCACATGACATGACTGTGAGTGCGTGTTTGGTCATGTGATATGGTTCGATTGATCGTCACAGACGGATCTGTAGTCCAGTGGTTAACACGTTGGATTGGTAATCCAGGGATTGCAGTTTTGGTCTGACCATAATATATACGTTCAATTGGGACTTTAAACCGAGGTCTTGTGTCGGTGCTGTACGCCGTGTACGTAAAAGAATCAGAGGAGACTCTGTACTGAGTATCTGTCTGTATCATTGCATTACCCTCCAAAATCTAAAATGACTGATCTCTTCAGGAGGCGTTGCTCATATGGGCAACTGGTAGCGACGATAAATAAACGTAAAACACACATAGGTGAGCAACATAATCCGCCACAAGCACTCAATAGTAGTTTTCATTTCGTATCTTACACAATCATTTAAACCAGGATACTGGTTCCTCATGTATATAGTCCGCCTCTGTGGTCGAGTGGCTAAGGCCGCTGACTTGTATACCACTGCAACCTATCAGCACTGATGGGCACGGGTTCGAGCCCCACTCAGACTGTGTCTCTTTATATGAAAACGTTGGTAGTTTCTTACAGACATTGGTGCACCAAGTACTCGTTAACCGCTGGAGCCTGCCCAGGAAATGTGTTGTTAGGTAAACTGTCCGTCGGCTATATAGCCCAAAAATGGTGCTGATGCAGGTGTAAACCCCGAAACAAACCTGTGCAGCTCATATTCTGACCAGAAGTGACTACAGTACAATTACACGTGTTATGTGATAATATTACAACATTGTATACGTTATAATCAATATTCTCTCAGAGAGAGCCGACTCTATGTATTAATGTCAGAAATTAATATCCAAATTCAGCTTAGAGCTGATGTACTATTGTATATCACGCAAAATAATACGCCGTGTACAGCATACTCATGGATTGACGTTTCCGTTAATTTAGAGACTCGGTGGATAATTTAGTAATAAATTTTGTAGCAGACTGAAAGTGTCTCGACGTAGGGCATAACTAGCCATGTTATATTTTACCTTCAATCTGCAAATATGATGGAAGATAAATAATTCCCCACCCACTCTGTTTTGCATAGACAATTATGCATGGGTAACTCGGGATACAGATTAACTCGTATATAGCTTACATTGTCAATATGCCACATCGAGTACTCAAACTCACAGACGCTTCGGGCATGTGTTCCAACTCACAGACGCTTGGGGTATGTGCTCCACCTCACAGACGCTTGGGGTATGTGCTCCAACTCACATACGCCTGGGGTATGTGCTAAAACACACATATGCTTGGGGTATGTGCTACAACTCACATACGCTTGGGGTATGTGCTACAACTCACAGACGCTTGGGGTATGTGCTCCACCTCACATACGCTTGGGGTATGTGCTACAACTCACAGACGCTTGGGGTATGTGCTACAACTCACATACGCTTGGGGTATGTGCTACAACTCACAGACGCTTGGGGTATGTGCTACAACTCACAGACGCTTGGGGTATGTGCTACAACTCACAGACGCTTGGGGTATGTGCTACAACTCACATACGCTTGGGGTATGTGCTACAACTCACATACGCTTGGGGTATGTGCTACAACTCACATACGCCTGGGGTATGTGCTACAACTCACATACGCTTGGGGTATGTGCTACAACTCACAGACGCTTGGGGTATGTGCTACAACTAGCCAGAAGATATTTGTAATATGATTCAATCTATACTATTAATCCTTTTATTACCTCCATATACGCGAACAGCACAAATGAACAGACATAATATACAAATACACGTTTTACATGGACACATATAAACATACATATATGTGGAAGTCATGATAGCGCAGTGGGTGCGCGTTCGCTTCAGGAGCGATATGTCCGGGGTTCGAGTCCAGCTGGAGCCGTTACGAGTGTGCCCTTAGGCAAATTCCACGTTGCCTCTTCTCTCTCCCTCGTGGCTATGTATTTAATCAGGAATGAGGTCTCGAGAGTGATTAATATATGTTATAAGAACTTGTTTTACAATCGAGCTAAAATAAATTTGTATAAACAAAGAGCACAAATGAACATAATAATGGCCATAAGAACTGACATAACCATGCGGCTATGTCTATACTATCATGTGTAAAGACAATAACCCTTCACATATTACCCAAAATTTCGCACAGTTTGATACAAAATTTGCCTATATTGTTTTCTAAAAGGCTATAATTTTTACCTCAAAGGCAAGTGCACAGTTTCTTATTGATGTCAGTATATAATGTCAGTATATAATGTCAAGTATATAATGTCAGTATATAATGTCAAGTATATAATGTCAGTATATAATGTCAGTATATAATGTCAAGAATATAATGTCAGTATATAATGTCAAGTATATAATGTCAGTATATAATGTTAGTATATAATGTCAGTGTATAATGTCAAGTATATAATGTCAGTATATAATGCCAGTATATAATGTCAAGTATATAATGTCAGTATATAAAGTCAAGTATATAATGTCAGTATATAAAGTCAAGTATATAATGTCAGTATATAAAGTCAGTGTATAATGTCAAGTATATAATGCCAGTATATAATGTCAAGTATATAATGTCAGTATATAAAGTCAAGTATATAATGTCAGTATATAAAGTCAAGTATATAATGTCAGTATATAAAGTCAAGTATATAATGTCAGTATATAAAGTCAGTGTATAATGTCAAGTATATAATGTCAGTATATAATGCCAGTATATAATGTCAAGTATATAATGTCAGTATATAAAGTCAAGTATATAATGTCAGTATATAATGTCAAGTATATAATGTCAGTATATAAAGTCAGTATATAACCGTAAATATAACATCAAGCATAATGTGTGTTTTATTACGACCCGGTGGATATGTGGTATCATGTTATTACAGGTGATTAGCACATATGCTAGTCTATTTAAATTTTACCTCTATGGCAAGTGCACAGTTTCTTTTTGGGTGTCAGTATATTAACTAAAAGGACCTATTCACATATTGGAATAAATAAGACTTATCTACCAAGGGAGGTAATAGACAATTAGAGATTTCCGCCATGTATATAAAATCTATACTGACACAATAAAAGTACCGTGCACTTTTATATTGAGCTTGGACTGGTAATCCAGGGATCGCAGGTTCGATCCCCCGTCTGACCCTAATAAAATTAAAAGTCTTTCAGATGGGACGTTAAACCGAGGTTTCATGTCGGTGCTTTACACCGTGCACGTAAAAGAACCAGAGGAGACTCTGTAATGGGTCTCTGTCTGTATCATGCACTATCCTCCAAAAATCTAAAATTACTAATCTCTTCAGGAGGCGTCGCCCATATGGGCAACCGGTAGCGACGATAAATAAACGTAAAACACACACATATTGAGCTTTGCTTGTTCAGTACACATTTTAGAATTATGGATTTTACTATCATGAGTGAAGAAAATAATCCTTCACACAGTGCACTAATTTACTCAATAGTTCGCACATTTTGATAACAAATGTACCTATATCTTGTCTAAAAGGATCAATTTTAACTCTAAGGCAAGTGCGCAGTTTCTTTTTGGTGTCAGTATACATTGTAACGTGAAATCGGTCCAATAATATGTGCATACGATGTCATGTCAAGACGTCGGACTGTCACATACGGAGATAGAAGTTTCATGACTGCTGCCCCAAAACTTTGGAATTCTCTTCCATCAAATCTTAGAAGTGCAACAACATTGTGTTCTTTCAAAATGGCTTTGAAGACCACACCTTTTTAAATGTTCATATGGAACATAAATATCGAACTGTGTCTGTGCTCAATCAGGATTAAGACTGCAAATGAACACATTTTATTTAATTATTACCGAATATTTTATAGCATATTTAGAATCCATTGTAATTGTGTTTGCTATTTTTGTCTTGTTTTATCTCATTGTATGTGGACGTTTTTATCAATATTTGTGATATTTAGGCTGTAAAGCGCTTTTGAACGTTTTATTTTTAGATGAAAAGAGCGTTATATAAGTTTGGTATATAATAACAATAATAATAATGTCCGTGAATCGACATATGTGAAACAGCCGACGATAAGCGAAAACAACATGTTCCCCGGCCTTATGGTCGTCGTAGTAATCAGAGCATGCCAATCAACACAACTTGGCACATTGATGTTTAATTCTGAATAACTTACTTCAAAGAGAATTTAGGAATGATTAAACATTAAAAGGTTATATGTTGTTTCCGTTGTTGATTGTCGTTTCCGCAGATACGAGGTTGTTTACGCTCTCTAGTCACACCGGATTTATAGCTAAAACGCTAGCTCAATACAGTGTAGGTACATACAGATGGATCTGTATAGTACAAGCATTCCGTTACATATACCATAATAATTGTGCAAACAATGGGAAAAGCATGAACATTGGCATGAATACTCCTTGGACATATACAATATTCAAACAAAAGAGAACTACTCAATATCTTACAAAATGGCCGCCATGTGGGCCATTTTAAAAATGGCTGCCATTTTCATTTTTTACGTCTTATTTGTTACATTATATCTTCTTATCTTTCAATAACACACACATGAGTATTTGATTACAGGTTTGAAAATCTTATTTGTACATGAATGTATAATTTAACCATGTCATTGTATATGTTACCGGTTTTATCCGGTACACGCAATTGTGCAACACCTGGGTGATAGAAAATGGAGAGCATTACCCGTGTTTCATGCCATGGCAGGATGTGACCAACCCTCCAAGTTTATCAATAAAGGCAAGAAAACTGCATTTGATACCTGGATGGTTTGTGATGATGTGACTGAGTCATCTATTGCGATGATTGAAAATCCTAGTGTCGATACATTAAATGAAGTTCTGCCTTTGATTGAAAGGTTTGTATGTCTCGTGTATGACAGGACAACTTCACCAGAGAGTGTAAACCACACAAGGAAGGAACTGTTTACGAGACAAGGAAGATCAATAGACTTCATTCCCCCAACATCTGCAGCACTGAGAGAACATGTTAAGTGTGTGATGTATCAGGCAGGGTTCTGTTGGGGACAGTCGCTTGAAGCAATGCAAGAACTCCCGTCACCAGCATGGGGATGAAGAACAGTTGGAAATAAGTGGCAGCCCTTCTGGACAAGTTTGCCAAGAGCCGCAGCTATATGCAAGGAGCTCATAAAATATTCCTGCAAAATAGATTTAGGCTGCCGGGGTAGATGCAAATGCAGAAAGGCAGACCTCCCATGCACTGAAGTATGTCAATGTGGTGGGGATAGTGATCGAGGATGAATTCTGAGTGTGGACTTTGTAATGGAAGAAGATAATTAGCGATGGAAGGTGTTCTCTGAATTTCAATTCTATAATAACAGTCACTAGAAGTAGACCATAAAAGAGTTCAATGTAGAAAGAAGGAACAGTACAGTTTTATCAATTAATTGGTGTACATTTAACCAGATGGCTTGTAATCCATATAAAGTTAGAAAGGTATATCATTACATAATTTGGTAACATATATCTGGGTAACACATACAATGACATGGTTAAATTATACATTCATGTACAAATACGTTTTTCATTACTATAATCAAATAATCATTTGTGTGTTATTGAAAATGTTCATGAAGCAATAACCATCGTGAGTTTCAATGTGCATACTTTTTATTCATGAATAACCATACAGTGTATACTATTGTTCTTTGTCACGTAAATTACATTTGTTGTGGAAGTTACTTATATGTGTGGCGGTCCTGTCATGCAAAATAGATAAATACATTAGTATAACATGGTTCTAAATGTTATCATTAAACAATGTTGTTCGTTAAGATCAGAATTTATGTTGATTTGGATATTTACTACTTTTGTATGTTACCACAGAGCTATAGTAACGTAAATTACACATATTTAGCAAATACAACTGCTTTATTCACTAGATATTTCCATCCTGACTTTCCGATGACACTTTAAGACTATAAGAAGCAGAATGAAATCAACAAATTTCTTATAAAAGAAGATATAATGTAACAAATAAGACGTAAAATATGAAAATGGCGGCCATTTTTAAAATTGCCCACACGGAGGTCTGACCCTAATAAAATTAACAGTCTTTACAGCGTACACGTAAAATAACTAGAGGCGACTCTGGAATGGGCCTCCGACTGTACCATTGCACTACCCTCCAAAAATAAAAAATCTAAAACGACGAATCTCTTCAGGAGGCGTCGCTCACATGGGCAACCGGTAGCGATGATAACTAAACGTAAAACACACATGAAAGGAAAACAAACTCGAGGATACGATTTTAAGAATGGATATTATACAATGTACAGTCTACATCCGTTATGTCGAATTCCGTCGGACCGAATAAAATACTTCGACATAACCGAAGTGTGACTTAACGAAATTCGATATAAAGAGTTATATGTAAAATGATAGTGTCTGAAACGGGACTTTGATCCGACTTCGAGATAACCGGATAATTCGACATAACCGATTTTGACATAGCGGATGTAGACTGTACGTAAATAAGCATGAATACGAAGTCAACATGACTGGTAGTAAGGTAACAGAAACGTTTCATGGAATTTATAACGTTCATCAAATCCGTAGTATTTACCACATTGCGAATCTGAATTTAGACTGAAATTATCCCAAAAATAGTTCATTATGTAATCTTGATATAATATGGCCTTCTGTTAGATAAAACAACGACAGACTAAGCAGTCTGGATAAATTGTACAGTAAATATATCGATACTACATGCCTGTTATATTTGAAATGTCTGTATGCGTTAATCCAGATTCTCAAAGCACCGAACGACTGCAACAAAATAGTTTGTTCAGAATGAGAAACATTAGTCAGTTACTTCCCCTGAATACTCCTAATGGTATATTGGTCCTCTTAATTGGTTTCCTCTGTTTTTATCGTTGTTTCCTAATATATCAGTTACTGCCCCTGAATACTCCTAATAGTATATTGGTCCTCCTAATTGGTTTCCTCTGTTTTTATCGTTGTTTCCTAATATATCAGTTACTGCCCCTGAATACTCCCAATAGTATATTGGTCCTCTTAATTGGTTTCCTCTGTTTTTATCGTTGTTTCCTTTGCACCACATGTTTTCCATTCTCATCCGTATTTTAGTTTTTTAATTATGAAATTATTAAATATCAATATTACAACGTATATTAATCACTCTCGAGATTTCATTCCTGGTGGAATCCATCGCCACCAGGGAGAGAGAAGAGACACTGTGGATTTTAAATGTATTCACACAATCGTAACGGCTACAACTGGGCTCGAACTCGAGGCGTTTCGCATATGGGGGGAATGCGCTACCACTGCGATATCACTGGACTACAGATCCGTCTGTATGGGACATATGTTTATATAGCTTATGTAAAATATTAGCGATAAGGCAGAGTGGTTTTGTTAGTTAGTTTAATGGGATTATACGCCTGCATCAGCACCATTTTGGGATATATCGCCGTCGGGCAGTTTACCTAACAACACCTTCCTGGGCAGGCTCCAGCGGTTCACGAGTACTTGGTGCACCAACCTCCGTAAGAAACTGCCATCTTTTCATATACATGAGACACGGCCTGAGCGGGGCTCGAACGCGTGACCATCAGTGATGATGGTACGGTGGTCGCCAGATCGGACAGGTGAGTTTTCTTCGGGTATTGCGGTTTCCTTCCACACAAATGATCACATTTACGCTTGCATCCGCGCCAACGAGAGTGATTAATATAAGTTGTTAGAACTTGCTTCCTAATCGTTGTAAAATAAATAAAATTTAAACTTTAAATACATTTGTATAAACTAGACTAAAAGATTAGCGTTGATGAGCTCATTTGCAGTTCTTGGCGGATATATGTAGATTACAATTAACTAACAAAATAATTAAATATGCATTTCCCAGTTGGCGAACCCGAATAATCACTGCGGAGCACGCTGCATTAGCAAGGTGTCGAACCCGCAATGTCACTGTGGAACACGCTGCATTAGTCAGGTGTCGAACCCGCAATATCACTGTGGAACACGCTACATTAGGCAGGTGTCGAACCCGCATTCTCACTGTGAATCATGCTTCTTTTGCCAGGTGTCGACCCGCATCATCACTGCGGAGCACATTGCATTAGCCAGGTGTCGACCCGCATCATCACTGCGGAGCACACTGCATCAGCCAGGTGTCGACCCGCATCGTCACTGCGGAGCACACTGCATCAGCCAGGTGTCGACCCGCATCATCATTGCGGAGCACATTGCATTAGCCAGGTGTTAGTTTAGTTTAAACATATTTTATTTCAAGAATCAAACATTCGACATAGTGTAACATACAAAGTATACAGGTGGATTGGATTGAAAGTTAAAAACTTATTAAAAATCCTCTCCAATGGTATACAACTGTGCACAAGTTGGCGAATATATAACTATCATTGACAACTAAATGTATAAGAAAAGTAATAGTCATAGATAATAGTAAGAAAATCACTCCACTTTGTCTTAAGTGTGGAAGAACAGTGGTATGTAAGTTGTTATTTTATAATAGCTAAATTAGATTCGATAAGATTTAACCTAGATAAAACGAAGATTAGATTAGATAATAAGAACAGAGATCAAAATGAGGTTCAGAATAGAAGAGAAATAAAGGAAAAGACTGATTTTAGAATGGGAATGGATTTGACGAAGCTGGAAGAACAAAAGCACACAATTTGCACTAGTCGTTATCAAATCTCTTTGTTGCGGTAATAAACTGTTGAACTGCATCAATTATCGCATTGTTTATCTCTTCGCTCAGGTTATCATCTCCATACAAGAGAATTCTGAGAGAAATGTTTATGTGCGCGCTAATGGTATTGAAAAGGGTTACTCTAAAGTCTGAGTAATAATGACATTGGAACAAATAGTGGTAGCTGGATTCAACAGCGCCGCATTTACAGAATTGAGAGTTAATAATGTTTCTCGAAAATAAATGTTGATTTAAAGCACTGCAATCGGTTCGAATGCGGGTATGGAGGACCTGAGCACGGCGGACGCCATGATAGAAAAGTGGAATAGGTTTAGGTTTGTTTGAGTTCAAGTAGTATTTGAAAGAGTCAAGAGTACCAATATCCTTAGCTTCCTGTGGCAGAGCATCCCAAGCGTTAACAACAGATGGAAGAAAGGAATTTACATACTGAGACGTACTGCCACGGACATTAAGTAGATTTGCACTATTTCTCAACGATCGAGAAGTTGCCTGACCAACTGAAACTGGAACCAGAGCGGATAAGTAATCTGGCACTAGTCCATTTATCATCTTGTAGAATAATACTAATTTGTGCTTGCGACGCCGATTACCTAGAGATTCCCATCCACACTCAAGATAGAGTTGACGGATTGAGACAAGTTTTGTACAGCCTGTAATTGTTTATTGTTTATACAAATTTATTTTAGCTCGATTGCGAAACAAGTTCTTTCAACTTATATAAATCACTCTCGAGACCTCATTCCTGATGGAATCCATCGCCACGAGGGAGAGAGAAGAGGCAACGTGGAATTTAAATGCCTTGCCTAAGGACATAATCGTAACGGCTCCAGCGGGGCTCGAACTCCAGACCTGGAACGATACGAGCAGCCTCGTTCTGAATTTTATCCAATTCATGTTTTTCATATTGAGTGCAATTATCCCGTATTCAATAATAGGCCTTACAAAAGAAAAGTAGATTACTTCCAGTGACTTCCTGTCCAGTTTAAATTTCAGGCGTCTCATGATGTTTATTCTAGCCCAGGCCTTGGTTTTCATATGATTTATCTGATGGTGCCAACTACAGTCGTCAGAGACCATTACACCAAGGTGTTTATGGAAATCAACAGAGGGAATAATGGAAGTTGACATATGAAGAGCTTGGTGCAGTGGTTTTGACCGTTTCCGAGAGATGACGAGAGATTCTGTTTTAGCCGGATTGAAAGTGACAAGCCATTGTTCAGCCCATGAGGAAATTATGTCAATGTCCGATTGGAGTTGAGTAGATGCTACAGTTGGTGTATCAACAATAATAAACAGACTTGTATCATCAGCAAATAGATTAATATTTGACCCAATATCGGCAACAATATCATTTATATATATTAGAAATAGCAATGGACCGAGTATTGACCCTTGGGGAACGTCGGCTTATATTTCTGAAAAACTAGATGATGCACTAGGGACAACTACTCGTTGGCATCTGTTTGAAAGGTAATTAGCGAACCAGGATAATAGATTGCCTCGAATACCGGCTTGTTCACGCTTGTGAAGGAGACCACGATGCCATACCTTATCGAAAGCTTTGCTAATGTCAAAGACAATAACCCTTACCTCTAGACCATTATCAAGAGCACGACAGAACGTATTAGAGAGATATGTAAGTTGATTAACAGTTGCATCTCCTGGCATAAAACCTGATTGGTAACAGGTAAAGAAATTGGTATCACGAAAGAAGTTAAAGATATGTTTGAATATTATTCTCTCGAAGACTTTCTCCATTGTGTTCAGAAGCGAAATAGGACGATAGTTAGATGGGAGAGAAGGATCTCCCTTTTTAAGGATAGCAGATACATTTGAAGACTTCCATGCCAATGGCATTTCGCTGGAACGAAGAGAAGATTGAAAGAGGTCGCACAAAGGTTTAGATAGTTGACTTGAATTTTCAATTAATACCCGATTGCTAATTCCATCTGGTCCAGAAGCTTTCCCAACAGCTAGGCATTTAATTGCATCATGTGTTGAACCCGCATCATCATTGCGAAGCATGCTGCATTAGCCAGGTGTTGAACCCGCATCAACATTGCGAAGCATGCTGCATTAGCCATGTGTTGAACCCACATCAACATTGCGAAGCATGCAGCATTAGCCAGGTGTTGAACCCGTATCATCATTGCGAAGCATGCAGCATTAGCCAGGTGTTGAACCCGCACCACCATTGCGAAGCATGCAGCATTAGACAGGTGTTGAACCCGTATCATCATTGCGAAGCATGCTGCATTAGCCAGGTGTTATACCCGCATCATCATTGCGAAGCATGCTGCATTAGCCAGGTGTTGGACCCGCATCACCATTGCGAAGCATGCAGCATTAGCCAGGTGTTGAACCCGTATCATCATTGCGAAGCATGCTGCATTAGCCAGGTGTTGGACCCGCATCATCATTGCGAAGCATGCTGCATTAGCCAGGTGTTGTACCCGCATCACCATTGCGAAGCATGCTGCATTAGCCATGTGTTGTACCCGCATCACCATTGCGAAGCATGTTACATTAGCCAGGTATCGACCCGCATCATCACTGCGGTGCACATTGCATTAGCCAGGTGTTGTACCCGCACCACCATTGCGAAGCATGCTGCATTAGCCATGTGTTGAACCCGTATCATCATTGCGAAGCATGCTGCATTAGCTAGGTGTTGAACCCGTATCATCATTGCGAAGCATGCTGCATTAGCTAGGTGTTGAACCCGTATCATCATTGCGAAGCATGCTGCATTAGCCAGGTGTTGACCCCGCATCATCATTGCGAAGCATGCTGCATTAGCTAGGTGTTGAACCCGTATCATCATTGCGAAGCATGCTGCATTAGCTAGGTGTTGAACCCGTATCATCATTGCGAAGCATGCTACATTAGCCAGGTGTTGGACCCGCATCACCATTGCGAAGCATGCAGCATTAGCCATGTGTTGTACCCGCATCATCATTGCGAAGCATGCTGCATTAGCCAAGTGTCGAACCCGCATCACCATTGCGAAGCATGCTGCATTAGCCAGGTGTTGTACCCGCATCACCATTGCGAAGCATGCTGCATTAGCCAGGTGTTGGACCCGCATCATCATTGCGAAGCATGCTGCATTAGCCAGGTGTTGGACCCGCATCACCATTGCGAAGCATGCTGCATTAGCCAGGTGTTGTACCCGCATCATCATTGCGAAGCATGCTGCATTAGCCATGTGTTGTACCCGCATCATCATTGCGAAGCATGCTGCATTAGCCAGGTGTTGGACCCGCATCATCATTGCGAAGCATGCTGCATTAGCTAGGTGTTGAACTCGCATCGTTATTGCGAAGCATGTTGCATTAGCCAGGTGTTGAACCCGTATCACCATTGCGAAGCATGCTGCATTAGCTAGGTGTTGAACCCGTATCACCATTGCGAAGCATGCTGCATTAGCCAAGTGTTGTACCCGCATCATCATTGCGAAGCATGCTGCATTAGCCATGTGTTGTACCCGCATCATCATTGCGAAGCATGCTGCATTAGCTAGGTGTTGAACCCGCATCATCATTGCGAAGCATGTTGCATTAGCCAGGTGTTGACCCGTATCATCATTGCGAAGCATGCAGCATTAGCCAGGTGTTGTACCCGCATCATCATTGCGAAGCATGCTGCATTAGCCAGGTGTTGTACCCGCATCATCATTGCGAAGCATGCTGCATTAGCCAGGTGTTGGACCCGCATCATCATTGCGAAGCATGCTGCATTAGCCAGGTGTTGGACCCGCATCATCATTGCGAAGCATGCTGCATTAGCCAGGTGTTGTACCCGCATCATCATTGCGAAGCATGCTGCATTAGCCAGGTGTTGTACCCGCATCATCATTGCGAAGCATGCTGCATTAGCCAGGTGTTGGACCCGCATCATCATTGCGAAGCATGCTGCATTAGCCAGGTGTTGTACCCGCATCATCATTGCAAAGCATGCTGCATTAGCCAGGTGTTGAACCCGCATCATCATTGCGAAGCATGCTGCATTAGCCATGTGCTGTACCCGCATCATCATTGCGAAGCATGCTGCATTAGCCAGGTGTTGAACCCGCATCATCATTGCGAAGCATGCTGCATTAGCCATGTGTTGAACCCGCATCATCATTGCGAAGCATGCTGCATTAGCTAGGTGTTGGACCCGCATCATCATTGCGAAGCATGCTGCATTAGCCATGTGTTGTACCCGCATCATCATTGCGAAGCATGCTGCATTAGCTAGGTGTTGAACCCGCATCATCATTGCGAAGCATGTTGCATTAGCCAGGTGTTGAACCCGTATCATCATTGCGAAGCATGCAGCCTTAACCAGGTGTTGTACCCGCATCATCATTGCGAAGCATGCTGCATTAGCCAGGTGTTGTACCCGCATCATCATTGCGAAGCATGCTGCATTAGCCAAGTGTTGGACCCGCATCATCATTGCGAAGCATGCTGCATTAGCCAGGTGTTGGACCCGCATCATCATTGCGAAGCATGCTGCATTAGCCAGGTGTTGTACCCGCATCATCATTGCGAAGCATGCTGCATTAGCCAGGTGTTGAACCCGCATCATCATTGCGAAGCATGCTGCATTAGCCATGTGTTGAACCCGCATCATCATTGCGAAGCATGCTGCATTAGCCAGGTGTTGTACCCGCATCATCATTGCGAAGCATGCTGCATTAGCCAGGTGTTGAACCCGCATCATCATTGCGAAGCATGCTGCATTAGCCAGGTGTTGAACCCGCATCATCATTGCGAAGCATGCTGCATTAGCCAGGTGTTGAACCCGCATCATCATTGCGAAGCATGCTGCATTAGCCATGTGTTGTACCCGCATCATCATTGCGAAGCATGCTCATTAGCCAGGTTGACCCGATCATCATGGGGCATTAGCCAGGTGTTGACCCGCATCATCATTGCGAAGCATGCTGCATTAGCCATGTGTTGAACCCGCATCATCATTGCGAAGCATGCTGCATTAGCTAGGTGTTGAACCCGCATCATCATTGCGAAGCATGCTGCATTAGCCAGGTGTTGAACCCGTATCATCATTGCGAAGCATGCTGCATTAGCCAGGTGTTGACCCCGCATCATCATTGCGAAGCATGCTGCATTAGCTAGGTGTTGAACCCGCATCATCATTGCGAAGCATGCTGCATTAGCCAGGTGTTGAACCCGCATCATCATTGCGAAGCATGCTGCATTAGCCAGGTGTTGACCCGCATCATCATTGCGAAGCATGCTGCATTAGCCAGGTGTTGTACCCGCATCATCATTGCGAAGCATGCTGCATTAGCCAGTGTGACCCGCATCACATTGCGAAGCATGCTGCATTAGCCAGGTGTTGTACCCGCATCATCATTGCGAAGCATGCTGCATTAGCCAGGTGTGGACCCGCATCATCATTGCGAAGCATGCTGCATTAGCCAGGTGTTGTACCCGCATCACCATTGCGAAGCATGCTGCATTAGCCAGGTGTTGACCCGCATCATCATTGCGAAGCATGCTGCATTAGCCATGTGTTGTACCCGCATCATCATTGCGAAGCATGCTGCATTAGCCAGGTGTTGTACCCGCATCATCATTGCGAAGCATGCTGCATTAGCCAGGTGTTGAACCCGCATCATCATTGCGAAGCATGCTGCATTAGCCAGGTGTTGGACCCGCATCATCATTGCGAAGCATGCTGCATTAGCCATGTGTTGTACCCGCATCATCATTGCGAAGCATGCTGCATTAGCTAGGTGTTGAACCCGCATCATCATTGCGAAGCATGCTGCATTAGCCAGGTGTTGAACCCGTATCATCATTGCGAAGCATGCTGCATTAGCCAGGTGTTGTACCCGCATCATCATTGCGAAGCATGCTGCATTAGCCAGGTGTTGTACCCGCATCATCATTGCGAAGCATGCTGCATTGCCAGTGTTGGACCCGCATCATCATTGCGAAGCATGCTGCATTAGCCAGGTTTGACCCGCATCATCATTGCGAAGCATGCTGCATTAGCCAGGTGTTGAACCCGCATCATCATTGCGAAGCATGCTGCATTAGCCATGTGTTGTACCCGCATCATCATTGCGAAGCATGCTGCATTAGCCAGGTGTTGAACCCGCATCATCATTGCGAAGCATGCTGCATTAGCCATGTGTTGAACCCGCATCATCATTGCGAAGCATGCTGCATTAGCTAGGTGTTGGACCCGCATCATCATTGCGAAGCATGCTGCATTAGCCATGTGTTGTACCCGCATCATCATTGCGAAGCATGCTGCATTAGCCAGGTGTTGAACCCGCATCATCATTGCGAAGCATGCTGCATTAGCTAGGTGTTGGACCCGCATCATCATTGCGAAGCATGCTGCATTAGCCAGGTGTTGAACCCGCATCATCATTGCGAAGCATGCTGCATTAGCCAGGTGTTGAACCCGCATCATCATTGCGAAGCATGCTGCATTAGCTAGGTGTTGGACCCGCATCATCATTGCGAAGCATGCTGCATTAGCCATGTGTTGTACCCGCATCACCATTGCGAAGCATGCTGCATTAGCAAGGTGTTGAACCCGCATCATCATTGCGAAGCATGCTGCATTAGCTAGGTGTTGGACCCGCATCATCATTGCGAAGCATGCTGCATTAGCCAGGTGTTGAACCCGCATCATCATTGCGAAGCATGCTGCATTAGCCAAGTGTTGAACCCGCATCATCACTACGATAGAATGATTTACCAAATGTCTACCATATATTAAACTGAAATTATGAATTTAAGACTGTTATGATACATACTTGGAAATAGTTTATTTTCAATATTCGCAATTGAAAGAGCCTCTGTTCGAATCGAAAGAAAAATGGCTGCCATTTTTATGCGTTCTAATGAGCCACACACGCGCACATGCATGCCTGACGTCTACAATAAAAGCATAATCGTTGTCGTCAGTCTATCTTCCTTATGTGTCAACTCCCTCGCGGGGATGTAGTCGCGGGAATGTAGTCGCGGGAATGGTGTAAAAACGGGTGTGGGACGGATATACATGCAGACAGACAGAATGTGTTTAAGAGTGTTTAAGATCAAATACAATCAAACGGACGGACAGACACGCAGACAGACAGCAACTATATATATACATACCATGAACCTGTAACCACCAACAACAAGACTTTGTCCACCGCGTTTGTTGCGGACAAACTCAATTTGAACTTGTGCATTCGCCATAACTTTAAGTTGTATGCATATGACATATGTGTCTACTGGACAACAGCAAGTGGGAATAAAAGGATTAAACCGCGGGAATGTAGTCAACTTTTCACCTATAATGTTTACAATTTAGTTCAGATTTTGACTTCAACCATTTATTGGCTTTCCCCGTTCATATGTAGTGCCAATCAGTTATATACGCTATATCTACCGGGAATGCCTTATTCATAGTATTCCTTGTACTATATAAATTATAATGTCTAGCGAAATATATAAACCACATCAATCAGTACCATAGCCAGAGACAAATTTCAACTGAAGCAATCTAGGGGCTGGGGGGCCGGGGACATGTTCCCCTTTAAAATTGTTGCGGTAGTTTATGCAAATTTATTTTAGCTCGATTGCGAAACAAGTTCTTACAACTTATATTAATCACCATCGAAACCTCGGCGATGTCCTGCGTTTTCTGATTTAATGAGTTTAGACGTATACTTATGTACTGACCTTTCAGCTCTCTAGCAGTCAACATTTTATACAGCAAAGGAATTGTGTGCAGTTTATTTCATTTATGTTTTGTTTGCTTTGGACATTTTAACCGAGGAAGCTGCCTCGGTGTGCCTCAGTGTGGTTACGGGTCTGTGAATACGACTACTTGTTGCAAACAGAGATATACTTGGTTGCATGCCATTGTGATATAGAAGTCTGAGAACATCTTTACAGAAATGGAGCTGCAGTAAACATCGCAATACACACACTATTATCTTGTTTTATCGTAGTATTGTTATATCGTTTGTGTGTTTTCCCCTTCTTTGTAGACAGTATAGGCATATCGCATTGTCCGAGTTCAATGTTGCTCACGTCATTTGCATATAACTAGACAGTGAAATGTCTTTATTAGCACGGTAATTGCATATATATTGTTTATGAATTTTCCATTGGGGGTAGACGGATCTGTAGTTCAGTGGTTAACACGTTGGACTAGTAGTCCAAGGATCGCAGGTTCGATTCCCCAGATTGCCAGATTTAAATGTATTGCCTATAATCGCACAATCGTAACGGCTACAGCTGGGCGCAACCTCCGGGCCTCTAGCACCTGGAGCAACCGCTGCTACAACTGCGCTATCACGACGTCGACAATGAGTTCCGCCTATTCCTAATTTTCAATAATAATAATTCAAGTTTATTGGCATAATCAACAAAACATTGCTTTTGGCCATTTACAAACACACGAGTTATGACAAAGACATACGTGTATTTACCCTATCACCAAGAGGTGTGTTTTAGTTTAGTTATCGTAGCTGCCTGTTGTCCATTAGCCTGGGAACAGGCGTTGATATATTTTGCCTGGTCAGTCATATATTTTAATACCCAGATCATTAATTGGGCCATATTGAGTTTCTGATAATATTTTGTCATACGTAAATTACTGTCCTGGAAAGATAAAGAAAAACCCGTGAAACTATTAAACAAGTTCACATAAGATAATTTGGGTGAGTCGTTTATCATGTGCGATATGCATGGATATCGGTCCGGACAACTGTGTGTGTGTTTTACGTTTATTTATCGTCGCTACCGGTTGCCCATATGAGCGACGCCTCCTGAAGAGATTAGTTATTTTAGATTTTGGAGGATAGTGCATGATACAGACAGAGATCCATTCCAGAATCTCTTCTGGTTCTTTTACGTGCACGGTGTAAAGCAACGACACGCGACCTCGGTTTAACGTCCTATCTGAAGGACTGTTAATTTTATTAGGGTCAGACGGGGGATCGAACCTGACAACTGGGCCATATAAACTTACCTATCAAGGTAAATAATATTGTCGAATGCATATGTTTACAAATATCAAATTATCATTCGAAACTAATAGTGAAAGTTCGACAGACTGGATCCCAGGCTACATAGATGCCACAAATGCACCACACTCACACTAAGAAAAGCAGACGGATCTGTAGTCCATTGGTAACAGGCTGGACTGGTAATCCAGGGATCGCAGGTTCGAGCCCCTGTCTGACCCTAATACAATTAACAGTCTTTCAGATGGGACGTTAACCCGAGGTCTTGTGTCGGTGCTTTACACCGTGCACGTAACAGAACCAGAGGAGACTCTGGAATGGGTCTCTGTCTGTATCATTGCACTCTCCTCCAAAAAATAAAATGGCTAATCTCTTCAGGAGGCATCGCTCATATGGGCAACCGGTAGCGACGATAAATAAACGTGAAACACACAAAGAAATGCAATGAAATGAAACAGTCTCTGCTTCATTGCAAAATTACGTTATAGAGAACAACGACCGGGAACCAATTCCTTCAGTGGAGGCAGTGTAAATTGTAGCACACGTTTGTATTTTAATATTATTTATGAAAAGTAAGAATAGTAAAAAATTAATAAATACAGCTAATTATAATACGAATGCCTTTCAATTAAGAACAAATCATATGAAAACATTACGTGACTAACATTAATGAATGTATATATATGCTATCATATTAAAATGTATTATCACAAAAAGACAAATTGGTTTCGCTCTTTGCCAATATAGCATCTTAGCTGGTTTATCGTTGCTTTAAGTAACACATATGACAGAGAAACGTATATGTAATAGGGACAATGTATGACAGAGAAGTGTATATGTAATAGGGACAATGTATGGCAGAGAAGCGTATATGTAATAGGTACAATGTATGGCAGAGAAGCGTATATGTAATAGGGACAATGTATGACAGAGAAGCGTATATGTAATAGGGACAATGTATAACAGAGAAGCGTATATGTAATAGGGACAATGTATGACAGAGAAACGTATATGTAATAGGGACAATGTATGACAGAGAAGCGTATATGTAATAGGGACAATGTATGACAGAGAAGCGTATATGTAATACAAGATTGATTGATTGATTAGTATGTATTATTATTATTTTCATTTGTTTGTAGACCAGAAACTGTATACGTCTGTGTCTTAATAAACCAGTATTCTTCTTCTTCACAAACTCACCATTGAAGCTATAGTATATTTTATTTGGTTTGTTGACAGGGATATGGATGTATCGTGTCGGCCATGATATTTCCCGACCACACTTATAGTCATAGCCATCAGCATTCTAACTATATCGCTCTTAGATTATAATAGTCATAGCCATCAACATCATAACTATATCGCTCTTAGATTAAATGTTATGGGCGCTTTAATTTTGTTTTGGTGGCCATTTTGTTTTGTGTGTGTGAAATTTCATGTTAATACATCATATTTCAGCTTTGTAAACAAAATATTAATTTTTGTGCATGCCCCCATATATTAGAAAAAAAGTTATTTACCAGATTTTTCTCAAATATTCCTGTTTTGTGTTTTTTTAAGTTACATATCTGCAATAGGTCCTAAATCTATGACGTATGTTTGATAACATTTCCGGGAAAAATATATAAGTATACATATATATTTTTAGTGAGGGTTCTGTGATTGCAAACAATAAATAATGACAGAAATACCGCAAGCATGTTAATGAATGCATCGCGTGTGACAACATTTAATGCACTCTCCTTTGCATGTTGTTATCACGTCTGCTTCTAGGACACCATGGAACAGTATGTGCAGAATCAGAAGGCGTTGTTTAGTAGCAGACATGGCACAAGTCACATGTATTTAGTCTCGTGAAGAAACGTCTGATGAATGCTGCCCTCATTTACCGTGTACGTCAGTGTCTGCACAAAGCTAGAAATAACGCCCTGTTCTCGGATAATATAGCAGCTGTACCGTGTACGTCAGTGTCTGCACAAAGCTAGAAATAACGCCCTGTTCTCGGATAATATAGCAGCTGTACCGTGTACGTCAGTGTCTGCACATAGCTAGAAATAACGCCCTGTTCTTGGGTACGTTAATATAGCAGCTGTACCGTGTACGTCAGTGTCTGCACAGAGCTAGAAATAACGCCCTGTTCTTGGGTACGTTAATATAGCAGCTGTACCGTGTACGTCAGTGTCTGCACAAAGCTAGAACTAACGCCCTGTTGTCGGGTACGTTAATATAGCAGCTGTTTCTTTAAAGTTTTATATTTCCTTTATGTTTTCCAATGAATGATAGACTGTTCTCAGTGAAAGAACACTCCATCTTTTCTCTCTCCATCTTTCACCGCTTTGAAACGTCCGTCCATAGGGCAGCATATCAGCGCCCTGCTCTGAAAGAAACATACTGCATTATGTCTCGAACCCACAGCGGTGAGGGATGAGCAGTACAGTCGGGGAAGTCAACTACTTCGTCACGGAATAACTCTATGTACACATAATTATCATTAACAAAAGGAAAACTCGTATGTTATACTGTACACATAATTATCATTAACAATAGGAATACTGGTATGTTATACTGTACACATAATTATCATTAACAATAGGAATACTGGTATGTTATACTGTACAAATAATTATCATTAACAATAGGAAAACTCGTATGTCGTTGTTTGCCACTAACAATAGTTAGTAAACTACGAAATAACGAAACAATACAATTTCACTCGTAAAATATATAATATCTGTTTTGGTTTCCAATGAATGATAGAGTTTTCTCAATGAAAGAAAACTCGATCTTACACCGCTTTGAAACAGTGAAAGATGGCATTTTCTCTGCCACCGGTTGCGTTTCGTATTCCTGCGCCGTTAGATGTAATTTTGTATTTTAACTATTTTCTATACAATGAACAATTAATTATTAAGTAATATATTCTAATGAATTTGTTTACTCTGTAGTTTTTAATTTTGACAGCAAACGGAATACATTTGTACTTGAAAATAACACAATTATATCAATGATTTTGGCTATTATAATATTTGTTATCAAATTGTGTTCATTTTATCTGCCCATGTCTGGAACCTCATTGCACTACGCGACACAACCGCACAACCACTTATGTGTGTGTGTGAGCGTCCGTAAAAAGAAATAGTTCCGCTTTAATTGTCAAGGTAGTTTCTGTTTGCTGTCAAAATTAAAAACTACAGACAGAAAAACAAATTCATTAGAATATGACATTATAATTAACTGTTCAGAAAATAGCTAAAATACAAATGTACATCTAACCGCGGAGGAATACGAAACTCAAGCAGTGACGGAGTACATCCAACCGCGGAGGAATACGAAACTCAAGAAGTGACAGGGGAAATGTCATCTTTCACTGTTACAAAACAGTGGAAGATGGAGTTTTCTTTCACTGAGAAAACGCTATCATTCATTTCATAACCAGGCCGTAGCCACATTGAGGCACACAGCAGCAGATGTCTCGGTTATAATTTCAAAAGCAAAAAATAAATAAAAATGAAACATTAAATAAATAAAATGCCAAAAATATCCCTTTGCTGAATAAAATGTTGACTGCTAGAGAGCTGAAAGGTCAGTACATAATTATACGTCTAAACTCATCAAATCAGAAAATCGCTTCTATACTCCAACAATTTTAAGGCCTCAACCCCCCTATCTTGGGTGCATCAGGATGTTTGTGCATTGATTCATTGAGTACTACAACTGTGCTTGCAATGTTTCTAATGCACGTATAGTTCAGCTGCAAGTTCTCAACTGACAATTAACAGGGTTATTTGTGCATTTATATTATACTGTTTGTACATACATATTAATAATGATTTGTAAATATGCTATGCTCTTCAGAAATGGAGGAAATAAAAGTATCCATCTATCTATCTATTTAATAGTCGAATGCATATAAATTACATTTAGATTCGAAGCACAATTCGAAGTGTTTTTATCTTGTTCCAATGATGCAGATCTATGAGATTGTTGTTCCGCGTGCGCCTACCTAGCTTTATTTTAATAGTTATTTGTGCTTGCCAATTACAACTGCATTATACAATAACATAATATATCTTTCTTGACAGTTTAGGTATCAGACTTTACTCGAGACACATAAAACAACAAATAAACTTGTGTTTTTATTATGACCTGAAACGATTAAATGTTAAACATCTGCACGAGCGTGTTAATTTCTAATAATTCTTCTAAATAATTGCCTCACGTTACTACAGACAGTTTCATTTAGGATGCACGTGTGCTTATCTAACTAAGATAATTATATTGTAATTTCTCTGTTATGTAATTTGACGTTGCATAAGTTCGCGACGTCTGGAAAGACGTTTATTTCAATCGTATGTTAATGCTTGATTAGTTTTTAGATTTTTACATTTAATTTATAATTACAACTTGCATTCTCGAGATTCTGATTGGCTGGTTCAGCCCACGTGACCGCCGTTCATAACCCAATGAATTGCAATTATTCTATTCTCATTAATATTCATAGCGGACTACTTTTTGTATGGTGTGACGGATCAAAAGACAAATAATGTTTTGTTTTTTAATTTACAAGATATTAGTTGTAATTATAACAATTACATTGTTACATTTTGGTGTTTCATCTATGTATGAAATGTCAGATTTGTATACCTCATTTGAGTTGCAAACCTAATATTTCATACCTCGATGAAACGCAGCAAGATACAAAGGACGCTCCGTTAATGCATAGAAGTGAATACAAATCATGTAGCTATGCAAATACAAACCCCAGCAATATTAGTTACTGCATTACAAGCGTCCATTGAGCCGGGCAACGCGCTACAGCAATATTAGTTACTGTACTACAAGCGTCCATTGAGCCGGGCAACACGCTACAGCAATATTAGTTACTGTACTACAAGCGTCCATTGAGCCGGGCAACACGCTACAGCAATATTAGTTACTGTACTACAAGCGTCCATTGAGCCGGGCAACACGCTACAGCAATATTAGTTACTCTACTACAAGCGTCCATTGAGCCGGGCAACAAGCTACAGCAATATTAGTTACTGTACTACAAGCGTCCATTGAGCCGGGCAACACGCTACAGCAATATTAGTTACTGTACTACAAGCGTCCATTGAGCCGGGCAACAAGCTACAGCAATATTAGTTACTGTACTACAAGCGTCCATTGAGCCGGGCAACAAGCTACAGCAATATTAGTTACTGTACTACAAGCGTCCATTGAGCCGGGCAACAAGCTACAGCAATATTAGTTACTCTACTACAAGCGTCCATTGAGCCGGGCAACAAGCTACAGCAATATTAGTTACTGTACTACAAGCGTCCATTGAGCCGGGCAACACGCTACAGCAATATTAGTTACTGTACTACAAGCGTCCATTGAGCCGGGCAACAAGCTACAGCAATATTAGTTACTGTACTACAAGCGTCCATTGAGCCGGGCAACAAGCTACAGCAATATTAGTTACTGTACTACAAGCGTCCATTGAGCCGGGCAACAAGCTACAGCAATATTAGTTACTGTACTACAAGCGTCCATTGAGCCGGGCAACAAGCTACAGCAATATTAGTTACTGTACTACAAGCGTCCATTGAGCCGGGCAACAAGCTACAGCAATATTAGTTACTGTACTACAAGCGTCCATTGAGCCGGGCAACACGCTACAGCAATATTAGTTACTGTACTACAAGCGTCCATTGAGCCGGGCAACAAGCTACAGCAATATTATTTACTCTACTACAAGCGTCCATTGAGCCGGGCAACAAGCTACAGCAATATTAGTTACTGTACTACAAGCGTCCATTGAGCCGGGCAACAAGCTACAGCAATATTAGTTACTGTACTACAAGCGTCCATTGAGCCGGGCAACAAGCTACAGCAATATTAGTTACTGTACTACAAGCGTCCATTGAGCCGGGCAACACGCTACAGCAATATTAGTTACTGTACTACAAGCGTCCATTGAGCCGGGCAACAAGCTACAGCAATATTAGTTACTCTACTACAAGCGTCCATTGAGCCGGGCAACAAGCTACAGCAATATTAGTTACTGTACTACAAGCGTCCATTGAGCCGGGCAACAAGCTACAGCAATATTAGTTACTGTACTACAAGCGTCCATTGAGCCGGGCAACAAGCTACAGCAATATTAGTTACTGTACTACAAGCGTCCATTGAGCCGGGCAACACGCTACAGCAATATTAGTTACTGTACTACAAGCGTCCATTGAGCCGGGCAACAAGCTACAGCAATATTAGTTACTGTACTACAAGCGTCCATTGAGCCGGGCAACACGCTACAGCAATATTAGTTACTGTACTACAAGCGTCCATTGAGCCGGGCAACACGCTACAGCAATATTAGTTACTGTACTACAAGCGTCCATTGAGCCGGGCAACACGCTACAGCAATATTAGTTACTGTACTACAAGCGTCCATTGAGCCGGGCAACACGCTACAGCAATATTAGTTACTGTACTACAAGCGTCCATTGAGCCGGGCAACAAGCTACAGCAATATTAGTTACTGCATTACAAGCGTCCATTGAGCCGGGCAACAAGCTACAGCAATATTAGTTACTGTACTACAAGCGTCCATTGAGCCGGGCAACACGCTACAGCAATATTAGTTACTGTACTACAAGCGTCCATTGAGCCGGGCAACACGCTACAGCAATATTAGTTACTGTTCTACAAGCGTCCATTGAGCCGGGCAACACGCTACAGCAATATTAGTTACTGTACTACAAGCGTCCATTGAGCCGGGCAACAAGCTACAGCAATATTAGTTACTGCATTACAAGCTTCCATTGAGCCGGGCAACAAGCTACAGCAATATTAGTTACTGTACTACAAGCGTCCATTGAGCCGGGCAACACGCTACAGCAATATTAGTTACTGCATTACAAGCGTCCATTGAGCCGGACAACACGCTACAGCAATATTAGTTACTGCATTATAAGCGTCCATTGAGCCGGACAACACGCTACAGCAATATTAGTTACTGCATTACAAGCGTCCATTGAGCCGGGCAACACGTTACAGCAATATTAGTTACTGTACTACAAGCGTCCATTGAGCCGGGCAACAAGCTACAGCAATATTAGTTACTGCATTACAAGCGTCCATTGAGCCGGACAACACGCTACAGCAATATTAGTTACTGCATTACAAGCGTCCATTGAGCCGGACAACACGCTACAGCAATATTAGTTACTGCATTACAAGCGTCCATTGAGCCGGGCAACACGTTACAGCAATATTAGTTACTGTACTACAAGCGTCCATTGAGCCGGGCAACAAGCTACAGCAATATTAGTTACTGCATTACAAGCGTCCATTGAGCCGGACAACACGCTACAGCAATATTAGTTACTGCATTACAAGCGTCCATTGAGCCGGGCAACACGTTACAGCAATATTAGTTACTGTAATACAAGCGTCCATTGAGCCGGACAACACGTTACAGCAATATTAGTTACTGCATTACAAGCGTCCATTGAGCCGGGCAACACGTTACAGCAATATTAGTTACTGCATTACAAGCGTCCATTGAGCCGGGCAACACGTTACAGCAATATTAGTTACTGCATTACAAGCGTCCATTGAGCCGGGCAACACGCTACAGCAATATTAGTTACTGCATTACAAGCGTCCATTGAGCCGGGCAACAAGCTACAGCAATATTAGTTACTGCATTACAAGCGTCCATTGAGCCGGACAACACGCTACAGCAATATTAGTTACTGCATTACAAGCGTCCATTGAGCCGGGCAACACGTTACAGCAATATTAGTTACTGTACTACAAGCGTCCATTGAGCCGGGCAACAAGCTACAGCAATATTAGTTACTGCATTACAAGCGTCCATTGAGCCGGACAACACGCTACAGCAATATTAGTTACTGCATTACAAGCGTCCATTGAGCCGGGCAACACGTTACAGCAATATTAGTTACTGCATTACAAGCGTCCATTGAGCCGGGCAACACGTTACAGCAATATTAGTTACTGCATTACAAGCGTCCATTGAGCCGGGCAACAAGCTACAGCAATATTAGTTACTGCATTACAAGCGTCCATTGAGCCGGGCAACACGCTACAGCAATATTAGTTACTGCATTACAAGCGTCCATTGAGCCGGGCAACAAGCTACAGCAATATTAGTTACTGCATTACAAGCGTCCATTGAGCCGGGCAACAAGCTACAGCAATATTAGTTACTGCATTACAAGCGTCCATTGAGCCGGACAACACATTCCAGCAATATTAGTTACTGCATTACAGGCGTCCATTGAGCCGGGCAACACGCTACAGCAATATTAGTTACTGCATTACAAGCGTCCATTGAGCCGGACAACACATTCCAGCAATATTAGTTACTGCATTACAAGCGTCCATTGAGCCGGACAACACGCTACAGCAATATTAGTTACTGCATTACAAGCGTCCATTGAGCCGGGCAACACGTTACAGCAATATTAGTTACTGTACTACAAGCGTCCATTGAGCCGGACAACACGTTACAGCAATATTAGTTACTGCATTACAAGCGTCCATTGAGCCGGGCAACACGTTACAGCAATATTAGTTACTGCATTACAAGCGTCCATTGAGCCGGGCAACACGTTACAGCAATATTAGTTACTGCATTACAAGCGTCCATTGAGCCGGGCAACACGCTACAGCAATATTTGTTACTGCATTACAAGCGTCCATTGAGCCGGGCAACACGCTACAGCAATATTAGTTACTGCATTACAAGCGTCCATTGAGCCGGACAACACGCTACAGCAATATTAGTTACTGCATTACAAGCGTCCATTGAGCCGGGCAACACGTTACAGCAATATTAGTTACTGTACTACAAGCGTCCATTGAGCCGGGCAACAAGCTACAGCAATATTAGTTACTGCATTACAAGCGTCCATTGAGCCGGACAACACGCTACAGCAATATTAGTTACTGCATTACAAGCGTCCATTGAGCCGGGCAACACGTTACAGCAATATTAGTTACTGCATTACAGGCGTCCATTGAGCCGGGCAACAAGCTACAGCAATATTAGTTACTGCATTACAAGCGTCCATTGAGCCGGACAACACATTCCAGCAATATTAGTTACTGCATTACAAGCGTCCATTGAGCCGGGCAACACGCTACAGCAATATTAGTTACTGCATTACAAGCGTCCATTGAGCCGGACAACACATTCCAGCAATATTAGTTACTGCATTACAAGCGTCCATTGAGCCGGGCAACACGCTACAGCAATATTAGTTACTGCATTACAAGCGTCCATTGAGCCGGGCAACACGCTACAGCAATATTAGTTACTGTACTACAAGCGTCCATTGAGCCGGGCAACACGCTACAGCAATATTAGTTACTGTACTACAAGCGTCCATTGAGCCGGGCAACAAGCTACAGCAATATTAGTTACTGCATTACAAGCGTCCATTGAGCCGGACAACACGCTACAGCAATATTAGTTACTGTACTACAAGCGTCCATTGAGCCGGGCAACAAGCTACAGCAATATTAGTTACTGCATTACAAGCGTCCATTGAGCCGGGCAACACGCTACAGCAATATTAGTTATGCATTACAAGCGTCCATTGAGCCGGGCAACAAGCTACAGCAATATTAGTTACTGCATTACAAGCGTCCATTGAGCCGGACAACACGCTACAGCAATATTAGTTACTGCATTACAAGCGTCCATTGAGCCGGGCAACACGTTACAGCAATATTAGTTACTGCATTACAAGCGTCCATTGAGCCGGGCAACACGTTACAGCAATATTAGTTACTGCATTACAAGCGTCCATTGAGCCGGGCAACAAGCTACAGCAATATTAGTTACTGCATTACAAGCGTCCATTGAGCCGGGCAACACGTTACAGCAATATTAGTTACTGCATTACAAGCGTCCATTGAGCCGGGCAACAAGCTACAGCAATATTAGTTACTGCATTACAAGCGTCCATTGAGCCGGACAACACGCTACAGCAATATTAGTTACTGCATTACAAGCGTCCATTGAGCCGGGCAACACGTTACAGCAATATTAGTTACTGCATTACAAGCGTCCATTGAGCCGGGCAACACGTTACAGCAATATTAGTTACTGCATTACAAGCGTCCATTGAGCCGGGCAACAAGCTACAGCAATATTAGTTACTGCATTACAAGCGTCCATTGAGCCGGGCAACACGCTACAGCAATATTAGTTACTGCATTACAAGCGTCCATTGAGCCGGGCAACAAGCTACAGCAATATTAGTTACTGCATTACAAGCGTCCATTGAGCCGGGCAACAAGCTACAGCAATATTAGTTACTGCATTACAAGCGTCCATTGAGCCGGGCAACAAGCTACAGCAATATTAGTTACTGCATTACAAGCGTCCATTGAGCCGGGCAACAAGCTACAGCAATATTAGTTACTGCATTACAAGCGTCCATTGAGCCGGGCAACACGCTACAGCAATATTAGTTACTGCATTACAAGCGTCCATTGAGCCGGGCAACACGTTACAGCAATATTAGTTACTGCATTACAAGCGTCCATTGAGCCGGGCAACACGCTACAGCAATATTAGTTACTGCATTACAAGCGTCCATTGAGCCGGGCAACACGCTACAGCAATATTAGTTACTGCATTACAAGCGTCCATTGAGCCGGGCAACACGCTACAGCAATATTAGTTACTGTACTACAAGCGTCCATTGAGCCGGGCAACACGCTACAGCAATATTAGTTACTGTACTACAGCGTCCATTGAGCCGGGCAACAAGCTACAGCAATATTAGTTACTGCATTACAAGCGTCCATTGAGCCGGACAACACGCTACAGCAATATTAGTTACTGTACTACAAGCGTCCATTGAGCCGGGCAACAAGCTACAGCAATATTAGTCAACACTACAGCAATAGTACTGCATTACAAGCGTCCATTGAGCCGGGCAACACGCTACAGCAATATTAGTTACTGCATTACAAGCGTCCATTGCCGGGCAACAGCACAATATTAGTTATGATCAAGCGTCCATTGAGCCGGACAAACTACAGCAATATTAGTTACTGCATCAAGCGTCCATTGAGCCGGGCAACACGTTACAGCAATATTAGTTACTGCATTACAAGCGTCCATTGAGCCGGGCAACACGTTACAGCAATATTAGTTACTGCATTACAAGCGTCCATTGAGCCGGGCAACAAGCTACAGCAATATTAGTTACTGCATTACAAGCGTCCATTGAGCCGGGCAACACGTTACAGCAATATTAGTTACTGCATTACAAGCGTCCATTGAGCCGGGCAACAAGCTACAGCAATATTAGTTACTGCATTACAAGCGTCCATTGAGCCGGGCAACAAGCTACAGCAATATTAGTTACTGCATTATAAGCGTCCATTGAGCCGGGCAACAAGCTACAGCAATATTAGTTACTGCATTACAAGCGTCCATTGAGCCGGGCAACAAGCTACAACAATATTAGTTACTGCATTACAAGCGTCCATTGAGCCGGACAACACATTCCAGCAATATTAGTTACTGCATTACAGGCGTCCATTGAGCCGGGCAACACGCTACAGCAATATTAGTTACTGCATTACAAGCGTCCATTGAGCCGGACAACACATTCCAGCAATATTAGTTACTGCATTACAAGCGTCCATTGAGCCGGGCAACACGCTACAGCAATATTAGTTACTGCATTACAAGCGTCCATTGAGCCGGGCAACACGCTACAGCAATATTAGTTACTGTACTACAAGCGTCCATTGAGCCGGACAACACGCTACAGCAATATTAGTTACTGTACTACACGCGTCCATTGAGCCGGGCAACAAGCTACAGCAATATTAGTTACTGCATTACAAGCGTCCATTGAGCCGGACAACACGCTACAGCAATATTAGTTACTGTACTACAAGCGTCCATTGAGCCGGACAACAAGCTACAGCAATATTAGTTACTGTACTACAAGCGTCCATTGAGCCGGGCAACAAGCTACAGCAATATTAGTTACTGCATTACAAGCGTCCATTGAGCCGGACAACACGCTACAGCAATATTAGTTACTGCATTACAAGCGTCCATTGAGCCGGGCAACACGTTACAGCAATATTAGTTACTGCATTACAAGCGTCCATTGAGCCGGGCAACAAGCTACAGCAATATTAATTACTGCATTACAAGCGTCCATTGAGCCGGGCAATAAGCTACAGCAATATTAGTTACTGCATTACAAGCGTCCATTGAGCCGGGCAACAAGCTACAGCAATATTAGTTACTGCATTACAAGCGTCCATTGAGCCGGACAACACACACCAGCAATATTACTTACTGCATTACAAGCGTCCATTGAGCCGGGCAACACACTACAGCAATATTAGTTACTGCATTACAAGCGTCCATTGAGCCGGACAACACATTCCAGCAATATTAGTTACTGCATTACAAGCGTCCATTGAGCCGGGCAACACGCTACAGCAATATTAGTTACTGCATTACAAGCGTCCATTGAGCCGGGCAACACGCTACAGCAATATTAGTTACTGTACTTCAAGCGTCCATTGAGCCGGACAACACACTACAGCAATATTAGTTACTGTACTACAAGCGTCCATTGAGCCGGGCAACAAGCTACAGCAATATTAGTTACTGCATTACAAGCGTCCATTGAGCCGGACAACACGCTACAGCAATATTAGTTACTGTACTACAAGCGTCCATTGAGCCGGACAACAAGCTACAGCAATATTAGTTACTGTACTACAAGCGTCCATTGAGCCGGGCAACAAGCTACAGCAATATTAGTTACTGTATTACAAGCGTCCATTGAGCCGGGCAACAAGCTACAGCAATATTAGTTACTGCATTACAAGCGTCCATTGAGCCGGACAACACATACCAGCAATATTAGTTACTGCATTACAAGCGTCCATTGAGCCGGGCAACACGCTACAGCAATATTAGTTACTGCATTACAAGCGTCCATTGAGCCGGACAACACATTCCAGCAATATTAGTTACTGCATTACAAGCGTCCATTGAGCCGGGCAACACGCTACAGCAATATTAGTTACTGCATTACAAGCGTCCATTGAGCCGGGCAACACGCTACAGCAATATTAGTTACTGCATTACAAGCGTCCATTGAGCCGGGCAACACGCTACAGCAATATTAGTTACTGTACTACAAGCGTCCATTGAGCCGGGCAACAAGCTACAGCAATATTAGTTACTGCATTACAAGCGTCCATTGAGCCGGACAACACATTCCAGCAATATTAGTTACTGCATTACAAGCGTCCATTGAGCCGGGCAACACGCAACAGCAATATTAGTTACTGCATTACAAGCGTCCATTGAGCCGGGCAACACGCTACAGCAATATTATTTACTGTACTACAAGCGTCCATTGAGCCGGGCAACAAGATACAGCAATATTAGTTACTGCATTACAAGCGTCCATGGAGCCGGGCAACAAGTTCCAGCAATAGTATGGAAGATAGTACAATATACAGAGGACACTCCATCAATGTATGGAAGATAGTACAATATACAGAGGACACTCCATCAATGTATGGAAGATAGTACAATATACAGAGGACACTCCATCAATGTATGGAAGATAGTACAATATACAGAGGACACTCCACCAATGTAGGGAAGATAGTACAATATACAGAGGACGCTCCATCAATGTATGGAAGATAGTACAATATACAGAGGACACTCCATCCGTGTATGGAAGATAGTACAATATACAGAGGACGCTCCATCAATGTATGGAAGATAGTACAATATACAGAGGAAGCTCCGTCAATGTATGGAAGATAGTACAATATACAGAGGAAGCTCCATCAATGTATGGAAGATAGTACAATATACAGAGGAAGCTCCATCAATGCATGGAAGATAGTACAATATACAGAGGAAGCTCCGTCAATGTATGGAAGATAGTACAATATACAGAGGAAGCTCCATCAATGCATGGAAGATAGTATAATATAAGAGGAAGCTCCGTCAATGTATGGAAGATAGTACAATATACAGAGGAAGCTCCATCAATGCATGGAAGATAGTACAATATACAGAGGAAGCTCCATCAATGCATGGACGATAGTACAATATACAGAGGAAGCTCCATCAATGTATGGAAGATAGTACAATATACAGATGACGCTCCATCAATGTATGGAGGATAGTACAATATATAGTGGCGCTCCATCAATGTATGGAGGATAGTACAATATAGAGTGGCGCTCCATCAATGTATGGAAGATAGTACAATATACAGAGGACGCTCCAGCAATGTATGGAAGATAGTACAATATACAGAGGACGCTCCATCAATGTATGGAAGATAGTACAATACACAGAGGACCCGCCACCACTGTATGGAGGATAGTACAATATACAGAGGACGCTCCACCAATGTATGGAAGATAGTACAATATACAGAGGACGCTCCTTCACTGTATGGAAGATAGTACAATAGACAGGACGCTCCATCAATGTATGGAGGATGGTACAATGTACAGAGGACGCCCCATCAATGTTTGGAGGACACTACAATATACAAAGGGCGCTCCAACAATGTATGGAGGATAATTCAAAATACAGAGGACGCTCCAGTAATGCATGGAGGATAGTACACTATACAGAGGAAGCTCCATCAATGTATGGAAGATAGTACAATATAGAGAGGAAGCTCCATCAATGTATGGAAGATAGTACAATATACAGAGGAAGCTCCGTCAATGTATGGAAGATAGTACATTATACAGAGGAAGCTCCAACAATGTATGGAAGATAGTACAATATACAGAGGAAGCTCCATCAATGCATGGAAGATAGTACAATATACAGAGGAAGCTCCGTCAATGTATGGAAGATAGTACAATATACAGAAGAAGCTACATCAATGCATGGAAGATAGTACAATATACAGAGGAAGCTCCGTCAATGTATGGAAGATAGTACAAGATACAGAGGAAGCTCCATCAATGCATGGAAGATAGTACAATATACAGAGGAAGGTCCATCAATGTATGGAAGATAGTACAATATACAGAGGAAGCTCCATCAATGCATGGAAGATAGTACAAGATACAGAGGAAGCTCCATCAATGCATGGAAGATAGTACAATATACAGAGGAAGGTCCATCAATGTATGGAAGATAGTACAATATACAGAGGAAGCTCCATCAATGCATGGAAGATAGTACAATATACAGAGGAAGGTCCATCAATGTATGGAAGATAGTACAATATACAGAGGAAGCTCCATCAATGCATGGAAGATAGTACAAGATACAGAGGAAGCTCCATCAATGCATGGAAGATAGTACAATATACAGAGGAAGGTCCATCAATGTATGGAAGATAGTACAATATACAGAGGAAGCTCCATCAATGCATGGAAGATAGTACAATATACAGAGGAAGCTCCATCAATGCATGGAATATAGTTCACTATACAGAGGAAGCTCCATCAATGTATGGAAGATAGTACAATATACAGATGACGCTCCATCAATGTATGGAGGATAGTACAATTATAGTGGCGACCCATCAATGTATGGAGGATAGTACACACTAGAGTGGCGCTCCATCAATGTATGGAGGATAGTACAATATACAGTGGCGCTCCACCAATGTATGGAAGATGGTACAATATACAGAGGACGCTCCATTAATGTATGGAAGATAGTACAAGATACAGAGGACGCTCCGTCAATGTATGGAAGATAGTACAATATACAGAGGACGCTTCGTCAATGTATGGAAGATAGTACAATATACAGAGGACGCTCCATCAATGTATGGAAGATAGTACAATATACAGAGGACGCTCCATCAATGCACGGAAGATAGTACACTATACAGAGGACGCTCCACCACGGTATGGATGATAGTACAATATACAGAGGACGCTCCACCAATGTATGGAAGATAGTACAATATACAGAGGACGTTCCAGCAATGTATGGAAGATAGTACAATATACAGAGGACGCTCCATCAATGTATGGAAGATAGTACAATACACAGAGGACCCGCCACCACTGTATGGAGGATAGTACAATATACAGAGGACGCTCCACCAATGTATGGAAGATAGTACAAGATACAGAGGACGCTCCATCAATGCATGGAAGATAGTACAATATACAGAGGACGCTCCAGCAATGTATGGAAGATAGTACAATATACAGAGGACGCTCCGTCACTGTATGGAAGATAGTACAATAGACAGGACGCTCCATCAATGTATGGAGGATGGTACAATGTACAGAGGACGCCCCATCAATGTATGGAGGACACTACAATATACAATGGGCGCTCCAGCAATATATGGAGAATAATTCAAAATACAGAGGACGCTCCAGTAATGCATGGAGGATAGTACACTATACAGAGGACGCGCCAGCAATGTATGTAGGATAGTACTATAAACAGAGGACGCTCCAGCAATACATGGAGGATAGTACAATATACAGAGGACGCTCCACCAATGTATGGCGGATGGTACAATGTACAGAGGACGCCCGATCAATGTATGGAGGACAATACAATATACAAAGGGCGCTCCATCAATGTATGTAGGATATTCCTCCATACAGAGGACGGTCCAGTAATGTATGGAGGATAGTACAATATACAGAGGACGCCCCAGCAATGTATGGAGGATATTACAATATACAGAGGACGCGCCATCAGTGTATAGAAGATAGTACAATATACAGAGGACGCTCCGTCAATGTATGGAAGATAGTACAATATACAGAGGACACTCCGTCAATTTATGGAAGATAGTACAATATATAGAGGACGCTGCACCAATATATGGAGGATGTTACAATATACAGAGGAAGCTCCATCAATGCATGGAGAATAATATACAAGGCTCCACAATGATGGAGATAGTCAAATACAGAGGAGTCCAAATGATGGAGAATAGTACAATATACAGAGGACGCTCCATCAATGTATGGATGATAGTACAATATACAGAGGAGGCTCCATCAATGTATGGAAGATAGTACAATATACAGAGGACGCTCCATCAATGTATGGAGGATAGTACAATAATATATGACGCTCCAGCAATGTATGGAGGATAGTACAATATACAGATGACGCTCCATCAATGTATGGAGGATATTCAAATACAGAGATTCCAGTAATGTATGGAGGATAGTACAATATACAGAGGACGCTCCAGCAATGTATGGAAGATAGTCAAATATAGAGGACTCCAGTAATGTATGGAGGAAGTACAATATACAGAGGACGCTCCATCAATGTATGGAGGATATTACAATATACAGAGGACACGCCATCAATGTATGGAGGATATTACAATATACAGAGGACGCTCCAGAAATGCATGGAAGATAGTACAATATACAGAGTACGCTCCATCAATGTATGGAAGATAGTACAATATACAGAGGACGCTCCGGCAATGTATGGAGGATAGTACAATATACAGAGGACGCTCCGGCAATGTATGGAGGATATTGCAATATACAGAGGACGCTCCAGAAATGTATGGAGGATAGTACAATATACATAGGACGCTCCAGAAATGCATGGAAGATAGTACAATATACAGAGTAAGCTCCATCAATGTATGGAAGATAGTACAATATACAGAGGAAGCTCCAGAAATGCATGGAAGATAGTACAATATACAGAGGAAGCTCCATCAATGTATGGAAGATAGTACAATATACAGAGGAAGCTCCATCAATGCATGGAAGATAGTACAATATACAGAGGAGCCTCAATGTATGGAAGATAGTACAATATACAGAGGAAGCTCCATCAATGCATGGAAGATAGTACAAGATACAGAGGAAGCTCCATCAATGCATGGAAGATAGTACATATACAGAGGAAGGTCCATCAATTATGGAAGATAGTACAATATACAGAGGAAGCTCCATCAATGCATGGAAGATAGTACAATATACAGAGGAAGGTCCATCAATGTATGGAAGATAGTACAATATACAGAGGAAGCTCCATCAATGCATGGAAGATAGTACAAGATACAGAGGAAGCTCCATCAATGCATGGAAGATAGTACAATATACAGAGGAAGGTCCATCATGTATGGAAGATAGTACAATATACAGAGGAAGCTCCATCAATGCATGGAAGATAGTACAATATACAGAGGAAGCTCCATCAATGCATGGAATATAGTTCACTATACAGAGGAAGCTCCATCAATGTATGGAAGATAGTACAATATACAGATGACGCTCCATCAATGTATGGAGGATAGTACAATTATAGTGGCGACCCATCAATGTATGGAGGATAGTACACACTAGAGTGGCGCTCCATCAATGTATGGAGGATAGTACAATATACAGTGGCGCTCCACCAATGTATGGAAGATGGTACAATATACAGAGGACGCTCCATTAATGTATGGAAGATAGTACAAGATACAGAGGACGCTCCGTCAATGTATGGAAGATAGTACAATATACAGAGGACGCTTCGTCAATGTATGGAAGATAGTACAATATACAGAGGACGCTCCATCAATGTATGGAAGATAGTACAATATACAGAGGACGCTCCATCAATGCACGGAAGATAGTACACTATACAGAGGACGCTCCACCACGGTATGGATGATAGTACAATATACAGAGGACGCTCCACCAATGTATGGAAGATAGTACAATATACAGAGGACGTTCCAGCAATGTATGGAAGATAGTACAATATACAGAGGACGCTCCATCAATGTATGGAAGATAGTACAATACACAGAGGACCCGCCACCACTGTATGGAGGATAGTACAATATACAGAGGACGCTCCACCAATGTATGGAAGATAGTACAAGATACAGAGGACGCTCCATCAATGCATGGAAGATAGTACAATATACAGAGGACGCTCCAGCAATGTATGGAAGATAGTACAATATACAGAGGACGCTCCGTCACTGTATGGAAGATAGTACAATAGACAGGACGCTCCATCAATGTATGGAGGATGGTACAATGTACAGAGGACGCCCCATCAATGTATGGAGGACACTACAATATACAATGGGCGCTCCAGCAATATATGGAGAATAATTCAAAATACAGAGGACGCTCCAGTAATGCATGGAGGATAGTACACTATACAGAGGACGCGCCAGCAATGTATGTAGGATAGTACTATATACAGAGGACGCTCCAGCAATACATGGAGGATAGTACAATATACAGAGGACGCTCCACCAATGTATGGCGGATGGTACAATGTACAGAGGACGCCCGATCAATGTATGGAGGACAATACAATATACAAAGGGCGCTCCATCAATGTATGTAGGATATTCCTCCATACAGAGGACGGTCCAGTAATGTATGGAGGATAGTACAATATACAGAGGACGATCCAGCAATGTATGGAGGATATTACAATATACAGAGGACGCGCCATCAGTGTATAGAAGATAGTACAATATACAGAGGACGCTCCGTCAATGTATGGAAGATAGTACAATATACAGAGGACACTCCGTCAATTTATGGAAGATAGTACAATATATAGAGGACGCTGCACCAATATATGGAGGATGTTACAATGTACAGAGGACGCCCCCATCAATGTATGGAGGACAATGTAATATACAAAGAGCGCTCCAGCAATGTATGGAGGATAGTCCAAAATACAGAGGACGGTCCAGTAATGCATGGAGAATAGTACAATATACAGAGGACGCTCCAGCAATGTATGGATGATATTGCAATATACAGAGGAGGCGCCATCAATGTATGGAAGATAGTACAATATACAGAGGACGCTCCGTCAATGTATGGAGGATAGTACAATACATATATGACGCTCCAGTAATGTATGGAGGATAGTACAATATACATATGACGCTCCAGCAATGTATGGAGGATATTCCAAAATACAGAGATAATCCAGTAATGTATGGAGGATAGTACAATATACAGAGAACGCTCCAGCAATGTATGGAGGATAGTCCAAAATATAGAGGACAATCCAGTAATGTATGGAGGACAGTACAATATACAGAGAACGCTCCAACAATGTACGGAGGGTATTAAAATATACAGAGGACACGCCATCAATGTATGGTGGATATTACAATATACAGAGGACGCTCCAGAAATGCATGGAAGATAGTACAATATACAGAGTACGCTCCAGCAATGTATGGAAGATAGAACAATATACAGAGGACGCTCCGGCAATGTATGGAGGATAGTACAATATACAGAGGACGCTCCGGCAATGTATGGAGGATATTGCAATATACAGAGGACGCTCCAGAAATACATGGAGGATAGTACAATATACATAGCACGCTCTAGAAATGCATGGAAGATAGTACAATATACAGAGTACGCTCCAGCAATGTATGGAAGATAGTACAATATACAGAGGACGCTCCAGAAATGCATGGAAGATAGTACCATATACAGAGTACGCTCCAGCAATGTATGGAAGATAGAACAATATACAGAGGACGCTCCGGCAATGTATGGAGGATAATACAATATACAGAGGACGCATCGGCAATGTATGGAGGATAATGCAATATACAGAGGACGCTCCAGAAATACATGGAGGATAGTACAATATACATAGGACGCTCCAGAAATGCATGGAAGATAGTACCATATACAGAGTACGCTCCAGCAATGTATGGAAGATAGTACAATATACAGAGGACGCTCCAGAAATGCATGGAAGATAGTACCATATACAGAGTGCGCTCCAGCAATGTATGGAAGATAGAACAATATACAGAGGACGCTCCGGAAATGTATGGAGGGTAGTACAATATACAGAGGACGTTCCAAATTGAGAAAAAACCTTTGTTGGTTTACATTCCAGGTGTACATTATATTACAGATATATGTGTGTATAGTTCTATACGTGAAATACTATTAATGTTATTATGGCCAGATGGAGGAACAAACATCCCTGTTTTAGCTACTCGTCCACTGATCATTCAATTGAAGAATACAACGTGGCTTATAAAGCGACACTAGGCTGTACGATTAGCGCAGCGCAGCTCGCTACTCACCAAGGCAACACGGAATCGAGCTTTAAGTTTATATTAAAGCGACACTACATCGGTGAAAAAAGCAAATATCTACATATTGTAGTGTCCTATTATATGGTACAGTCTACACCCGTTATGTCAAAGTCGGTTATTTCGAATTATCCGGTTATCTCGAAGTCGGATCAAAGTCCTGTTTCAGACACTATCATTTTACATATAACTGGCTCCATTAAATATCTAATTTCGTTAACTCAATCTTCGGTTATGTCGAAGTATTTTGTTCAGTCCGACGGAATTTGACATACCGGATGTAGACTGTATACTCTACATACTTGGTATTGTTTTGAGGGCTTACGGAAGACTGACCTTGTCCCAAAAGTTCATCGCTAGTAAAGTCTTTATTATTATTATTGTTGTTATTATAATTATGATGGATGATGATGATGATGATGATGATGATGATGATGATGATGGATGATGATGATGATGATGATGATGATGATGATGATGATGATGATGATGATGATGATGATGATGATGATGATGATGATGATGATGATGATGATGATGATGATGATGATGATGATGATGATGATGATGATGATGATGATGATGATGATGATGATGATGATGATGATGAGGATGAGATGATGATGATGATGATGATGATGATGATGATGAGATGATGATGATGATGATGATGATGATGATGATGATGATGATGATGATGATGATGATGATGATGATGATGATGATGATGATGATGATGAATGATGATGATGATGATGATGATGATGATGATGATGATGATGATGATGATGATGATGATGATGATGATGATGAATGATGAATGATGATGATGATGATGATGATGATGATGATGATGATGATGATGATGATGATGATGATGATGATGATGATGATGATGATGATGATGATGATGATGATGATGATGATGATGATGATGATGATGATGATGATGATGATGATGATGATGATGCTGATGCTGCTGCTGCTGATGATGATGATGATGATGATGATTGGTGTTGCTATTGTTGTTGTTATGAAGATACTGATGATGATGATGGTTGTTGTTGTTGTGATAATGACGATGGCGATGACGCACGATGACGACGATTATTGTATTATTATTATAATTATTATTATACCAGATTTGTATAGCACTCTTTTCATGTTCAAAAGTGCTTAACATTAATTTAGCATAGTACGACATTTCTACAACATACATTACAATAGTCAATATATAGGACAACAATTTGGTAGGAATAAAAAAAAACGATGTGAAATGTTTATCAAAAATATTAAGAAAAGTACATAAAAGAATAAATGTTAAGAATTAAAATGCAAAATACTATAGATACATCGTTATATGGAACACACCAAACTAAAATCTACTTCCAAGAGTGTAGCCGGTCCAGTGATTGGGTCGATCCCTAACTACGAGGCTCCCGCTACACCTGTGATACTCTCCTCGGAATAGACTCCATTTGACTGTTCTAAAATACTACTGTTCTAAAATGTTTCGTGTGATTTATTTATTTAGTGTATCTTGAACATGTGTGTTTTTAACTTGGTTGTATAAAGGTACCACTATGGGTGTCTACAATCAACACAGCAGTACTGTAATAAACATAGTCAATAGAATATCACCCATGTGTACAGTCTACATCCGCTATGTCAAAGTCGGTTATGTCGAATTATCCGGTTATCTCGAAGTAGGATCAAAGTCCCGTTACAGACACTATCATTTTATTTTACATATAACTGGCTCCGTTTGTATCGAATTTCGTTTAAGTCAAAATTCGGTTTTAGTTTATACAAATTTATTTTAGCTCGATTGCGAAACAAGTTCTTTCAACTTATATTAATCACTCTCGAGATCTCATTCCTGATGGAATCCATCGCCACGAGGGAGAGAGAAGAGGCAACGTGGAATTTAAATGCCTTGCCTAAGGGCACAATCGTAAAGGCTCCAGCGGGGCTCGAACTCCGGACCTTTCGCACCTGAAGCGAACGCGCATCCACTGCGCTATCACGACTTCCACTTCACTTCACGACTTCCACTTCACTAAATACGGTTATGTCGAAGTATTGTGTTCGGTCCGACGGAATTCGACATAACGGATGTAGACTTTATTTGTATTTGCCCACGCCACTATTTTATCTTCAAATCATACTAAAATGAAACAAACCTAAACGTATGGAACATTACATCGTAACACAAGCATATCTCACACTCATTGGATCATTTCTCATGTCACCCTAACGTCATTCGATAGAGTTGATGTTCAATCTAAATACAGACTGAATGTGTTTTGTAAAATATCATCTTAATCAACCATGCAATTATACTGCCGGCTTCTATAAAAATTACATACCGGAGGTGACACTTAATCCATGGTTTTAGACATATTGTGAAAGTTTAATGTCGGTTTTGCGGGGTCTTCTAGATTGGAATTACTAGGTCCTAAATTTAATTAAGGGAGTTAAATGCGCACGGGTTTCTTTATTTGTAGACCCTGCTGTGAAGTTTGTAGACGTAACTCGATTAGAACCTAATTATATTGTTTCATCCTCGGCTTCTAACTTATTTTTCTGTCTTGGCAACATTTTGTGTATCTTTACTTTTTTTTTTTTTAGAGGCCCTCATTATATAGGTAACAGCGTTTATTTCCATGTTTTGTTAACAATAACATACAACATATAAACAAAAAACATACAGTTTTAACAATTGAACATGAAGTATATAACAAATATGTTCGTTATATCTTAAAATGGAGGCAAGATAATAATACATATCATCTGTTCAAAGTTACTCAACGTGTTGGTGCCTTGTTCGCCACATTATGTTACCTTAAATGCGAAACGAAATATAAAAGGTAACAATGACGAATGGAAGTATTGCATATTCCAAAACTGTTCATCCATACCATTTGGAAAGTAAGTTTTGATTTTTTTACACTTCAATTCAAATTTTAAGTTTTAGTTCAGCATGTATATATATATTATATAAATTGATTTATCTTTGGAATCATACCCGAGTGCTTACATTTATTTCGATATGTCCAAATTATCCACTTTGTTTCTAATATGCCCTTGTTTATTAGTCTGTACAGCTTCGAATCGCAGACTTCAAGTACCATAATTATTATCATCAATCAACAAAATTCCTAATCGGTCATCTGGTGTTTTATAATAATTTTATTTGGAATCCAAATAATAATCATATAATATTATAGCCCCTGCTGGAGCCGTTATGAGTGTGTCCTTATGCAAGGCATTTAAATTCCACATTGCCTCTTCTCTCTCCCTCGTGGTGATGTATTCCATCAGGAATGAGGTCTCGAGAGTGAGTAATATTAGTTGAAAGAACTTGTTTCTCAATCGAGCTAAAATAAATGTGTACAAAAAAAAACGTATATCAATATTTTCATATTGTCATTGAATGCATTTTCCTGACTAGTTTACTGCATTTCATTGCTTGAAGATCATTACTAAAATGTGTCTAATAAGATGATATGAATATTAATACTATCTGGTTATTAGTTTGCTTCAAAGGGTCGACATTCATGAGTAATACAACTCGTGTATCCTAAATAAAACGATTTATGGTACAGATTTACCGTTATATCTCACATGTGTGCCTATGTATATTTATTTGTAGACTAGTCTTAGTTAAATTATCTTTAAACGACATTATCTCCGGTGACAAACACACGTCAATTAAGGATCGTGGAAGGTCGTTATATGAAATCCTACTTTCAATTTTGAAAAAGTAGTTGATCACAAAAACACTGTTTATTGATTCAATGTTAGTGTTCGAATGTATTCGGAAGAATTTGTAGTAGCAACGCATTAATACGCCAAAAAATGCATCTTAGTTGCTTTTTGCGATGTAATGTCGCTTTAATGTCACATCCACTACGCATATGTCGGCTGTCCGATTAGCGCAGTGGTTAGTTAGCGTGCTCGCTTCTCACCAATGCAACCCGGGTTCGATTCTCGGATCGGGAAGTATGTGAGATGTACCATCATGTGATCACGTACATACACACATAGTGTGATCACATACATACACATACATTGTGATCACGTACATCCACATACATTGTGATCACATACATTGTGATCACGTACATACACATACATTGTGATCACGTACATACACATACATTGTGATCACGTACATACACATACATTGTGATCACGTACATCCACATACATTGTGATCACGTACATACACATACATTGTGATCACGTACATACACATACATTATGATCACGTACATACACATACATTGTGATCACGTACATACACATACATTGTGATCACGTACATACACATACATTGTGATCACGTACATCCACATACATTGTGATCACGTACATACACATACATTGTGATCACGTACATCCACATACATTGTGATCACGTACATCCACATACATTGTGATCACGTACATACACATACATTGTGATCACGTACATACACATACATTGTGATCACGTACATACACATACATTGTGATCACGTACACACATACATTGTGATCACGTACATACACATACATTGTGATCACGTACATACACATACATTGTGATCACGTACATACACATACATTGTGATCACGTACATACAGACACATTGTGATCACGTACATACACATACATTGTGATCACGTACATACACATACATTGTGATCACGTACATACACTTACATTGTGATCACGTACATACACCATGGTCGCCAGATCGGACATGTGGGTTTTCTACAGGTACTCCCGTTTCCTCCCACACGAAACCACATTTACGCTTTCATCGGCGCCAACGAGAGTGATTAATATAAGTTGTTAAAACTTGCTTCATAATCATTGTAAACTAAATAAAGTTTTAAATATGTGCTACGCCCCTCCCGTGGACTATGTTTGATAAGGTACCATCAACACAATTCAAAGCGAACTAGATATACTAATATAAAACATATATAAAACATGTCTTAACACCTTTGCGCACAAAACAACACAGTGCTTGCAGTGGACAATGGCGTGCGATAGACAGACGCCACTAGTTTATTCATGTACTTGTAACTAAACATACTTATAATATACATAAAACATACTTTCTAACATGCATTGTATATACTGTATCTTTGTAAATGCTAACTACGATAGATGCGACATGTAATGTACCAAGCCATGGTAAAAACCAGAAAGAAAACTCCACCCACTGTAGTTAATGTAAAATTCTCTGGAAAACTGCACCTGGTCCACCACATTCCACCCATCTTGCATCGTATATATTCGATAAATACATTACTTTTACGTTTTACTTTTATCAATGAGAAGTGAGAACATTTCAAATATTTTCACGAGCGCGTAAAAACAAACACATTTTCTTTCTATGCTAATTGGTGAAAAACAAACACAAAATGAAGAAATTAAAATAGCTGGCCGCCGTGTTTTTGCGCGGATGAATACATTGACGACTATACGTCGTGAGTCGATACACAAATCTGCCGCCATCTTGAAGAATAGTGTATTGGGAACGGAGATAATAAAAAAGCAGTTCAGCAACATACAGTGAGAGATATGCAGTGAGTGATATGGATTATATCTCACTAATAGAACACTGTATTTCATCAATTAGCATAAAATAAATGTTAATATTACTTTTCTATATATCTTTGTGCATATGACAATTGGAATAGTGAAATTTAAATAAACGTCTGCATTGATCTCTGTCAGAACTAGACCTGATTTTACTAAACAATTTCGCCATGGCGTGTTAGCGTCACAATCCTGTTTGACCACTCAGTCATGTGATCACGTACATACACAAATAGTGTGATCACATACATACACATACATTGTATTCACGTACATACACATACATTGTGATCACGTACATACACATACATTGTGATCACGTACATACACATACATTGTGATCACGTACATACACATACATTGTGATCACATACATACACATACATTGTGATCACGTACATACACATACATTGTGATCACGTACATACACATACATTGTGATCACGTACATACACATACATTGTGATCACGTACATACACATACATTGTGATCACGTACATACACATACATTGTGATCACGTACATACACATACATTGTGATCACGTACATACACATACATTGTGATCACGTACATACACATACATTGTGATCACATACATTGTGATCACGTACATACACATACATTGTGATCACGTACATACACATACATTGTGATCACGTACATACACATACATTGTGATCACGTACATACACATACATTGTGATCACATACATTGTGATCACGTACATACACATACATTGTGATCACGTACATACACATACATTGTGATCACGTACATACACATACATTGTGATCACGTACATACACATACATTGTGATCACGTACATACACATACATTGTGATCACGTACATACACATACATTGTGATCACGTACATACACATACATTGTGATCACGTACATACACATACATTGTGATCACGTACATACACATACATTGTGATCACGTACATACACATACATTGTGATCACGTACATACACATACATTGTGATCACGTACATACACATACATTGTGATCACGTACATACACATACATTGTGATCACGTACATACACATACATTGTGATCACGTACATACACATACATTGTGATCACGTACATACACATACATTGTGATCACGTACATACACATACATTGTGATCACGTACATACACATACATTGTGACCATGTACATACATATACATTGTGATCACGTACATACACATACATTGTGACCACGTACATATACATACATTGTGCTCACGTACATACACATACATTGTGACCACGTACATACACATACATTGTGATCACGTACATACACATACATTGTGATCACGTACATACACATACATTGTGATCACGTACATACACATACATTGTGATCACGTACATACACATACATTGTGATCACGTACATACACATACATTGTGATCACGTACATACACATACATTGTGATCACGTACATACACCACATACATTGTGATCACGTACATACTCATACATTGTGATCACGTACATACACCACATACATTGTGATCACGTACATACACCACATACATTGTGATCACGTACATACACATACATTGTGATCACGTACATACACATACATTGTGATCACGTACATACACATACATTGTGATCACGTACATACACATACATTGTGATCACGTACATACACATACATTGTGATCACGTACATACACATACATTGTGATCACGTACATACACATACATTGTGATCACGTACATACACATACATTGTGATCACGTACATACACATACATTGTGATCACGTACATACACATACATTGTGATCACGTACATACACCACATATATTGTGATCACGTACACACATACATTGTGATCACGTACACACATACATTGTGATCACGTACATACACATACATTGTGATCACGTACATACACCACATACATTGTGATCACGTACATACACATACATTGTGATCACGTACATACACATACATTGTGATCACGTACATACACATACATTGTGATCACGTACATCCACATACATTGTGATCACGTACATACACATACATTGTGATCACGTACATACACCACATATATTGTGATCACATACATACACATACATTGTGATCACGTACATACACCACATACATTGTGATCACGTACATACACATACATTGTGACTACGTACATACACATACATTGTGATCACGTACATACACATACATTGTGATCACGTACACACACATACATTGTGATCACGTACATACACATACATTGTGACCACGTACATACACATACATTGTGATCACGTACATACACATACATTGTGACCACGTACATATACATACATTGTGCTCACGTACATACACATACATTGTGATCACGTACATACACATACATTGTGATCACATACATACACATACATTGTGATCACGTACATACACATACATTGTGATCACGTACATACACATACATTGTGATCACGTACATACACATACATTGTGATCACATACATACACATACATTGTGATCACGTACATACACATATATTGTGATCACGTACATACACATACATTGTGATCACGTACATACACATACATTGTGATCACGTACATACACATACATTGTGATCACGTACATCCACATACATTGTGATCACGTACATACACATACATTGTGATCACGTACATCTACATACATTGTGATCACATACATTGTGATCACGTACATACACATACATTGTGATCACGTACATACACATACATTGTGATCACGTACATACACATACATTGTGATCACGTACATCCACATACATTGTGATCACATACATTGTGATCACGTACATACACATACATTGTGATCACGTACATACACATACATTGTGATCACGTACATACACATACATTGTGATCACGTACATACACATACATTGTGATCACGTACATACACATACATTGTGATCACGTACATACACATACATTGTGATCACGTACATACACCACATACATTGTGATCACGTACATACACACATGCATTGTGATCACGTACATACACCACATGCATTGTGATCACGTACATACACATACATTGTGATCACGTACATACACATACATTGTGATCACGTACATACACATACATTGTGATCACGTACATACACATACATTGTGATCACGTACATACACATACATTGTGATCACGTACATACACATACATTGTGATCACGTACATACACATACATTGTGATCACGTACATACACATACATTGTGATCACGTACATACACATACATTGTGATCACGTACATACACATACATTGTGATCACGTACATACACATATATTGTGATCACGTACATACACATACATTGTGATCACGTACATACACATACATTGTGATCACGTACATACACATACATTGTGATCACGTACATACACATAAATTGTGATCACGTACATACACATACATTGTGATCACGTACATACACATACATTGTGATCACGTACATACACCACATATATTGTGATCACGTACACACATACATTGTGATCACGTACACACATACATTGTGATCACGTACACACACATACATTGTGATCACGTACATACACCACATACATTGTGATCACGTACATACACATACATTGTGATCACGTACATACACATACATTGTGATCACGTACATAAACATACATTGTGATCACGTACATCCACATACATTGTGATCACGTACATACACATACATTGTGATCACGTACATACACCACATACATTGTGATCACATACATACACATACATTGTGATCACGTACATACACCACATACATTGTGATCACGTACATACACATACATTGTGACCACGTACATACACATACATTGTGATCACGTACATACACATACATTGTGATCACGTACATACACACATACATTGTGATCACGTACATACACATACATTGTGACCACGTACATACACGTACATTGTTATCACGTACATACACATACATTGTGACCACGTACATATACATACATTGTGCTCACGTACATACACATACATTGTGATCACGTACATACACATACATTGTGATCACATACATACACATACATTGTGATCACGTACATACACATACATTGTGATCACGTACATACACATACATTGTGATCACGTACATACAGACACATTGTGATCACGTACATACACATACAGTGTGATCACATACATACACATACATTGTGATCACGTACATACACATACATTGTGATCACGTACATACACATACATTGTGATCACGTACATACACATACATTGTGATCACGTACATACACATACATTGTGATCACGTACATACACATACATTGTGATCACATACATACACATACATTGTGATCACGTACATACACATACATTGTGATCACGTACATACATACACATTGTGATCACGTACATACACATACATTATGATCACGTACATACACATACATTGTGATCACGTACATACACATACATTGTGATCACGTACATACACATACATTGTGATCACATACATACACATACATTGTGATCACGTACATACAGACATATTGTGATCACGTACATACATTGTGATCACGTACATACACATACATTGTGATCACGTACATACACATACATTGTGATCACGTACATACAGACACATTGTGATCACGTACATACATTGTGATCACGTACATACACATACATTGTGATCACGTACATACAGACACATTGTGATCACGTACATACACATACATTGTGATCACGTACATACAGACACATTGTGATCACGTACATACAGACACATTGTGATCACGTACATACAGACACATTGTGATCACGTACATACAGACACATTGTGATCACGTACACACACATACATTGTGATCACGTACATACAGACACATTGTGATCACGTACATACACATACATTGTGATCACGTACATACAGACACATTGTGATCACGTACATACAGACACATTGTGATCACGTACATACAGACACATTGTGATCACGTACATACAGACACATTGTGATCACGTACACACACATACATGACTGAACCGCACACGATCTTATTGATATAAAACATATATCAACATATATCAACATATATAAAACATATATAACACATATATAACACATATATAACACGATCTTATTGATATAAAACAGATATAACACATATATAACACATATATAACACGATCGTATTGATATAAAACATATATAACACATATATAACACATATATAACACGATCTTATTGATATAAAACATATATCAACATATATCAACATATATAAAACATATATAAAACATATATAACACATATATAGCACGATCTTATTGATATAAAACATATATAAAGCATATATAAACATATATAAAACATATATAAACATATATAAAACATATATAAAACATATAGAAACATATAGAAACATATAGAAACATATATAACAAGATCTTGATAATAAATGTGTCAAAGGTTTGCTAATTTATGCATAGGATCTAATATAATACTCTGACCTTTTGAAAGCAGTCCAATATTAATAATAATGGACTGCAAGTACAAAGATATGACGTCACGACAGTGTTTTAAAAGTGAGATAAAGGTATAATAATTCTTAACACATTGTAATTAAACAGCATAACTATTTTGAAACGGTTCGAGTCACTGTAACAACGCATGCGCAAACAGAGTAGTTCTGTAACGTCGCTTCATAGTGAACAGTGGACAGACGGATCTGTAGTCCAGCGGTAACTGTACTGGTAATCCAGGGATCGCAGGTTCCATCCCCCGTCTGACGGATCTGTAGTCCAGCAGTAACTGTACTGGTAATCCAGGGATCGCAGGTTCCATCCCCCGTCTGACGGATCTGTAGTCCAGCGGTAATTGTACTGGTAATCCAGGGATCGCAGATTCCATCCCCCGTCTGACGGATCTGTAGTCCAGCGGTAACTGGACTGGTAATCCAGGGATCACAGGTTCCATCCCCCGTCTGACGAATCTGTAGTCCAGCGGTAACTGGACTGGTAATCCACGGATCACAGGTTCCATCCCCCGTCTGACGGATCTGTAGTCCAGCGGTAACTGGACTGGTAATCCACGGATCACAGGTTCCATCCCCCGTCTGACGGATCTGTAGTCCAGCGGTAACTGGACTGGTAATCCAGGGATCGCAGGTTCGATCCCCCGCCTGACCCTAATAAAATTAACAGTCTTTCAGATGGGACGTTAAACCGAGGTCTCGTGTCGGTTCTGTACACCGTGCAGGTAAAAGAATTAGAGGAGATTCTAGAATGGGTCTCTGTCTGTATCATTGCACTATCCTTCAAAAATCTAAAATGACTAATCTCTTCAGGAGGCGTCGCTCATATGGGCAACAGGTAGCGACGATAAATAAACGTAAAAACATACACACAGTGGGAAGTAGGCACAGTATTGATGTATGACTGTATTTTCATGTATTTTAGTGATGTATTACTATTACATACTGGACATGTAGCAACAAAGCATCAACAGGGGCTACACACAACTTCATAATATCTCAGCCGATCTCTGATAGCGACGTCGATTTTAATTTGTTATTTCTTATTATTGCAAAAACTTGTGAGGTTCAGTAACGTCAGGACTCAGACGAGTACATTATTAAAGCATTCCTCCGATGTGTCTAGATCTGCATATAAATTGGCTGCGTGCCTCTTAGCTCTAATCAGATCTGACGTGGATTACTGCAAACAGAGTGATATCTGACACAAATAAAGAGTTATAACATATTGTATAACCATTCGAGGTTTCCATGTCGCGTATCACTAAGCATACATTCAGACGGCATGTTTGATCTGGATCAGTATTATTACATTGTGTGTTATATATTCAAATTGTGTCTGATCAGATTTTTCTAACAGAAACGGAATACGCAATATGTAACTAAATATAATCCAAAAATGTAGACGGAAATGTAACTATAGGATACACACCGCTCTATTTTCTCTTTTGCTCTCGTTCTATGGTAAATCGACGAACTGTCACAGTACGCCAGTTCCAAGCAAGAATCCACTTATAACGCATGCAGTTCTGTAATCTCCTTGAAGTCATTGGCACCAGTACATCATGGTATCACCATCAATGTTTTTTACCATTTCCAATGTATACAAATACCGGTTCATAAATGGAACGCGTAGGGATCTAAGCTGTCAAATAGGGATGCTGACTCATCAATGAGCTGGATCAAGTAGTATAGAAAGAAATTCACAAATAGTCTTCAAATGAACACAAATTCCACAACTGCCACACACTCACAATACGAAATGCAAACAGTAACTCGTTCTACAGTAAAACATCACCACAGCTTGGTCTGCTTGTTTGTAAGAACTACTTTCTAGGCTACTACGAAGCGTCCGCCTCAGCGGTCGAGTGGTTAAGGTCGATGAGTTGTATACTACTGTGACCTATCATCACTGATTGGCACGGGTTCGAACCCCGCTCAGACTGTATCTCTTTATATGAAAACGTTGGCAGTTTCTTACGGAGGTTGGTGCACCAAGTACTGGTTAACCGTTGGAGCCTGCCCAGAAAAGGTGTTGTTAGGTAAACTGCCCGTCTCTCAAATGGGCAACCGGTGGCGACGTTAAATAAACTTTAAAAAAGAGATACATTTAACGCCCCGGAAACAATTCCTTCAAATGCGATCACGTCTAGGGTGGGTGGTTTTTATAGCGTTTTAATAGCAATCATATAGCTATTAATACTATAATTATAATAATATGTGTTTAAAACTAAGTGTCATATCCGGGACGACCTGATATTGATATGTGTTATGTCTCTTATACAATGACGTAAGTTATCATATTGATATAAGACACTATAATAAACAATAATAATACTATTACTAAAAAATAAATGAAGTCCGTCCGTCCGTCCGTCCGTCCGTCCGTCCGTCCGTCCGTCCGTCCGTCCGTCCGTCCGTCCGTCGTCCGTCCGTCCGTCCGGTGTTGTTGTGTGTCGTCCGTCGTCCGTCGTCCGTCCGTCGTCGTCCGTCCGTCCGTCCGTCGTCCGTCGTCCGTCCGTCCGTCCGTCGTCCGTCCGTCGTCGTCCGTCCGTCCGTCCGTCCGTCCGTCCGTCCGTCCGTCCGTCGTCCGTCCGTCCGTCGTCCGTCCGTCCGTCCGCGTCGTCCGTCCGTCCGTCGTCGTCGTCCGTCGTCCGTCGTCCGTCGTGTCGTCGTCGTCGTCGTCGTCGTTCGTCGTCGTCCGTCGTCCGTCCGTCCGTCGTCCGTCGTCCGTCGTCGTCCGTCGTCTGTCTGTCTGTCTGTCTGTCTGTCTGTCTGTCTGTCTGTCTGTCTGTCTGTCTGTCTGTCTGTCTGTCTGCTGTCTGTCTGTCTGTCTGTCTGTCTGTCTGTCTGTCTGTCTGTCTGTCTGTCTGTGTCTGTCTGCTGTCTGTCTGCTCTGTCTGCTGTCTGTCTGTCTGTCTGTCTGTCTGTCTGTCTGTCTGTCTGTCTGTCTGTCTGTCTGTCTGTCTGTCTGTCTGTCTGTCTGTCTGTCTGTCAATTACAGCCTAGGTTACCCTCCTTACATGATATTTAATCTTTATGAATTCATGACACATCCAAACATCTATAAAACGTACACAACAATTTAAATTTATATCACGCACAAATTTACACCATAAAAATGAAACATGTGGAAACATTTTGATATTAATGAGTATGCGAGAATAAGAAACAATCATAACTGCGTATAACCCCGTCAATCACTAGGCGACAGCACTCGCCCTATTGCATGCAACTTGCGAGACTATAATTGTAATTCCTAAGATGAATTTCGTAAGAAAATGAAACACAGTAATAACGAGAGCATAAAACAGAACAGAACAGAACAGAATATAATGTTTATTCATGACGTCATTTACATAAGTACATAGGCATAATATATACATACAATTATATACATCAACACAGGTGATCAATAAAGCTGTCGTATTATTCTAATTAACTATGCAGAGGATGAACATTCTAGTTGGTGTTGTTGTGTAATTAAGAAGATAAAGCATTCAGTATGGAGTCCATATGGTTTAAAGCATTCTTAAGAAAACGATCCAAGTTTAATAACACCGTTCTATTATCAATGTTCATTAAAATACAAAATGTATACATGCTTGGTCTCGTGTAGTAGTATTTGTTAATGCATGCTTGGTCTCGTGTAGTAGTATTTGTTAATGCATGCTTGGTCTCGTGTAGTAGTATTTGTTAATGCATGCTTGGTCTCGTGTAGTAGTATTTGTTAATGCCTGCTTGGTCTCGTGTAGTAGTATTTGTTAATGCCTGCTTGGTCTCGTGTAGTAGTATTTGTTAATGCATGCTTGGTCTCGTGTAGTAGTATTTGTTAATGCATGCTTGGTCTCGTGTAGTAGTATTTGTTAATGCCTGCTTGGTCTCGTGTAGTAGTATTTGTTAATGCATGCTTGGTCTCGTGTAGTAGTATTTGTTAATGCCTGCTTGGTCTCGTGTAGTAGTATTTGTTAATGCCTGCTTGGTCTCGTGTAGTAGTATTTGTTAATGCCTGCTTGGTCTCGTGTAGTAGTATTTGTTAATGCCTGCTTGGTCTCGTGTAGTAGTATTTGTTAATGCCTGCTTGGTCTCGTGTAGTAGTATTTGTTAATGCATGCTTGGTCTCGTGTAGTAGTATTTGTTAATGCATGCTTGGTCTCGTGTAGTAGTATTTGTTAATGCATGCTTGGTCTCGTGTAGTAGTATTTGTTAATGCCTGCTTGGTCTCGTGTAGTAGTATTTGTTAATG
>CM026394.1:55996111-56075322 GCA_014843695.1 Archivesica marissinica | reverse complement strand
TTGTTAATGCATGCTTGGTCTCGTGTAGTAGTATTTGTTAATGCCTGCTTGGTCTCGTGTAGTAGTATTTGTTAATGCCTGCTTGGTCTCGTGTAGTAGTATTTGTTAATGCCTGCTTGGTCTCGTGTAGTAGTATTTGTTAATGCCTGCTTGGTCTCGTGTAGTAGTATTTGTTAATGCCTGCTTGGTCTCGTGTAGTAGTATTTGTTAATGCATGCTTGGTCTCGTGTAGTAGTATTTGTTAATGCATGCTTGGTCTCGTGTAGTAGTATTTGTTAATGCCTGCTTGGTCTCGTGTAGTAGTATTTGTTAATGCCTGCTTGGTCTCGTGTAGTAGTATTTGTTAATGCCTGCTTGGTCTCGTGTAGTAGTATTTGTTAATGCCTGCTTGGTCTCGTGTAGTAGTATTTGTTAATGCCTGCTTGGTCTCGTGTAGTAGTATTTGTTAATGCCTGCTTGGTCTCGTGTAGTAGTATTTGTTAATGCCTGCTTGGTCTCGTGTAGTAGTATTTGTTAATGCCTGCTTGGTCTCGTGTAGTAGTATTTGTTAATGCCTGCTTGGTCTCGTGTAGTAGTATTTGTTAATGCCTGCTTGGTCTCGTGTAGTAGTATTTGTTAATGCCTGCTTGGTCTCGTGTAGTAGTATTTGTTAATGCCTGCTTGGTCTCGTGTAGTAGTATTTGTTAATGCCTGCTTGGTCTCGTGTAGTTGTATTTGTTAATGCCTGCTTGGTCTCGTGTAGTAGTATTTGTTAATGCCTGCTTGGTCTCGTGTAGTAGTATTTGTTAATGCCTGCTTGGTCTCGTGTAGTAGTATTTGTTAATGCCTGCTTGGTCTCGTGTAGTTGTACTTGTTAATGCCTTCTTGGTCTCGTGTAGTAGTATTTGTTAATGCCTTCTTTCCTCGAATATGAGTAACATGTACACATTAAAACAAAATGATACTCATCTTCAATGTCTCTAACATTGCAACATTGACATTAACGCTCATTTCGTTGTACTCTATTATTAGCGAATGTAGATGTATGGAGTCTAAGTGAATGGACATAAGTCCTGAGTACTGTTGTATGTAGCGGTGATATATCTGCCGCGATCACATGATTCTGCCGCGATCACATGATTATAAAGCATGTGCTGTATGAGCTTATTGAACGCCTAATTAACGTTATCTAACTACGCTGCAATATATTCTTGTAAACAGTAGTCTGGGTAATTGGGCGTATAGGTGTACATTATTATCGTAACAAAATGGTATTTGCCATTATGCAGGTATAGAATATAAGCCGAACACGAGCCAATATGTAAAATGTTACCGAAATAGTTGTCAACGCATTAATATCATGATATGTACCACAGCTCATATATTTCAACAAATAAATAAAGCTACGTACACTATTTTGTTTAAACAGTTCAAAGAAATATTCCTGTTTCAAAAAACGAAATTACTAGGACTATGATTATAACATGCTAAAAAGGACGAATGTACAGTAGCGTAGCCAGAGGCACATTTCAACCGAGGCAATATAGGGGGGTCCGTGGACATTTTCTCTATTAAAATTGTTTGGGTATAGAAGCGATTTCCAGCGTTTTCAGATTTAATAAGCTTAGACTTATACGTATGTACTGACCTTTCAGCTCTTTAGCCGTCAACCTTTTATTCAGCAAAGGGATACTGTTTGCATCTTATTTATTTAAGTGTTCATTTTTTTTTTTTGGCTTTGGAAATTTTAACCGAGACATGTTTCCTCGGTGTACCTCGGTGTGGCTACGGGCCTGATATATATTGGTTTCACTGCTGTTATGATTTGCTACGGAGCATAGGAACAACGAAATAAGTCGAATGAAAAGAAGACTAACGTAGTGAAAATAAGATATGTAGAGGATATTTGTGTTTTAACGCCGTTTTTAACGCCTCCACTCGTGGAAATACACATTTCAGTGATCACTCGATGAAATAAAATCACATCTTACACGTAGTCTAATAAACACAAATCCTATCTTACACGTAGTCTAATAAACACAAATCCTATCTTACACGTAGTCTAATAAACACAAATCCTATCTTACACGTAGTCTAATAAACACAAATCCTATCTTACACGGAGTCTAATAAGCACAAATCCTATCTTACACGTAGTCTAATAAACACAAATCCTATCTTACACGTAGTCTAATAAACACAAATCCTATCTTACACGTAGTCTAATAAACACAAATCCTATCTTACACGTGTAGTCTAATAAACACAAATCCTATCTTACACGTAGTCTAATAAACACAAATCCTATCTTACACGTGTAGTCTAATAAGCACAAATCCTATCTTACACGTAGTCTAATAAACACAAATCCTCCTTTACTTTTATTATTCCCAATGATTTTGGCTAATATATTAGTTTTCAAATTGTATTCACTTTACTGACCATGTCGGGAGCCTCAGTGCACTCCAATACACAACCGCACAGCCACTTCTGTTAGTGTGAACATCCGTAATAAGAAATAGTTCCGGTATCATTGTAAAGTTAGTTTCTGTTTGCTGTCAACATTAAAACTACAGACAAAACAAATTCAATAGAATATATTACTTAATAATTAACTGTTCATGATAGTCAGAAAATAGCTAAACTACCAAAGTACATATAACCGCGCAGGAATACGAAACGCAACAGGTTGCAGCGAAAATACCATCTTTCTCTGTTTCAAAGCGGTGTAAGATGGAATTTTCTTTCACTGAGAAAATTCAAGCATTTATTTGAAACCATAAAAGAATTAATATGTTTCAACAATGTTAAAAAGGATGGATCTTTTTACTGCACATTTTGTCTAATATTGTTTTTGTAACAAATACAATGGCATGGTAGCAACCTGTTTATGCGTATAGTTTAAACTTTATTTATTTTACAACGATTGCGAAGCAAGTTCTAACAACTTATATTAATCACTCTAGTTGGCGCGGATGAAAGCATAAATGTGGTTATTCGTGTGGGAGGAAACCGAAGTACCCGGAGAAAACCCATTTTGTTTTGCAAGTTTTATAAATGGCAATTTGAGGAGTGTCTTAGTAATTCCTTAATTGCAATATCATAATTAATCTTTATTTGTTAATATAACCATTTGTATCATTTTAAAGGTATTGAAATGCACTTTCAAACATTAATTTATTTTTTGACAGGATGGATTATAATTTATAACAACTTAACTTGTACTTATTTTGAAAGTCTATTTTCACAGTTGAAATATTAAATGTACAAGTCAATTATTATTTATTCGTTAGTGATACGAAATTTTTCAAATGATACAAATAATATGTCCACAAAGAGCTTTCCAACAATGTATGAACCATGGTGATGGGATGAACAATAGATATTTTATGATGAAAACAAAATTATGTACTTTACAATATATATAATATCTTGTCAACTTTGCCAAACAAAATGGCATCCACAGTAAGAATGATGACGTCACATGAAAAATATGCATAGCAATTACATGTACCGGCATTATATTACAAACGGCAATATACCAAGGCTATAGGAAATCACTGATGTTAGATAATGACGCTGGGTAATACTGTTAGATTTGTATATGCATCGTGTCTATAGCATCCAAATCATAGGTTATCTTGACTTCAACAACTTTCCTGACATCTAACATGTTTGACGGGATGTTATAACAATTAAGTCAATCTACAGTGAAGCACTCAACAAACAAAAACAATCGAGCAATGAAACATATGTAAATAATGACCCATGGTATAGACACACTGGCATGGGAAATGAGATTAGTGTTACAGACCATGCTACATTCCCTAAATCTACGCAGACTAGATCAACGGCGTATTGACAGTATGTATACATTTCATAATGATCTGGTTGCTGTCCCCATTGGAAATTACCTAGTTCCATCTCCCGTCCCGCACGCCTCACTGCCATTCCTTAAGCAATAGGTCAATTACAGCAACTACAGACTACTACAAGATTTCCTTTTTTTCCAATAACAATCTACCATTGTAACCATCTCCCTACTACCATAGAGAAATTCAATATGACAGTTTGCTGTATCGATTATGCCAGCCCCTAGTAGTTCTGCCCAGCTGCATTTAAACTCTTAACTCGACTTATTTTCATTACTTTCTTATATTCATAATTTTAACTACTCATACTTTTAACTTCTTTGCGGTTTTTGACGCGCAACATGCCTACATCCCCGCGAGGGGTTTGGTATTAGAGGAAGATAGACATATAGAGATATAAGCTGCAAGGACGAATACTTGCATACAATGCCGTGTCAATACTCGCATACAATGCCGTGTCAATACTTGCATACAATGCCGTGTCAATACTTGCATACAATGCCGTGTCAATACTTGCATACAATGCCGTGTCAATACTTGCATACAATGCCGTGTCAATACTTGCATACAATGCCGTGTCAATAATTGCATACAATGCCGTGTCAATCTCCAAAGTAACTGATATGAAACGATAATCAGATCAAATCAAATGCATGTAATGTGCATACGTTCCAGTTCTCTTTGCAAAATACTGCATACATTGTGCTAGCAAGCTTTGTATGTGTACTGACTGACACCATAAAAACTGGGCACTTTTATATTGAGAGCTAAGATTTTACACTCATTGAGTGAAGAAAATAATCCTTCACACATTGCACTAATGTACCCAATATTTCGCACATTATGATGCCAAATTGGCCTATACCTTTTCTAAATGGATATACATTTTACCTCTAAGGCAAGTGTTTCTGTTTTGTTCGGAATATTTATATTCCATTAATGTCAAACCCTTTACGGAGTCCTAGTCATGTGTTCCTGGACAGGGTTAACCGACCTAAGCGGTTAAACAGTACTAAGCAATATACAAGAGGTGCCTGGCTCAATGACACTACATACGCGGCCTGACCGAGTATCCAACCCGGGACCGTTCGATTCAAAATTCGCCACATATATTTCCTAAATTTCCTAAGAATAATTCCAGATAAAAGGATTCTTTGTGGAAACAGAAAACACACTAAATACCAGAATCTGGCAATCTTGCAAAGAGAAACTGGAATTATATTCGGATTATTCACAAGGAGCTCAATCTGCAATAGATGAATTCTTAAATCCCAAGCGACGTGAAGATAAACGAGAACACATAGCTCCGGCTCCATAGTGATACGTCACTTAGCAACTACTCTTGGACTTGTTATATAAATTGAGAGTCGTTGCGCAACTATTTCCGAATTAACAGACGGTTAGCCCAGTGGGTAACACGATGGACTGGCACTCCAGGTATCCTAGGTTCGATACCACGTCACACCCTACTAAACATTAACAGTCTTTCACATGGGACTTTAAACCGAGGTCTCGTATCGGTGCTTTACACCGAGAACGTAAAAGAACCAGAGGAGAATCTGGAATGGGTCTCTGTCTGTATCATTGCACTATCCTTCAAACATCTACACTGACCAATCTCTTCAGGAGACAGCGCTCATATGGGCAACCGGTAGCGACGATAAATAAACATAAAACACACATATATCCAGATTGACTGTAAATAGAACCGTTCACACAATGGAGCTTTCATCCAAGTATTGACAAAACAATTATATATTTTTATTAAAAATAAGATCATCTTAGTGGGACCTCCGTGGCTAGTGGAATTCGGGTTGTTGAATTCAAATTATGTTCCCTCACAGCTGTAGATTCGAATCCCACTGGGGGCTGTTGAATTATTGAGTTAGTAAGCTATCCAGCTGGTTTACTTTTAAGTGATCAACATCAATGTGAGTTAATTGTTACATTGCAATGACCTCATCACTATATAGTAGTGCCATACGCCATTGATGCATATTGATGTATACATAGGCTGATGTAATTTGTAAAGTACTTCTAAAGCAAAAGAGAGGTGAGAACATAATCTATCACCCACATTGAGTTGCAAATAAGGAAATTCCACCCTCGGGCTGAAGATGCCAGGGATCGCAGGGTCAATCCACCGTCTGACCCTAATAAAATTAACAGTTTTTCAAATGGGATTTTAAACCGTTTATTTATCGACGCTACCCCGGTTACACATATGAGCAGAGATTGGTCGTTTTAGATTTTGGAAGATAGTGCAATGATACAGACATACCCATTGCAGAGTATTCTCTTGTTCTTTTGTTCTGTGTAAAGTACCACAACGAGACCTCAATTTAAAGTCTCAACCGAAATACCATGTAATGATTTATTATAGTATGGCATAGCGGGAGGGGAGGGGGGTCGACTCTGCGACCCCTGGATGATTAATTACCGTTAGCTCACTGCGTTATGCTACTTAGCTAGCTCATTGCAAGTTTTTCCAATTTTCAATGAATCCATTTAATGTTGATATGTCATAAAACACAAAACATCTACACATTAACGAACGAAAAGAGCGCTATTGGTAATTCTGTTTATCTTAATTCCTGGAAGAACAGGACATAAAACAAGCTACATTGACACATTTGGTCAATACATGGCATCGTTAATGCCTGTTCTGTGAATATAGTGTCAGACAGACTGGGGATGTCGGTTAAGACTGCTCTAATACACAATGCTATCCTGCTGGACATTTCTACAATCGTGACGTATAGCCATTGAACGTTCCAGCAATAATTCCAATACTTTTGAAAATGTGTTTTTGAAATACTTTGTGTACGTCGTCCATTCCGTTATCTAACTACTACACCTATTTAATGAAACTCCGGCAGATTATAATACTGTCTGCAAATATGTACTATAATCAAAAGTCGCAATATTACCTTTCACTATTTAAATATACATTGCACGTGGCATATTACCGTATACATTGTACGTTATACATTATACTTGACATATTACCGTATATATTGTACACTATACATTATACTTGACATATTACCGTATATATTGTACACTATACATTATACTTGACATATTACAGTATATATTGCACGTTTTACATTATATTTGACAAATATTACCATATACATTGTACGTTTTACATTATACTTGACATATTACCGTATACATTGTACGTTTTACATTATACTTGACATATTACCGTATACATTGTACGTTTTACATCATACTTGACATATTACCATATATATTGCACGTTTTACATTATACTTGACATATTACCGTATACATTGTACGTTTTACATCATACTTGACATATTACCGTATATATTGCACGTTTTACATTATACTTGACATATTACCGTATATATTGCACGTTTTACATTATACTTGACATATTACCGTATATATTGCACGTTTTACATTATACTTGACATATTACCGTATATATTGTACACTATACATTATACTTGACATATTACCGTATATATTGCACGTTTTACATTATACTTGACATATTACACCATACATTGTACGTTATGCATTATACTTGACATATTACCGTATATATTGCACGTTTTACATTATACTTGACATATTACCGTATATATTGTACGTTTTACATTATACTTGACATATTACCGTATATATTGTACGCTTTACATTATACTTGACATATTACCGTATATATTGTACGCTTTACATTATACTTGACATATTACCGTATATATTGTACACTATACATTATACTTGACATATTACCGTATATATTGTACACTATACATTATACTTGACATATTACCGTATACATTGTACACTATACATTATACATGACATATTACCGTATACATTGTACACTATACATTATATTTGACATATTACCGTATACATTGTACACTATACATTATACTTGACATATTACCGTATACATTGTACGTTTTACATTATACATGACATATTACACCATACATTGTACGTTTTACATTATACTTGACATATTACAGTATACATTTCATGTTTTACATATTACCAGTATATAGTACACGTTTTACATCATACTTGACATATTACAGTATATACTTTAAAGAATAACGTCCACGTTTTCATAGCGTCGATATAGTAAAGTACACTATTTTAAGAACAAAAACAATTTCCGAGTTTTGCATAAATATGCTCGAGAGAGTACAGTTGTTAATATTTACAAATACTATTCCCATCACGTGTCTGTTCCACATATACTGGACGACATAGAACAGGCACACTTCGTATACGTGTGTTTTACATGAAAAACAATAACTAAATAAATATAGTTTTAAACATATTGGCATAATATTAGTTGTTCAGTTGTGCTTTGTAATAAAGATGTGATATATATGTGATGGAATCCTTCGTATTTCGTGTTCATGTAATAATACTCATATAATGTAGGTGTGCGTTTTCTATGTCCTCTAGTATATAATGTAGGTGTGCGTTTTCTATGTCCTCTAGTATATAATGTAGGTGTGCGTTTTCTATGTCCTCTAGTATATAATGTAGGTGTGCGTTTTCTATGTCCTCTAGTATATAATGTAGGTGTGCGTTTTCTATGTCCTCTAGTATATAATGTAGGTGTGCGTTTTCTATGTCCTCTAGTATATAATGTAGGTGTGCGTTTTCTATGTCCTCTAGTATATAATGTAGGTGTGCGTTTTCTATGTCCTCTAGTATATAATGTAGGTGTGCGTTTTCTATGTCCTCTAGTATATAATGTAGATGTGCGTTTTCTATGTCCTCTAGTATATAATGTAGGTGTGCGTTTTCTATGTCCTCTAGTATATAATGTAGATGTGCGTGTTCTATGTCCTCTAGTATATAATGTAGGTGTGCGTTTTCTATGTCCTCTAGTATACAATGTAGGTGTGCGTTTTCTATGTCCTCTAGTATATAATGTAGGTGTGCGTTTTCTATGTCCTCTATTATATAATGTAGGTGTGCGTTTTCTATGTCCTCTAGTATATAATGTAGGTGTGCGTTTTCTATATCCTCTAGTATAGTTGAATATTTAAAACTAATGTCCACGTTTTGCATACAATTTAGTCTCAATAGAATTGCGACAAAACGAGTAGTTTCTTCTCTCATGTATATACAATAAAACCATCCAGAATAACACGTTTTTTAAACTTTATTTATTTTACAATAATAACAATTTTGCAATCGAATCAAGTTTTAGCAACTTATATTAATCACTCTTGTTGGTGCTGGCGAGAGCGTACATGTGATCATTCTTGTGGGAGGAAACCGGAGTACCCGGAGAGTTATTAGGCATCGTTTACCCTGCAATATCTACTTTAGAATGTTAATGATTTAGAAGGCTTCCTTGCTTCGCATCTAGAAAAAAATAAGTAAACCAATTAATTTCGTTCTATCACAGTCATATCACATGATATATATCATGTTAGTCAGGCATTCTGCAAACGACATCATTTGTGGCGGCCAGATGTGTGCTTACACGGGCTATGACCGGGGAAGGTAAGCACGGGTAACCATGGCAACACAGCGATATCGATATTCCCCCCCCCCCACGATATAACGGGACCACTACCGAGGTATTAACGCTATTGCCGATACTAATAAGAATTCTGCGTTTACACGATGTGCACGATTTTAAAAAAGCGCGCAACTCCACGATTTATTGCATGCATTTTGTATTACTACGCGTTCATACGTTCTCAGTAGGCATTGTGCTATCAATCTCAAATTGATAGCCCGTTCATTCCTATTAGATGTACATTTTGTATATACAATAAGGGAGTCAATTTATTTATAGAGATTTCAATTTCATAACTAATAACTTGAGTAATAAGTAACCGTTTTCAACCTTACTAAATTTCGAAGAGTTTATACATTTATAATTTAGAATTTTTGTTCGTTACAATTAAGTACATCAAATACTACATATCTTTACACATATAATTACTGCCATTCATACTAGATAGTTATTATGCAACATCTATATTACTAGTCTGCGCGATATGATGACAGGAGATTAGTGTCAAGCAGTATACACATTAATTGTTTATTCCGTTGCATATTCGGATACATAATAAACGTGTCTGCCATGGGCATTCTGGGTCCATGAAGATTCGAAATTCATCTATTGGCTGCCCAACCTGGATAAGTGGTTGTTTCAAAATTCACCCATTGGCTGCCCAACCTGGATAGGTGGTTGTTTCAAAATGCACCCATTGGCTGCCCAACCTGGATAAGTGGTTGTTTCAAAATTCACCCATTGGCTGCCCAATCTGGGTAGGTATGCGTTCGAATCCAGCACTAGCTTATATACCCCGATATTCTGTCTGCATTACGCTAATCCAGAATCTGAACCAGGTTAAATAAATAAGAATTAAACTTTTCGTAAAATTTAAATTGTGAATTGGATCTTTTAATTATAGGTAAGAGTCTCTAATATTCTTTTATTCTCTTTAATAAGCATTGACGTCGCACTATATTGTATGACTTTATGATAGCTGACTTAAATATTAATTGTATTGCAATCGGGTCTTCTCAGCATATAGATGCATGAAACCGCACACAACTAGAATATTCACAATACACATAATGAATATACTGACCAAGAAATAATACGTTTGTAGTTGACATTGGATAAGTTCCGTCATTGCAAAATAGTTGTTTCTTACGTCTAGCATAATTCATATGGGCTCACTTACGAGTGTGTATTGAATAGCACGTGCGACGGTTTCTAAGGCATTTATGAGATGTTGGCAAAATGGAAGAAAACAGCTTTCTTTAATGATTTCCACAATCCATGCCATAAACCATTCAACATGAGTTATCGCGTTTAGAATAGCATTGACTTCACGTCAGCCACTTTATCAAGGTACTATTAAGCTACTGTTTCAATAGTTCTAATAAACAATTGTCTAAATACGACATGCATCGTATATCCGCAATTAGCGTAACATGTGAAACAAAACTGGACACTCATGAAAATGGTGACTTGAAGACAATGTGATCATATCACTACTATTATATAAGTTTATTTAAAGTCGCCACCGCATAAATGCATTTGGGCGACTAAATTATCTAAGGTGATTAAATAGGTCTAAAAGTAGTTAATAAACTATTAGAATTTCAATACTATGATGCTTAGAGGGCTAAGTGGGTTGCATTAATCTCAGAGTGTGTTCGGTTTTCATATCTCCCACCCCCGCTCGCACACGATTGTGTACCAACGGGGGTCGGAGGTAGACCGGGTGAACAAATTACCCGGTGCAATTACTAATTCTAAGAAGATTTAGACATAAGTTGGTTAGTAAATCGTTTGTTAGTCCGTTCTATAGCCGATTTATACCGTATGTCCTTGGTGAGATAAAAACCGTGCAAATATTTGATTCTAAGTAGCATTCAAACCCGTGTAGAAGATAACAAGGACACACACTAGATTTTTGAAATGTGTGTCCTAAACAAAATAAGCAAGACATTAGAAGGAGTGGACCAATGAGATATATGCATGGAACTCTGATTGATCCCAAAAATAAAAATAATAAACTAGTTTAACCATAACAGCAGATAAATAATATAGAGACAGGTTTGACCTTAATTAGGGATCTTCGGGTATATTTTTATATCAGCATACCCCATCACCAAAATGTATTTAGAGTAGGTGATTTATAATGGGTTGCATAAGGTAGAGAGATAGATTTAATAGTAAGAAGGAAGAAGGTAGAAGGACACTGTATGTCAGAAGAGAATCAACAGCTCATAGGTGTGTCCTTCATATATCCCAAGATCCCTAATAATACATAGTCAAACCTGCAACATATAGGCTGCGTTGCCCGTTGAGGGCTGTACTAATAAATATCAATAAAGATATTGCTACGAAAATTAAAGGATAAGACCAGCAAAGAAGAACGAGCGCACAGGAATGTGCACTGTATGACCTCTGCAAATGTAAACAAACAATTGAACATTTTACGTTCGCGTGAACGAGAAAGAGATATGGCAGGTGCCCGTTTACCTTGTATAGTGCACAGCAGTATCGAGGTTTTACGTAGATTAAAATTCATGGACTATCTTAATATGTATCTGTACTAAGATATTTAGTTGATTGATCCCAAGTACATATAGTTACTACCAATGATACAGATATATAACTGGTAGTAAAATATCTTCCATAGTTATGGAAAATGTCAACATGATAGAGAACTTCACCTATCACAAACGACTAAACCGTTAAAGGTATCAGCCTACTATGATGTTTGGTCAACTTTTTTAACATATATAAGTATCACCAAGCTAAACTATCATGGGTTGCCCTTAAAAATATTTACATAAAACTAATTCCATAGTAGGTTGTACAATGTGTGATATGTGTACCAACAAAATAACTATATACCCCCGTGTACTGGGATCATAAAAATTACATCTAAAAAAGGCGGCTTAACCCCTGAGTGACAACATTTAAAAATAGTGTGGTAAAATACACTTCCGTACAAACAACGGTCACCTTCGTAGGGCCTTTAAAATTACATTTTAAATATAAAAACAATCAGTTCTTGGCTATTTACAATAAAACTTAGTCACACAGGGGAATGCCAAACTAATAAAATTAGCGATCGCTCGCGAGACGAAGATTTCATGGCAGGAGTACCGGTTCCGTTGTTTACTCGGTGATTTCGGAGACCGACTGGCCGCACGCAGTAATTGCTCATATAACTACTCAGCCGGCCAGGTTACTCGTGCAACTTAAGGGTGTCTGATGACCTTAACTAAGGTTGAGGATGTTGTAGGGAGTCCTTGTTTGTCTAAAGTTTATTGTTAGGCTTATTCAGAACTTATGTATATTTAGAGATTAAGTTTTACAGTCTAATACCTACTGAAGTGGTATTAAGAGTAATGAAGAATTGTTATGAAAGACGTAAATTTGGGCTAATGACTAGTGTCATAGCATTTGGGCTTCAGTTTTAGAATTACTGAAGATTACTTCTTGAAGTTGATCAAACTTTGTTAACAGAATGTTAACTTTAATAAAAAACACTAAAAACTCTAGATAGTTTAATCAGATGATCATTAGATCATTGATTGAAATTACACAATTTTGCAGTATGGCTGCACAGAGTCGGTAAATAGAAATGTCCAACTGCATATTGAAACTTCAGATGGCATTTTTCCAAATACTGTGTTGATATAACAATTATGTGGTAGATATTCTACAGGATAGTAGGTTCAATGTACAAAGGTGTATAAAAATAATAATATCCATGTATGGTAGTGGAATTTACCAAATTACTATGGAAAATTTGTGATTTTGGATATTTCCTTGTGCCATAGGAGAAGGGCCTCAAGGTGAATACTGACAGGGCCTGGTTAGAATAATAGTTATGTCCAAGTCAATAACATGTTATTGTTACTAGTAGTGTAGAGAAGTCTTTAAAAAATTAAATTACAACCACCAGAAATTTGGTAGTTTTTGGCTGAATTTACAGAAATTAGACATTTCTGTCGTATTTTATTATGTAGGAAAGTTAGGGCCTCAATTCAACCACATGGTCAAGTTGAGTGTCCTAACAAGATGAATGAGGTAGATAATTACATAACCTTAACTTAGGAACTTGAGTATCTAATGAAGCATACTCATGTATAAGAATATTTAGGTTTAAGGTGAATATGTAGTTGTTGAGACTATACCAGGATGGTAATCCGCTCCAACTAAACATATTTAAAATTATCAAATAACATTTTGTTATATATATTGTACTAAGGGCGTGATATTGAGGTAGTTAGGGTTCGAAATAGAACTTTACATGTAGATTATGAATATAGACCCTTTAAATTTTATTTTGACTTTAAAGTTGACCAAAAACCGGCCAAAATTGTACAAATTGAGCATTTTGCTTATGACGTAGCATAAGGGCCTCAATTTGAATATTGGTGGATCAAAGAAAAGTTTGATGTTTGTTTTGAATAAACAACAATATGAAGTTACTAGAAAGTTATAAATATATAGGATTTATCAATCCTTGTTACAAAAAAAATTTAGATGAAAATATCCAAAATTTACCATTGTATAGAAGTAATCTTGTAGATCACTACCAATACAGTTTAAACTAGCTTTATTTTAGTTTTAGAGTTTCTTAGTCACAAAACACCGGCAGTATGGGCTTTACCCGGCCGGGCTGAGTCTACTGGTTGTTCTGCACGCAGTCATACTACCAATCCGGGTAATTTGGACCAGGGGCTCTGGGTCCCAATTTAAATTTCTCGGACAAGTAAGTTCCCATATACATGTTTACAAACTTAATCGCTTGGGGATTTTCAAATACTAATTTGCTAAATACTATTGTTTTCTATGTAAGTGGTCACAGGGGGGAAAGGCGATTATGGATAGCTAGGGTAAGCTTAGCTATAAGGTAAAAAAAGAATTAGTAGTGATCATATCATTGTTAATCCATTGTATTTATTTGTATTCTAAACAGGCACAATTGCTGGATATATAGGTGTTAAATATACGTACGTTTACTATGCTCAGCAGTATTATTACACATATAAGCGCTGCAGTATCGTTTCACAAATTCATGAATTGAAGTATATGATTACATATTTGTACACGTGTTATCTTGAATATACGAGATAATCTATTGAACTATTTCATTACATATTATTGTACATATTCATATTATTTTACGTAGTCGTTATATAGGCCTACATAGAAATACATTGTCTACAAAGGCTAATTGTTGCTAACTGTTCCGTCACATTTAATGCATCAATGTGACCAACATTATATGTACTATGCGAATGTTTTATCTTTGTACGAATGGTTAACATTGGAATAATTCAATTTCATGTTAAAGAAATTGTATGACTCGATAATTCCCGCATGCGATAGTTTGATATGGAATTAATGCGGACATATCGTAAGCAGGAGTTTGTAAGCAGGTTTTATCTACCAGTGATGCGTTCCGTAATATATATAATTTTACATATACGGGTGTGATACATATGCATGATATATCCGAATTGCTATGACTCATCATATACGTGTTTATTGTGTGTTTAGGCTGTCGTTATGCATTACGCTAATCCAGAATCTGAACCAGGTTACATAAATAAGAATGAAACTTTTCGTAAAATTTAAATTGTGAATTGGATCTTTTAATTATAGCCCGACCCGCCTGGTACCTCACAACAAGTGAGTTCCCCAACTGACATACACATACATTACAACACAACCGCAGACAAACCCACCAACAAATAGCCGGGTCGGCAATTGTTACGAAATCAACACGATTCTGGTCAAGATCTGCCACGATTTGCTACTACGTTCTCGCGAGTTCACTTACGACTACCACGATATGCTACCACGTTCTCGCGAGTTCACTTATGACTACCACGATATGCTACCACGTTCTCGCGAGTTCATTTATGACTACCACGATATGCTACCACGTTCTCGCGAGTTCACTTATGACTACCACGATATGCTACCACGTTCTCGCGAGTTCACTTATGACTACCACGATATGCTACCACGTTCTCGCGAGTTCATTTATGACTACCACGATATGCTACCAAGTTCTCGCGAGTTCATTTACGACTACCACGATATGCTACCACGTTCTCGCGAGTTCACTTATGACTACCACGATATGCTACCACGTTCTCGCGAGTTCACTTACGACTACCACGATATGCTACCACGTTCTCGCGAGTTCACTTACGACTACCACGATATGCTACCACGTTCTCGCGAGTCACCTTATGACTACCACGATATGCTACACCGTTCTCGCGAGTTCACTTACGACTACCACGATATGCTACCACGTTCTCGCGAGTTCACTTATGACTACCACGATATGCTACCACGTTCTCGCGAGTTCACTTATGACTACCACGATATGCTACCACGTTCTCGCGAGTTCACTTATGACTACCACGATATGCTACCACGTTCTCGCGGTCCACTTATGACTACACGATATGCTACTACGTTCTCGCTAGTTCACTTATGACTACCACGATATGCTACCACGTTCTCGCGAGTTCACTTATGACTACCACGATATGCTACCACGTTCTCGCGAGTTCACTTATGACTACCACGATATGCTACCACGTTCTCGCGAGTTCATTTATGACTACCACGATATGCTACAAAGTTCTCGCGAGTTCATTTACGACTACCACGATATGCTACCACGTTCTCGCGAGTTCACTTATGACTACCACGATATGCTACCACGTTCTCGCGAGTTCACTTATGACTACCACGATATGCTACACAGTTCTCGCTAGTTCACTTACGACTACCACGATATGCTACCAAGTTCTCGCGAGTTCACGTTTTGAGCACGATTGGAGTATAAATAGCAGGCATGAGTCAATTATCCTCTCACATATGTAGTCCAGTGGTAACATGTTGGACTGGTAATCCAGGGATCGACCCCCCGTCTGACCCTAATAAAATTAACAGTCTTTCAGATGGAACTTTAAACCGAGGTCTCGTGTCGGTGCTGTACACCGTGCACATAAAAGAACCAGAGACGACTATGGAATGGGTATATGTCTGTATCATTGCACTATCCTCCTAAAATCTAAAATGACTACTATCTTCAGGAGGCGTCGATCATAGGGGCAACCGGTAGCGACGATAAATAAACGTAAAACACACATCATCCTCTCATTCTCTCCAGAGTTCCCAAAGAGGAACGAGCCATGCATCCAAGAGATGAAGACGATGCTGAATGTTTACGTATGTCTATATAGCTACTCGTCGGCAACAGCAACAATGGGGTGGGGAAGAGAGGAAGGAGAAGAAGAAATAGAAGGCATAGGACCTGCTGGGTGAGACCATGGTTAAGTGTGAACCGAAGGGACTTCAGATGCGAAAGTTCGAGCCCCGCTGGAGCTGTTACGATTGTGCCCTTAGGCAAGGCATTTAAATTCCACGTTGCCTCTTCTCTCTCCCTCGTGGCGATGGATTCCATCAGGAATGAGGTCTCGAGAGTGATTAATATAAGTTGTAAGAACTTGTTTCGCAATCGAGCTAAAATTAATTTGTTTAAACTAATACATACGTTGTTGTATATCAATATATACACATGTTTCTCATTCCATACTTCCGGCTACAGTTTGAATAATGTATATCGCAGAAACTTTGTGTGACCATCATTTGACATTGCAACGATGCCGTCGTCAATGTTTTTTAACAATTATTATTCCTGACGAAGTCCAACACGGACAGAGTAGACAAGTCAGAACATACATAATGTAGTATATACCGTTATAACAGTGTTCCTGATCAAACCTACAGAACATACATAATGTTATATATACCGTTATAACAGTCAGAACGTACATAATGTAATATATACCGTTATAACAGTCAGAACGTACATAATGTAATATATACCGTTATAACAGTGTTCCTGATCAAACCTACAGAACATACATAATGTAATATATACCGTTATAACAGTCAGAACGTACATAATGTAATATATACCGTTATAACAGTGTTCCTGATCAAACAGAACGTACATAATGTAATATATACCGTTATAACAGTGTTCCTGATCAAACATACAGAACGTACATAATGTAATATATACCGTTATAACAGTGTTCCTGATCGAACAGTCAGAACGTACATAATGTAATATATACCGCTATAACATACAGAACATACATAATGTAATATATACCGTTATAACAGTGTTCCTGATCAAACAGAACATACATAATGTAATATATACCGTTATAACAGTGTTCCTGATCAAACAGAACGTACATAATGTAATATATACCGCTATAACAGTGTTCTTGGTCGAACAGTCAGAACGTACATAATGTAATATATACCGTTATAACAGTGTTCCTGATCAAACAGAACGTACATAATGTAATATATACCGTTATAACAGTGTTCCTGATCAAACAGTGAACATACATAATGTAATATATACCGTTATAACAGTGTTCCTGATCAAACAGAACGTACATAATGTAATATATACCGTATAACAGTGTTCTGTCAACAGAACGTACATAATGTAATATATACCGTTATAACAGTGTTCCTGATCAAACAGAACGTACATAATGTAATATATACCGTTATAACAGTGTTCCTGATCAAACAGTCAGAACATACATAATGTAATATATACCGCTATAACAGTGTTCTTGGTCGAACAGAACGTACATAATGTAATATATACCGTTATAACAGTGTTCTTGGTCGAACAGAACGTACATAATGTAATATATACCGCTATAACAGTGTTCTTGGTCGAACAGAACGTCTGAGTGCATGTTTATTAATACTGTAGATAGACATATTGATGGTAATACAATGTGATATAACTGTGTGTGTCTGATGTAACTCTGTTGTGTGTAATCCCTGTCCAATATGATTAGGGTTATGAGTTGTGTGTTTATCCAAATTATCGCCGCTACCGTAACCGGTTGCCCATATAAGCGAAGCCTCCTGAAGAGATTAGTCATTTTAGATTTTGGAGGATAGTGCAATGATACAGACCGAGACCGATTCCAGAATCTCCTCTGGTTCTTTTACGTGCACGGTGTAAAGCACCGACAAGAGACCTGGGTTTAAAGTCCCACCTGAACGACTGTTAATAGCATTAGGGTCAGACTGGAGATTGACCCTATGATACCTGGCCCCGAGGTTATAAAACTTTCTCAAATCTCAAAACTCAGTCTCAATAGTCTGATTGGTTCAGTTGACAGTAATACTTAGAATCAACCAATCAGATCATTTGAGCTTGAGTTTGAGATCTGAGAAATGTTTTATTTATAACCGTGGGGCCTGGATTCGGAGTCCAACGTGTTAACCACTGGTCCATCTTGTCTGGTGGCTCTTTATCAAACTACTCAATGTAAGTTATAACAGGGGTGACATTAGATAGGAGTTATTATTGAGTGTAATCATATTGTATTGCATTCGTTCTATATCTACAATGTACAGAACAAAACAAAACACACTACTTCTCGGCAATACGGATATTGCAACCAACACCGTAATTATCCTTGCTGTATTATCGTGCAGGGAAAGGTTCTGAGATGGATAGATATATAGATAGATAGATACTTTTATTTCCTCCATTGCTGAAGAGCATAACATATTTACAAATCATATTAATATATATGTACAAACAGTATAATATCAATGCACAAATAACAGGGTTAAATGTCAGTTGAATAATCGCAGCACATATAACCTTGTATTTAGTCAATTGGCCTCGACTATGGACGAATACATAATTAGCAATATATAACAGTTATGATGTCCGAACATAACAATGTGCACCAGTAAAACATAGAATCAGTTTGCTTTCAACTACCCGGAAAACATTCTACATATTAGCTTCAATAGCAACAAGTTCCTTGGAACAAGATTATCATCTACCTGTAATGCTAACGATAGTAATGCATTGCACTGGTCCATTGGTGATAAATGCATGAATTCTATATAATCTTTAGTACTAACAATGTCAGCTAAAATGTTCAACACTTTACACCTTATGTGATCAATTGCATGGCAATAACACATTATATGTTCAACATTGTTGACAGCCAATAGCGAGCATTTGTAACATGTACTTAAGAATTGTCTCGATACCAATTTACCCACGACTGACGCCGCTATTTTACACAGGGGAAGTAACTCATGCCTCATTCTACACGCCGACCAGAGTACACATGGGCTGTCCGATTTAATAATGTGCGGTATGGTTAATTGTGCTTGAATTCTGACGAACCGTTCTTGCTTGTTAGCTGCTGATACACTCTTCTTGAGTACACTTTTCCAAGTTAATGTTGCAGGGAAATATCCCGTTGTGATATAACATTCAAGGAAATGTAACAACCTGTACTTTCCAAGCAATCTATATATATCCTGCATGAATCCCGAATACTGTCTATCATGATTAATATATCGTACTAGTCTATGTGTAAATAGTTGCTTGGCTAATAGATTGCATGGTAATCTACACAATTGACCAAAGAAAATTAGTTTATGCAAATCAACGATTCCTTCAATGCAGTCGATGTTGAGCGTACACAATGCATAGTCAGTGTTCGTATATTTATTGAAGCCTTGTGTTAATTTCACACAGAAATGGTGAGCTGTTTCTAACCTAGATAAGTCGGGTTTGCATGTCATGTTCCATAGTTCGCATCCATATAAGGCCTTAGGTAGCACTATAGATGAGTAAATAATTTTCATCGACAATGGATTCAATGTTGATGGATGAAGCCCACTGTTCATTACACTCAGCAGGGTCCCACGTAGTTTAACAGCGGCATTATGCATCATCTTGCTCGCCGACAGGTACTTATCGCATACTATTCCCAGATGGGTGTACTCATGTGCCTCTTCGATACACTGGTTACCAATAACCCAACGTCTTTGCCTAGAGTCATGCTTTTCACCGGCATTGAACACAATAACTGGACATTTGTTAATGTTATACACAAACCGCCATCTGCACGAGTATCTGTAGCAGATATCAAGCATTCGATCAAGTCCAGATTTAGACAAAACAAAACACACTACTTCTCGGCAATACGGATATTGCAACCAACACCGTAATTATCCTTGCTGTATTATCGTGCAGGGAAAGGTTCTGAGATGGATGATTTCTAAAAGGTTCACATGGTGGATTCCAATCTGAATGCTGTCGTTATTGACACAACAACCGATCCTATTCAACCACTTTTCTCTATACTAATCTCTTTTTCTTCTCGTGCTCTGATTTGATAGTTCATGTTCTTGAACTTTCTTCAAATATTTCTTTAAATATTAACCATTTTCTTTTTTACATCCAAAACTATTCACTTACATATACAATAAGTTCTGAAATTCTTTAGCATATACCTAGAATAGATTTAACGTATTTTCTTTGTTATATATATCTGGCGACCACCGTACCATCTCACATATATATATTATTCTCCTGCCTATTGTATATCAATCAATTGATAGGGAGAAGAACTACTTTCAGTCTACTGTTGTTAAATTATATGTAAAATGTTCATTTCTTGATTACATGTACAAATACTGAAATAAATAATGCTTAAACTAAATCAACTGAACACAGTTGTACAATTAAACCTTAAAACGTTAAACTTTATTTATTTTACAAGGATTGGGAAGCAAGTTTTAACAACTTATATTAATCACTCTCGTTGGCGCGGATGAAAGCGTATATGTGGCCTTTAATGTGGGAGGAAACCGCAGTACTCGGAGAAAACCCACCTGCCCGATCTGGCGACCACCGTACCATCTCACATACAACCCGGTCCGAGGATCGAACTCGGGTTGCATTGGTGAGAAGCGAGCGCGCTAACCACTGCGCTATTCGGACAGCCTATATATTGTATAATTATACATAGCATATACGATTTATGTCATTGTTGTGCACAATAATTGTCAATAAATGTTGAAGCAAATGGGTTGGGCCACAAGTTTTTAACAACATTAGTTACGGCCCTCCCTAAAGTTATAACACATTGCAGGGGACGAATCGTATGCAAATTAGTATAAGGAAAGATGCACCACAAACTGTTACCCAAACTGAAATATATGTTACTAGACAGTACCATAGCCAGAGGCAAATTTCGACCGAGGCAATCTAGGGGGTGGGGGTCCGGGGGCAAGTTACCCCTTACAATTGTTGGGGTATAGAAGCGATGTCCTGCGCTTTCTGATTTAATGAGTTCAGACGTATAATTATGTACTGACCTTTCACCTCTCTAGCAGTCAACATTTTATACATTAAGGGGATATTTGTTGGCATTTTATTTATTTAAATTTTCATTTTATTTTTTGTTTTGCTTTGGTGTGCCTCAGTGTGACTACGAACCTGCTAGGCAATGCCGAAACACAATATATAATATGCGGTTCATACTATAGCGTTACTTTGCGGTACATAATATAGCGTTACTTTGCGGTACATAATATAGCGTTACTTTGCGGTACATAATATTCTATGGAACCCAAGGTATATAACGTTAGAGCTAAGCCATAATAGTACACGGGACTCCGAGAGTCCCAGGGGGTAGTTTGGAGGCCCTGTGCATACTCCGAGAGTCCCAGAGGGTAGTTTGGAGGCCCTGCACATACTCCGAGAGTCCCAGGGAGTAGTTTGGAGGCCCTGCACATACTACGAGAGTCCAAGGGGGTAGTTGGAGGCCCTGCACATACTCTGAGAGTCCCAGAGGGTAGATTGGAGGCCCTGCACATACTCCGAGAGTCCCAGGGAGTAGGTTGGAGGCCCTGCACATATTTACAGGGTCCCAGGGAGTAGTTTGGAGGCCCTGCACATACTTACAGGGTCCCAGGGAGTAGTTTGGAAGCCCTGCACATACTTACAGGGTCCCAGGGGGTAGTTGGATGCCCTGTACATACTTACAGGGTCCAAGGGGGGTAGTTGGAGGCCCTGCACTAATTAGCATTGTTACATATTCGGCCATTACAGCAGATCTTTAAATTTAAAAAATCCATGTGTACTTCGCCATAAATTGCTATACATGTACACAAGTATTGCAATGTTATGTAATTATGAAACCATTTGGAATACATATATTTGGACATATCTGGACAGTACAGAAAAGGTGCAGGCACAAGTAAAACCATAGTGAACGTTGACTAGCTCAGTATATACATGACTAAGTGTAATATAATGCAAAAGAGTTCCGAGAAGATTCTGGGCAGAGGATGGATTGCGGGAGGTGGTGGGCTAATACATTTTGTGTTGCTTCAAAAAAGCTCCCAGAAAGAGGTCAGGAAAATCAATATAGGGTTACTTTGCGGTACATAATATCGCGTTACTTTGCGGTACATAGTATCGCGTTACTTTGCGGTACATAGTATCGCGTTACTTTGCGGTACATACTATAGCATTACTTTGCGGTACATACTATAGCATTACTTTGCGGTACATACTATAGCGTTACTTTGCGGTACATAATATAGCGTTACTTTGTGGTACATAATATAGCGTTACTTAGCGGTACATAATATAGCGTTACTTTGCGGTACATACTCCGAGAGTCCCAGAGGGTAGTTTGGAGGCCCTACACATACTCCGAGAGTCCCAGGGGTAGTTTGGAGGCCCTGCACATACTTACAGAGTCCCAGAGGGTAGTTTGGAAGCCCTGCACATAGTTCGAGAGTTCTAGAGGGTAGTTTGGAGGCTCTGCACATAAATCGTTTTACGAGACATATAACACATTTATAGTTCTAATCATCATTACTACATCTTCCGACATTACCGCAGGTCTTTAAATTTAAAAAAACCATCGAGTATGTAGTTAAATTATTACAATCCAAGAAGTTGTGTTGCCTAATATAATGGTATGCTATGTAAATGATTCGTAGGAAATAGGTAACCATACAAACAGGTTGCATTCTCCTCAATCCTACATGTATGTACATAGGAAAGAGGTAACCATACAAACAGGTTGCATTCTCCTCAATCCTACATGTATGTACATAGGAAAGAGGTAACCATACAAACAGGTTGCATTCTCCTCAATCCTACATGTATGTACATAGGAAAGAGGTAACCATACAAACAGGTTGCATTCTCCTCAATCCTACATGTATGTACATAGGAAAGAGGTAACCATACAAGCAGGTTGCTTTCTCCTCAATCCTACATGTATGTACATAGGAAAGAGGTAACCATACAAACAGGTTGCTTTCTCCTCAATCCTACATGTATGTACATAGGAAAGAGGTAACCATACAAACAGGTTGCTTTCTCCTCAATCCTACATGTATGTACATAGGAAAGAGGTAACCATACAAACAGGTTGCTTTCTCCTCAATCCTACATGTATGTACATAGGAAAGAGGTAACCATACAAACAGGTTGCGTTCTCCTCAATCCTACATGTATGTACATAGGAAAGAGGTAACCATACAAACAGATTGCTTTCTCATCAATCCTACATGTATGTACATAGGAAAGAGGTAACCATACAAACAGATTGCTTTCTCATCAATCCTATATGTATGTACATAGGAAAGAGGTAATCATACATACAGGTTGCGTTCTCCTCAATCCTACATGTATGAACATAGGAAAGAGGTAACCATACATACAGGTTGCTTTCTCCTCAATCCTACATGTATGTACATAGGAAAGAGGTAACCATACAAACAGATTGCTTTCTCCTCAATCCTATATGTATGTACATAGGAAAGAGGTAATCATACATACAGGTTGCTCTCTCCTCAATCCTACATGTATGTACATAGGAAAGAGGTAACCATACAAGCAGGTTGCTAACTCCTCAATCCTACATGTATGTGCATAGGAAAGAGGTAACCATACACACATATTGCTTTCTCATCAATCCTACATGTATGTACATAGGAAAGAGGTAACCAAACAAACAGGTTGCTTTCTCCTCAATCCTACATGTTTATTCAAAGAAATAAATATTGTTTAAACTAACCCAAACACCCCATAGTACCGACAGTAAGCTTTCACAACTGCGGAAACACTACGGATTAACTTTTAAGTCCTCAGTTCAGGAAGACATTATGGACTACATACCACGTAGAACAATGGACGCCCGTTGTCCTTTGACATGGATAACATTAAGTCTGAAAAGGCTAATATGAAAACTGTGATAGCATTTATGAAAAGCTACACAAATATTTTATATATATTGATAAATGGGGTTTTGTGTTCAATGATTGTTGAATGAAATAACACAGCTTGTATCCATTAACTACTGTGTTACTATATAAGTTCCTAGCATAATACTGGCCTAAACCCACTTAGTGGAAGTCGTGATAGCACAGTGGGTGCACGTTCGCTTCAGGTGCGAAAGGTCCGGGGTCGAGCCTCCGCTGGTGTCGTTGCGATTGCGCCATTAGGTAAGGCATTTAAATTCCACGTTGCCACTTAATATAAGTTGTAGGATCTTGTTTCACAATCGAGCTATAATAAATGTGTATAAAATAAACTAAGCTCACTTATTGAGGTATGAGTTCACTCCGGGTTTATGATACATATGTGAGGAGAATTTTCAAAAAAGTTTTTTTCTCTCCAGAATTATGTTTTTCAGTCATTTCTTTAAGCGATTTTCAACATTGAAGGTAATTTCGTTTGATTATTTGTTCTGAAAATGAATTTTAAACTTACATGAATAGCGAGAACGTTGCCGTTTACGACTGCATGACGTAACTTTAGATGTCATTTCTAAGCGTAACGTCATCAACCCAGTGTGTCCCTTTTTGTAAATCACGTCACATATATAATAACACTAAATAAAAGATCTTTACTTTTAAAGCTCCAAGCCATATGTCCCCCTGTCATGTCCTGAGCTTGGGTATGTATACAGAACGCTGGTTCCCCTCCCTATTAGCGGGGTATGACAGTGAAGATAGACCCCTAATGTTTTTGAGGATATCCGATGCATGATCCCTTACAATCCCAAATATAGAGTTACCCATCAATCCAACAACCAGGCATATTTTACAAGGGTACACGATGATAACATCCCAAGATAAAACCAGTCCAGAGAATACACATGCCAGTATTCCGTAATATATGACAGTAACATTCCCAGATACAACCATTCCAGAGAATACACACGCCAGTATTCCGTAATATGTGATAGTAACATCCCCAGATACAACCATTCCAGAGAATACACACTCCAGTATTCCGTAATATATGATAGTAACATTCCTAGATACAACCATTCCAGGGAATACACACGCCAGTATTCCGTAATATATGATAGTAACATTCCCAGATACAACCATTCCAGGGAATACACACGCCAGTATTCCGTAATATATGATAGTAACATTCCCAGATACAACCATTCCAGAGAATACACACTCCAGTAGTCCGTAATATATGATAGTAACATTCCTAGATACAACCATTCCAGGGAATACACACGCCAGTATTCCGTAATATATGATAGTAACATTCCCAGATACAACCATTCCAGAGAATACACACTCCAGTAGTCCGTAATATATTTAGTTTAATCATATTTTATTGCAAATCAATAGTTAATGTTATCCATAGAACGATACAATACACAGTATGAAAATGCAAATGGTTTTGGCCACAAGTGTTGACAACATTAGATAACGCCCCACATTCCGTAACATATGAGGGTAACCAACGAACGACAACCCAACAAGCACCAATGTTGATATGCCATGTAATATATGAGGGTACCCGACGAACGACAACCCAACAAGTACCAATGTTGATATGTCATGTAATATATGTGGGTAACCGACGAACGACAACCCAACAAGTACCAATGTTGATATGTCATGTAATATATGAGGGTAACCGACGAACGACAACCCAACAAGTACCAATGTTGATATGTCATGCAATATATGAGGGTAACCGACGAACGACAACCCAACAAGTACCAATGTTGATATGTCATGCAATATATGAGGGTAACCGACGAACGACAACCCAACAAGCACCAATGTTGATATGTCATGTAATATATGAGGGTACCCGACGAATGACAACCCAACACGCACCAATGTTGATATGTCATGTAAAATATAAGGGTAACCGACGAACGACAACCCAACAAGCACCAGTATGTCTGTCTGTCTGTCTGTCTGTCTGTCTGTCTGTCATTGAAATTAATTTAAAAATGTATTCTTAGTGCTAGATTGTAATATTGCATCCGTTTATCATTTTTCATTTGAGTATACCAGGAAATTAAAACACCTGCTGATGTATAAAATCAATTGGACGACATTTCTACGCACCCCTCCCTGTAAGAAAAGTATTTCCGGCACCGGCAAAATCCATTTCCGGTATGGAGAAATGATATTCTGAGAAATGGATGATTTGAAATCGTGATTAGTGTCTTGTATTGTAACTTGTTCCAATGTTGATGATTTGCCTAGAAATGAACTGAATTGAATTTTTTTATATAAGGTACATCCCTGTATATGTATACTAGAGGACATAGAAAACGCACACCTACTTTGTATACTAGAGGACATAGAAAACACACACCTACATTATATACTAGAGGACATAGAAAGCGCACACCTATATTATATACTAGAGGACATAGAAAACGCACACCTACATTATATACTAGAGAACATAGAAAGCGCACACCTATATTATATACTAGAGGACATAGAAAACGCACACCTACTTTGTATGATTATTATTACATGAACACGAAATACGAAGGATTCCTTCAAAGATATATCATATCTTTATTACAAAACACAAACTGAATAACTAAATATATTCCAAAATGTTTCAAACTATGTATTTATATAGTTATTGTTTTCATGTACAAACACACTTATCCGAAGTGTGCGTTTTCTATGTCCTTTAGTATAGATTGTTTAAGTCAATACAAAGACAAATATACATATGCATGGTATGTTTATCTTTGTCTGAGAACAGGGAATAGAACATAAAATGAGCTTCGTTGACATATTTGGTCAATACATGACATCGCAAACGCTTTTGAGGTAAACATGTGCCAGTCAAATATATAATATCGGTTAATTATTACTGTTTTGGAAGATACGGTATACTAGTATACGCAGATAGATCTACAACATGCTGAATGAATACATGAATGGATGACTTTATTCATAGAAGGTGACCCACTTAGCCATAATAATATTGTGTGTGTTTTACGTTTATTTATCGTCGCTACCGGTTGCCCATATGAGCGACGCCTCCTGAAGAGATTAGTCATTTTAGATTGTTGGAGGATAGTGCAATGATACAGACAGAGACCAATTCCAGAGTATCCTCTGGTTCTTTTACGTGCACGGTGAAAAGCACCGATACGAGACCTCGGTTTAAAGTCCCATCAGAAAGACTGTTAATTTTATTAGGGTCAGACGGGGGATCGAACCTGCGATCCCTGGATTACCAGTCCAGTGTGTTCCAACAGGACTACAGATCCGTATTTCCATAATTCTAATCATACATGACCCCCTAAGTAGCACACATATATACTGGACGGCATTAAAAACGCAACATTTTAGAATTTTATTTTCTATGTAGTAGATACTCTATATTACACATATTTGTCTAGCGATACACTTTAACTGCGAATTATTACATGAAACTGTGAGGAATGCATTATTTTAGGTGAGTGTCTAGTGTATAGACTGCTTTAATGAAATGCGTTGAAATTCAATGTTGATTATTAAATATTCGTATGTATATGGTTGCGTTTCTATTGCGCTTAAGTATATATATTGTTTAGCTACATGACCATAGTTGTACCTGCAATTAATGAAAATGTATTGAGACAGGCTTCAATTCTGTGGAATTGTCGTACTAGAGGGGGAGAATACACCACACTCCATAACAGTCGAGTTTTCGTTCTGTCACTGTGCTGTTAAGACTCAAATACATGACCACTAGGCGGCGCCTTAGGATGACGTAATGCTATATTTGTCGTCTGTACTTATCGCCGACAGCGGCTACATATTGATACAATAAAAATGTTTCGTTCTATAAGTTGACATTGTGTCTCTATTAATAAGGAAAAACCAAACTCACTTTCAATATAAATTTTCAATATACAAACGTACACATATATTCACGTTGTGTGTGTTTTACGTTTATTTATCGTCGCTACCAGTTGCCCATATGAGCCTCGGTTTAAAGTCCCATCTGAAAGCCTGTTAATTGTATCAGGGTCAGAGGGGGGATCGAACCTACGATCCCTGGATTACCAGTTACCACTTGCCTACATATCCGTCTGCTATTGTCACGTTTATTTCAGCATGTGCATTTAGCTGCACGTTATATCCGCATGTTTCTGTTGCAGATCTACAAGTGGCATGATGGAGTAATGACTTACTTAGCTCAATGTAGATCTAATATAAACGTACGAAGTTGACACATTTGTCAATAAATGCGATCGTCTTAGATGTCGATATTAGACACTGCTCCCGGAGATACTCTCGCCGCGACAGGTTTATTAGTTATTTCTGTGTGGTGATATACAAATGCAACGCGATATTGATGACGATACCATTAAACTAAGATATAGTGAAACACGCTTTTATTTTGACTAAATGATTGTATCTCATTATACCTGGTCGATACCAACTACTTGGATCACCTATATCGTATTTATTTTATTGGTTTTTTGTTTATATACATATTTCACATATCGCGTTGGACAAGTCCATGTGCATCGCTTTCTTCCTATGATTCTGTGGTAATGTTTTGAATCGGGTATATGTTGATGAAAGCAGATGTATGCTTTATGTCTAAATGTGATGATTTCTTTATGTTCGATTATGTTTCCATTGATCTTAAATTTCCCTCCAGCCTACCCAGCCTTTTTTCTGTAAACGGTCCCTGTTAGGACCACATCCTCCACCATTTGTCAGCTCACATCAGCAATAATAGTTTCTTCGCTAGGATCCTCGTCGCTATCTGATCAGGGTAGAAGCCGTACCCCACCGTCTCCATCGAGGGGCAGACTAAAAACATCCGCCAGCTATCCGCCGTCCACAACACCGAGCATTGCTGTCCACAGCACCGAGCATTGCTGTCTACAGCACCGAGCATTGCTGTCTACAGCACCGAGCATTGCTGTCTACAGCACAAAGCATTGCTGTCTACAGCACAAAGCATTTCTGTCTACAGCACCGAGCATTGCTGTCTACAGCACAAAGCATTGCTGTCTACAGCACAAAGCATTGCTGTCTACAGCACAAAGCATTGCTGTCTACAGCACAGAGCATTGCTCTCTCGCCAAGTAGGTACGCTACTTTGAGGCTTCTCATACCGAGTCGCAATGCTTCTTCTGTTCCGATAGCGAGGCTGGTATCAGCGAAATCCCTGACCCATTTTCCTGCTGTGATCTGTGCCTAGGTCACGACATGCACGTTGCGGAGGAGAGACATGGTTATATTTTACACATTCAGAAATGCATTAAATCCAGATCGTCGATACTATGAACAAGCAAACAAAGGTCGACTAATGAGCTTCTATACAGATGCATAGTATCATTGGTTTTCTAACATAAACGGATAAATTGATTGTGTGTGTTTTACGTTTATTTATCGTCGCTACCGGTTGCCCATATGAGCGACGCCTCCTGAAGAGATTACTCATTTTAGATTTTTGGAGACACATCCAGAGTCTCCTGTGGTTCTTTTACGTGCACCGACACGAGACCTCGGTTTAACGTCCCATCTGAAAGACTGTTAATTTTATTATGGTCAGACGGTGGACGTAAATTGAATATGTAAAAAAATAATTTATTGTAAATGTCACTGTATTGAAAACATACGCTTGAATGTCATAAACATTCAGCTCACTCTTTTGTACCAAACAGTGACATTTACGTTACGCATTACTTATTCTGCATGTGTTAGAAAGTTTTCCATATAAAATTTTAACTTTATTTATTTCATAACGATCGCGACGCAAGTTTTACAAACTTATATTAATCACTCTCGCTGCCGCGGATGAAATCGTAAATGCGGTCATTCGTGTGGGAGGAAACATGAGTACCCGGAGAAAACCCAACTGTCCGATCTGGCGACCCACTGTACACCTCATATACTTCCCGAACCGAGGATTGAACCGCGGTTGTATTGGTGAGAAGTGAGCGCGCTAACCACTGAGCTAATCGAACAGTTTTCCATTTCAATCAAACCGTCTGAATGTAAGTTTAGAAATGCTCTGGATAGACATATTGATGGGTTTGCAAGAAGTTATAACTCTTTATTTGTGTCTGATATCACTCTGTTTGCTGTAATCCACGTCAGATCTGATTAAGGTTAAGAGGCACGCAGCCAATTTATATGCAGATCTAGACACATCGGATGGATGCTTTAATAACGTACTCGTCTGATTCCTGACGTTACTGAAAAGTTTGTGTTAGTTATTCCAGCCAATAAATATCATGTTGCTTCAACTGAAATGTAATAATATAAAGTAACACGTTGCAGGCGCACGACGTCACTAGCAGGGAAAGAATGAGGAGCGAAGAAGGTGTATGTAGACTATTTATATATCGTGATAATATATTATTATTAATACATCTCACAAATGCTCAAATGCACTTGTCGATAATGCTTCAATGAGCTTGCTGTGTGTTTTACGTTTTTTTACGTTAGTGTGTGTTTTACGTTTATTTATCATCGCTACCGATTGTCCATATGAGCGACGCCTCCTGAAGAGATTAGTCATTTTAGATTTTTGGAGGATAGTGCAATTATACAGACAGAGACCATTTCAGAGTCTCCTCTTGTTCGTTTACGTGCACGATGTAAAGCACCGACACGATACCTCACGATACCTCGGTTTAAAGTCCCATCTGAAAGACTGTTAATTTTATTAGGGTCAGACGGGGGATCGAACCTGCGACCCCTGGATTATCAGTCCGGCGTGTTACCACTGGACTAGTATTGTGTGTTGATACTTATATGGCGACAGACGTTGCGCATGCGCAAATGCTCTGCTACATTGATATGCAATGGCATGGATGGGTCTTGGTTTGGGTCGGTAGGTGGATGGGTGAATGGTTGAGCTGGGATGGACGGACTCATATGGGTAGCCGGTAGCGACGATAAATAAACGTAAAGCACGCACGCACGAGCGCGCGCATATATGTATAAAAATCTTTTGCCTTTGAGGGAAAATTTATATCCGTTTAGAGCAAAAATATAGGCAAATTTGGTATAAAAATGTGCGAAATATTGGGTAAATTAGTGCAATGTGTGAAGGATTATTTTCTTCACTCGTGATAGTAATATCCACAGAGGAGAAACGGTCTTAATAAAGCATTCTTCTTCTTCTTCATAATTCTAAAATGTGTAGCTAAAAGGTAACGCTCAATTTAAAAGTGCACAGTTTTTTATGGTGTCAGTATATATATGCAATTCTTGTCTGGTGCAAAACACGTAACCTTTCAAGGTCACTCTCCAGTTCCTTGCATATCTAAGACGATTGTATAATAACATATATCAAAAGACAGTCGTGACGTCATCCCTTTGTAATTGCAGTTCATTATTATTAATATTGAACTACTTTCAAAATGTGTAGTAGTATATTATATCCTATGCGTGGAACAATTTTAATTAGCAAGATCTTGCTCCATAGGTATGTGTTTTAGTAAGATAAAAGCCTCACACATCTCACACAGTCCAATAATTTACATATTGGATCGTTTATATCCGATAATTAAAACACAGTCGTGACGTCATACCTTTGTATTTTCCAGTCCATTATTAATATTGGACTGCTGTCAAAATGCCAGCGTATTGTATAAATCCTATGCGTTAATGTACGAAATTAACAATTTTAATTATTAAGATATTATTATATGTGTGTGCTTTAATTAAGCTATGCGCCTCACACAGTCCAATATTTTACATATTGGATCGTGTTCGGCTAATATCCTATAATTAGTTTATACCAATTAATTTTTTTATCTCGATTGCGAAACAATTTCTTACAACTTAGATCAATCACTCTCGAGACATCATTCCTGATGGAATACATTGACACGAGGGAGAGAGAGAAGAGGCAACGTGGACTTGAATTTAAATGCCATGTCTATGGGCTCCAACGGGGCTCGAACTCCTGGCCTATCGCACTTAAAGCGAACGCGCTACCATTGTGCTATCACGACATCCACTATATCCTATAGTTACGGTGGGTGAAATTATTACAGATAAATATATAGATTAGAAATATTATAAAACGAAATATATCTGTGATTTGCGTAATGTTGGCGTGCTGTTGGCGTGATGTTGGCGTGCTGTTGCTCGTCGTGGCTGGAGTAGAATAGCAGACATGTAACAATATATTCTGACTGGGGAATGGCCGATTACCAGTGTCACGCTAGGCTTACGCAGTTATTCAAAAATGTACTAAATGTTTGAACCTAAGATACTGCCGACCCTGGTTAATTGTCGTCGTTGGGTGGGTCTACGGTTCTGTGTTGTAGTGTATGTAGTTGGGGAACTCGCTTGGCGTGAGGTACCCGGGCGGGTCGGGCTATAGTTAAAAGATCCAATTCACAATTTAAATTTGACGAAAAGTTTAATTCTTATTTATTTAACCTGTTTCAGATTCTGGATTAGCATAATGCATCCAGAATAAGCTAGTATATAAGCTAGTGCTGGATTCGAACGCACACCTAACCAGATTGGGTAGCGTATGGGTGAATTTTGAAACACCCACCTATCCAGGATGGGCAGCCAATGGGTGAATTTTGAATATTCGTAGACCCAGAATGCCCGTGGCGTAAATCCCTGTGGCACGCGCCTGGCCGACACGTTTATTATGTATCCAAATATTCAACAGAACAAATAATTAATGTTTATACTGCTTGACATCGTGTCATCATATTGCGCAGACGAGTAATATAGATGTTGCATAATAACTATCTAGTGTGAATGGCAGAAATTATCTGTGTAAAGATATGAAGTATTTGATGTGACGAACAATAATTCCAAATTATAAATGTATAAACTCTTCGAAATTTAGTAAGGTTGAAAACGGATACTTATTAGTTATGAAATTGAAGTCTCTATAAATAAATTGACTCCCTTATTGTATATACAAAATGTACATCTAATATGAATGAACAGGCTATCAATTTGCGCTTGATAGCAATACCACAGTTGGCGTTTAACGGTACTTCATTAATTTCATTGTTCACTGTAGTTTTTGTCGTTAAATTAGCTGGCAATGTGTTCTCTAGAATAAACAGAGATGTTTCAAAGTTTATTATTTATAATGTTTATTATTCTGCGAATCAACGATATATATACATGTTTTTGGCCATTAATATTTACTAGTTTTACTATTGCAAAGACATAAAGGATACAAACATGCATTTAACATGTAATTGATAAATACAAAACAACAAAACATTTACACAAACTATTGTATTACGGAACAATTAGCATGGAAAGGGTATGTTCACGTATGTGTTTTTACGTTTATTTATCGTCGCTACCGGTTGCCCATATGAGCGACGCCTCCTGAAGAGATTAGTAATTTTAGATTTTGGAGAATAGTGCAATGTTACAGACAGAGACCCATTCCAGAGTCTCCTCTGGTTATTTTACGTGCACGGAATAAAGCACCGACACGAGACCTCGGTTTAACGTCCCATCTGAAAGACTGTTAATTGTATTAGGGTCAGACGGGGGATCGAACCTGCGATCCCTGGATTACCAGCCCAGCGTTTTACCACTGGGCTACAGATCCAATACGCACACCTATATATCTGTTTATGTTCACGTCTGTCTGTTTTACGTTTATTTATCGTCGCTACCTGTTGCCCATATGAGCGACGCCTTCTGAAGAGAATGTTCACGTATTGCATTTGCTTCTTTAATATAGTTGGCAATATTATGTAATCGTTTTTGATTGGTTGTTGACAATATATACACAACTTTCCCAAAAGTAGGCCATGCAGAATTTAATGAATATTTTCTTCCCAAATGAATATATCGAGATAGTTGGCAATATTATGTAATCGTTTTTGATTGGTTGTTGACAATATATACACAACTTTCCCAAAAGTAGGCCATGCAGAATTTAATGAATATTTTCTTCCCAAATGAATATATCGAGGACAACACAATACTAAATGGTATTCATCCTCAATTTGGTTCGTATTACAAAGTTTACCAATGCGTTGGTTCTCTGGATACCAGCGTATCGGCAAGTTTCTATTTCCATATTAGTAATTCCTTATCAGTCTGATTCAGGCTTTTGAATGGCAGCCATGTTGAATTATGTAACCCAGATGCATTTGTTAATTAAGACTGACATATTTTGTCCATTAAAGTGATTAATATTGTGGAAATGGACAAACCATAGTAACAGAAATATCATAAACAACGTCAGCACATAAATCATTATTCTAAAAAACAATGCCAAAATGTGCATTTCTTTTACGGAACAATTGTGTGCAACATGTCGTTGCAAGCATGATCTAGCACTTTATGATACAGCTGTCAAGTGCTTGAGTAGTGAACAATGACAGCTCCGTCGATACGATAAATCCAAAAGTAATCCACATGAAGCCTTCAGCCACTTGGGTAGATAACTCACCCAAAGCTGCTATGTCTTTGATGATATGTTTGGTTTAAAGAGATTTATGTTTTATACTTGCTATAGATATGACTCTGTCGCAATATACAAACAATACGTGTACTCTGTACACTGTACACATCGTTAACTGTTTATTTAACCATTTCAACATCACAGGCCTCTCAATAGGCTTACAAAAAGCGTAGATCCAGATGAGCCGGCTCGTGACAAGACAGTATACGAGGCATTTAAATTCCACGTTGCCTCGTGGCGATGGATGTCATCAGGAATGAGGTTTCGTGAGTGATTAATATAAGTTGTAGGGACATGTTTCGCAATCGAGCGAAAATAAATGTGTATACACTAATTATATATATTATATATATTATAACATTCGAGATGTAATATGTCGAGTTTGACCCATATCGAGATACGTTTGGATAGTATACGAGGCTTTAATGTAGCATAAGCGATAACTCATACATATTGTTTACACTAAGCCTATTTACATATCAGTCGGTATGCAAATTTCCCGAACAAACTCTCATGTTCCAGTAATGAAGAAAACCAAGTAGGCCAATCGTTCATACAAGAAATCTATCAAGCTAATAGTAAGGAAATCGTGCAACTGACCTTGACCTTTGACCTCTCGCATATATCAGATATCTATAAAACTAACTTACCAACAAATCATTTAAAACAGACGGATCTGTAGTCCAGTGGTAACACGCTGGACTGGTAATGATCCCCCGTCTGACCATAATAAAATTAACAGTCTTTCAGATGGGACGTTAAACCGAGGTCTCGTGTCGGTGCTTTACACCATGCACGTAAAAGAACCAGAGGAGATTCTGGAATGGGTCTCTGTCTGTATCATGCAGTATCCTCCATAAATCTAAAATGACTAATCTCTTCAGGAGGCGTCGCACATATGGCCAACCGGTAGCAACGATAAACACCATCAACACGACATTCGTTGAGTATTTATTTTCGACTATTTAGCACAAAAACTACATTTGTTGACTGCCGTATTCTGCTGTGTCCTGTCATTTGTCTTGTGGTTTTGATCGAGTGTGTTTTGCAAAACGGAATGTGTCGAGTGTTTCTGGTCAAAAACAAATAATATTAAGTTTCTTTTGTAATTTATTACACGTTTTATGCTGGAATCAAGTCGAGTAATAATTCATTTTTGTGAAAACCATTTAGTTGTTTTTGTATTTATTGACAGTTGTGTTATTTCAAATAGAAATACGATAGCACGCTTCCTTATATCGCTTGAAATCAAATAATACAAGTATTTTATCATACTCGGTAGATGACAACAGGGCAAGTTAAAGTAAATATAACACATATTGAGCGAAGCAACAACTGCTCCTGGGTTAGACGGAGAGACGCATGCTATCATTAGCTGTTCGTAAACCACTACTTTATGTGTTTTGGCTGTTCGATTATCGCAGTGGTTAGCGCGCTCGTTTCTCACCAATGCAACCCGGGTTCGATCCTCAAACCAGGAAGAATGCGGGATGGTACGGTGGTTGCCAGATTGGACAGGTGGGTTTTCTCAGGGTAATCTGGTTTCCTCCCCCACGAAATACCACATATATGCTTTCATCCGCGCAAACGAGAGTGATTAATATAAGTTGTTAAAACTTGCTTCGCAAGCGTTATAAAATATATAAAGTTTTTAAAAAAATAATGTAATTTTCTCTGATAGACGATAGATAATAACGCACACCATGTGAGATAAAACCGAAGCACTACGCTTAATGCTAGCTTTAATATGCTAATAAACAGCGATTACATGTTTAAAATACTACCATAACCCTTAAATTTGACAATTATTATCGGTTAATTTGCATAATGTTTCTTAAATGGTTCAATAATTTCTTTGAAAAATGGCATAAAATCCAATTGACAATGTATAATTCTTACACATGAATACAAAACAATGAAATAAAATCACAAAATGTAAACTTTTGGACCATTTTTAACATTTAAGTGGATTATCAATTAATGGTGGCCATTTTGGACGCCATCTTGGATTTCTCCGAACGCCACGATTTATGCCAATTTATGCCGTAATAAACTTCAAACATTTACAAACAATATGGTATATAACTCGTTTTGTTAGCTGACCGGGTAAGGTTGCCCCTCAAAATAATGGTCCTATAAGCTAATAGTCAGCTAACCATTATGTATGTGTAGACGATAGATAATAACGCACACTATATGAGATAAAACCGAAGCAATACGCTTAATGCCAGCTTTAATATGCTAATAAACAGAGATTACATGTGTATAAACACCAGATAAAACTCGACCCTTTATAATTCTAACTAATATACAAGGTTCCTTGCAATCTTGTAAAATAAATAAAGTTTAAAATTTTTATAAAGCTCTTCTTTAGTCTGTATCAACTAACTTCATTTCAATCTTGAAAATTAACTGATGCCCGGCTGAAACCTAGAATTATGTGTTAATGATACAGAGACACTTCTTAAAGCGACATAATGTAGCAGGCATCCACTAACTTCATTTCAATCTTGAAAATTAACTGATGCCCGGCTGAAACCTAGAATTATGTGTTAATGATACAGAGACACTTCTTAAAGCGACATAATGTAGCATTCAACCACTAACTTTATTTCAATCTGGATAATTAACTGATGCTCGGCTGAAACCTAGAATTATGTATTAATGATACAGAGACACTTCTTAAAGCGACATAATGTAGCATTCAACCACTAACTTCATTTCAATCTTGAAAATTAACTGATGCCCGGCTGAAACCTAGAATTATGTGTTAATGATACAGAGACACTTCTTAAAGCGACATAATGTAGCATTCAACCACTAACTTCATTTCAATCTGGATAATTAACTGATGCCCGGCTGAAACCTAGAATTATGCGTTAATGATACAGAGACACTTCTTAAAGCGACATAATGTAGCAGGCATCCACTAACTTCATTTCAATCTTGAAAATTAACTGATGCCCGGCTGAAACCTAGAATTATGTGTTAATGATACAGAGACACTTCTTAAAGCGACATAATGTAGCATTCAACCACTAACTTTATTTCAATCTTGAAAATTAACTGATGCCCGGCTGAAACCTAGAATTATGTGTTAATGATACAGAGACACTTCTTAAAGCGACATAATGTAGCATTCAACCACTAACTTCATTTCAATCTTGAAAATTAACTGATGCCCGGCTGAAACCTAGAATTATGTGTTAATGATACAGAGACACTTCTTAAAGCGACATAATGTAGCATTCAACCACTAACTTCATTTCAATCTGGATAATTAACTGATGCCCGGCTGAAACCTAGAATTATGTGTTAATGATACAGAGACACTTCTTAAAGCGACATAATGTAGCATTCATCCACTAACTTCATTTCAATCTTGAAAATTAACTGATGCCCGGCTGAAACCTAGAATTATGTGTTAATGATACAGAGACACTTCTTAAAGCGACATAATGTAGCATTCAACCACTAACTTTATTTCAATCTTGAAAATTAACTGATGCCCGGCTGAAACCTAGAATTATGTGTTAATGATACAGAGACACTTCTTAAAGCGACATAATGTAGCATTCAACCACTAACTTCATTTCAATCTGGATAATTAACTGATGCCCGGCTGAAACCTAGAATTATGTATTAATGATACAGAGACACTTCTTAAAGCGACATAATGTAGCATTCATCCACTAACTTCATTTCAATCTTGAAAATTAACTGATGCCCGGCTGAAACCTAGAATTATGTGTTAATGATACAGAGACACTTCTTAAAGCGACATAATGTAGCATTCATCCACTAACTTCATTTCAATCTTGAAAATTAACTGATGCCCGGCTAAAACCTAGAATTATGTGTTAATGATACAGAGACACTTCTTAAAGCGACATAATGTAGCATGCATCCACTAACTTCATTTCAATCTTGAAAATTAACTGATGCCCGGCTGAAACCTAGAATTATGTGTTAATGATACAGAGACACTTCTTAAAGCGACATAATGTAGCATTCAACCACTAACTTTATTTCAATCTGGAGAATTAACTGATGCCCGGCTGAAACCTAGAATTATGTATTAATGATACAGAGACACTTCTTAAAGCGACATAATGTAGCATTCAACCACTAACTTTATTTCAATCTGGATAATTAACTGATGCCCGGCTGAAACCTAGAATTATGTATTAATGATACAGAGACACTTCTTAAAGCGACATAATGTAGCATTCAACCACTAACTTTATTTCAATCTGGATAATTAACTGATGCCCGGCTGAAACCTAGAATTATGTATTAATGATACAGAGACACTTCTTAAAGCGACATAATGTAGCATTCAACCACTAACTTCATTTCAATCTGGATAATTAACTGATGCCCGGCTGAAACCTAGAATTATGTATTAATGATACAGAGACACTTCTTAAAGCGACATAATGTAGCATGCATCCACTAACTTCATTTCAATCTTGAAAATTAACTGATGCCCGGCTGAAACCTAGAATTATGTGTTAATGATACAGAGACACTTCTTAAAGCGACAAAATGTAGCATTCAACCACTAACTTTATTTCAATCTGGAGAATTAACTGATGCCCGGCTGAAGCCTAGAATTATGTGTTAATGATACAGAGACACTTCTTAAAGCGACATAATGTAGCATTCAACCACTAACTTTATTTCAATCTGGATAATTAACTGATGCCCGGCTGAAACCTAGAATTATGTATTAATGATACAGAGACACTTCTTAAAGCGACATAATGTAGCATTCAACCACTAACTTTATTTCAATCTGGAATTAACTGATGCCCGGCTGAAGCCTAGAATTATGTTTAATGATACAGAGACATTCTTAAAGCGACATAATGTAGCATTCATCCACTAACTTCATTTCAATCTTGAATTAACTGATGCCCGACTGAAACCTAGAATTATGTGTTAATGATACAGAGACACTTCTTAAAGCGACATAATGTGCATGCATCCACTAACTTTATTTCAATCTTGAAAATTAACTGATGCCCGGCTGAAACCTAGAATTATGTGTTAATGATACAGAGACACTTCTTAAAGCGACATAATGTAGCATTCAACCACTAACTTTATTTCAATCTGGAGAATTAACTGATGCCCGGCTGAAACCTAGAATTATGTATTAATGATACAGAGACACTTCTTAAAGCGACATAATGTAGCATTCAACCACTAACTTTATTTCAATCTGGAGAATTAACTGATGCCCGGCTGAAGCCTAGAATTATGTATTAATGATACAGAGACACTCTTTAAAACTGATTTGTTCTGCTTACAATAACATTAGAAAGAAATATATTAAAACGTATCACCATAATATACCTAGTGTTTTCAAATTTGTAACTTTAATACGATCTCGCAACAATAATACTATAGCTAAGATGGGACAAATATATGTATGAAGCATTTGCACTGAGACGCGCGTGGTTTAATTCAATCAAATATGTAACTTGACTGTGTTCGAGTTCGAGCTTCCGCTGGAGCCGTTACGATTGTGCCCTTAGGCAAGGCATTTAAATTCTACATTACCTCTTCTCTCTCCCTCGTGGCGATCGATTACACCAGGAATGAGGTCTCGAGAGTGATTAATATAAGTTGTAAGAACTTATTTCGCAATCGAGCTAAAATAAATTTATATAAACTGTAACTTGACTGTGTTTGTAATTATAATACTATTTTAACATACATTGATTACTACCCACACACACACCATGTTATCTCGTCAGGGAGAGACAGTATGAATAATAATAACAAAGTTCGCATAAATGACTGTATGAGTACATACACTACATTATAACAGACCTAAGATATATCCGATTAGCGCAGTGGTTAGCGCGCTCGCTCCTCACCAATGCAACCCGGATTCGATCCTCGGGAAGCATGCGAGATGATACCGTAGTCGCCAGATCGGACAGATGGGTTTTCTCCGGGTACTCCGGTTTCCTCCCACACGAATTACCACAGTTAAGCTTTCATCCGTGCCAACGAGAGTGATTAATATAAGTTGTTAAACGTTTCGCAATCGTTGTAAAATAAATAAAGTTTAAATTAAGATATATACGTAGTTATCAACATTACGAATTACTATAGTTTATATTGATAAACAGCAAATATCAGGTTTCTTTGTCATGTCCAGTCAGCAGTTCTGAGCACTGTTTTTGTAAATATACGTCACATAGAATAACAAGTACATGCATTTAGGTTGTAAAACAACACATGAATTGCATATTAAATACATAGTAAAAACATACAGTCTGTTCATTTATATTTTCCACTCTTTCATTTCTTCTGATACCACACTCACTGTGAAGAGGTATTCAAATAAAACTGAAAAACAGCAAAAATATTACAAATGTAATGTTGAGCATTGACACTGGGTCACTTGTGAATGACGTCACTGTATTCCTCCGGGAAATATTACAGTATATCCCACCTTCAGTTTGCATTGCCTAACGACAGATCTGTTGTCCAGTGGTTAACTGAAGTCTTTTAAAGCCACATAATTTCTCATGAAAATGCATCTTTACCAAAAAGAAAATTGCACTATATTAGTTATCAGGACTACATTCTAATGGATCGCGGATGCATCCCGCCTATTTACGTATAATGCAACCTGTATATATGCCTATATATTAATTAGAGGTGTCGATGCATCGTTGCCCCTGACAACCAGGACGTTCTTTATCCCTGGTCTTGAACTTTGATACAATTTTGTAATGGATATAGACCGAGTAGATGTTTCTGAAATCTGTCGATTTTTCACTAATTTACTTCTGTCAAAATTGTTATTATCACAAACGCAATAGGGCCCAATTAATGATCTCGGTATTAAAATATATTTATATGACTGACCAGACAAACTACACCTGTTCCCAGGCTAGCTACACATAACACCGGGAGCGAAGCCCTAGATGATTCATGCACGCGCACGGGTCTTTCTTGTTCAGAAACAACGAAAAAAGTCAACACATCACACGGACTAACACAATATAATCAGTATAGCAGACATGTCCACGAGTTGTTTATTGTTAATACAAGTCTTTCCAAAAATGTCACCAAAATTATATACAAAATGTATGGTTCAAAATTAAACATATTTATATGAATTAATATGAATCGCACATTTGAGATAGATAGATTCTTTTATAGTACAATAGTAATATATATATCAAATAAATATTTTTGTACAAGCCATGTATAGTACAAATGACTAGTGTTATGTGATGTTACAACAACACAAATTGGTAGCTTTTACCAATGCATTCTACATAGTATAGGGTATGCAGTATATGTAGTTAATGTTTAACGATATAATAAATCATGTGATATATATTTAATAAATAGTGTGAATGAGATACCCTTTGTTGTATTTAATACTACGCAACCAGTTTATAAATACAACGTGCTCCTTCTCATTAAGAATGCATGCACTAGATATTTCGACAACTTTCTGGGGTGTGAGTTTATAAGTTCAACTAAACGTTGGTCGCAGGATAAGTCATTTGGGTTTACAAATAAATCACTGAATTTGTTTGAACGTTGGTCTCTGTATAAATCACAATCAAACAAGAAATGTTTTTGATATTGCTATGACCCAATTTTTGTTAATAATTCGCGTAACAACCTTGTTAATATCATGTCATTGAGCTAAATTAGGGTTGCTCTTCTTGTGTGAATATTTACCCAATAAGATACTGACACCAAAAAGAAACGGTGCACTTGCCTTATAGGTAAAATTTATATCCTTTTAGAAAAAATTTCTTTTTTTACTTTTTCATTATTTCTCTCCCATTTTACTATCCTTTTTCTTTCTTCTATATTGTATGTGTCTGTGTGTGTGCTTACTTACCTTTCGTATGATACTTTTCGTGTTTCTTTGTTGTTTTGTACTTCTTCTATTTCTCATAGACGCATATTCTATACTACCTATCAAATTATTGCTTTCCAACATTGGTTTTCATCCGACATTTTGACATAATGGGAAGGGCTGTTAATAATGTTGTTATAACTTGTAGCCCGACCCATTTGCTTTTTTTATATTTAATCGATAACTAGTGCAGTGTACTAATTTGTGTTATATCAGTATTACATAGATTTGTTGTTGTTGCATGCATGTATAAATGTAACTAGAAGATAAAAGCAATAAAATATTATTTAATTAAATTAGCTAAAATTTATATCATTTTAGAAAAAATATAATGTGCGAAATATTGGGTAAATTATACTGAAGGATGAATGGATGAAGGATTTTTATTTTATTCACTGATAGTAAAATGCATAATTTTATCATTTGTAGCGAAAAAGTAACGCTCAATATAAAAAGTGCACACTTTTTTATGGTGCCAGTATAGTAACGAAATAGGACAACGCATGACGAAAACAAACGCAATATGTTATTAATTTGCATAACCATGTAATTTCTGTTAAATTTGCATAAATAATGACAATTAGTGTCACATTTGGTATTATTGTGCGCTCTTGGTGGCCTTTAAGCTGTAGGTTTATTCATTGAAACTGCGTAAGCATGCTTGTGTATGCCGGATTGATCTTGTTATGATAGGTGTAACCACATTACGGAGGCATCGGCTGAACTAAAGCCGCCACACAACGATCAGGTTATTGCCATTGTAAGGAAACAATTGTTGAATAAGCAAAAGGATTGTTTGATTAATGTTTGTAAATATGTTACGGAAACTCTGTTATTACATAGTAATACCCTGAATATTACAATAGTTTCTTAAATACACTGTATTGTGGAAGTATTGTGGAAGTCGTGATAGCGCAGTGGATGAGCGTTCGCTTTAGGTGCGAAAGGTACGGAGTTCGAGCCCCACTGGAGGCGTTACGATTGTGCCCTTATGCAATGTATTTAAATTCCGCGTTACCTCTTCTCTCTCCCTCGTGGCGATGGATTCCATCAGGAATGAGGTCTCGATTAATTGTGATTAATTTAAGCTGTAAGAACTAGTTTCGCAATCGAGCTAAAATAAATTTGTATAAACTAATACATTGTATACTAGAGGACATAGAAAACGCACACATCGAATAAGTGTGTTTTTACATGAAAAACAATAACTTTATAAATACATAGTTTTAAACATTTTGGAATATTTTTAGCTGTTCAGTCTGTGTTTTGTAATAAAGATGTGATATATCTTTGATGGAATCCTTCGTATTTCGTTTTCATGTAATAATAATCATATAATGTAGGTGTGCGTTTTCTATGTCCTCTAGTATATAATGTAGGTGTGCGTTTTCTATGTCACCTAGTATATAATGTAGGTGTGCGTTTTCTATGTCCTCTAGTATATAATGTATGGTATGCGTTTTCTATGTACTCTAGTATACAATGTAGGTGTACGTTTTCTATGTCCTCTAGTATATAATGTAGGTGTGCGTTTTCTATGTCCTCTAGTATATAATGTAGGTTTGCGTTTTCTATGTCCTCTAGTATATAATGTAGGTGTGCGTTTTCTATGTCCTCTAGTATATAATGTAGTTTTGCGTTTTCTATGTCCTCTAGTATATAATGTAGGTGTGCGTTTTCTATGTCTTCTAGTATATAATGTAGGTGTGCGTTTTCTATGTCCTCTAGTATATAATGTAGGTGTGCGTTTTCTATGTCCTCTAGTATATAAAGTAGGTGTGCGTTTTCTATGTCCTCTAGTATATAATGTAGGTGTGCGTTTTCTATGTCCTCTAGTATATAATGTAGGTGTGCGTTTTCTATGTCCTCTAGTATATAATGTAGGTGTGCGTTTTCTATGTCCTCTAGTATATAATGTAGGTGTGCCTTTTCTATGTCCTCAAGTATATAATGTATGTGTGCGTTTCCTATGTCCTCTAGTATATAATGTATGTGTGCGCTTTCTATGTCCTCTAGTATATAATGTAGGTGTGCGTTTTCTATGTCCTCTAGTATATAATGTAGGTGTGCGTTTTCTATGTCCTCTAGTATATAATGTAGGTGTGCGTTTTCTATGTCCTCTAGTATATATGTAGGTGTGCGTTTTCTATGTCCTCTAGTATATAATGTAGGTGTGCGTTTTCTATGTCCTCTAGTATATAATGTAGGTGTGCGTTTTCTATGTCCTCTAGTATATAATGTAGGTGTGCGTTTTCTATGTCCTCTAGTATATATTGTAGGTGTGCGTTTTCTATGTCCTCTAGTATATAATGTAGGTTTGTGTTTTCTATGTCCTCTAGTATATAATGTAGGTGTGCGTTTTTCTATGTCCTCTAGTATATAATGTAGGTGTGCGTTTTCTATGTCCTCTAGTATATAATGTAGGTGTGCGTTTTCTATGTCCTCTAGTATATAATGTAGGTGTGCGTTTTCTATGTCCTCTAGTATATAATGTAGGTGTGCGTTTCTATGTCCTCTAGTATATAATGTAGGTGTGCGTTTCTATGTCCTCTAGTATATAATGTAGGTGTGCGTTTTCTATGTCCTCTATTATATAATGTAGGTGTGCGTTTTCGATGTCCTCTAGTATATAATGTAGGTGTGCGTTTTCTATGTCCTCTAGTATATAATGTAGGTGTACGTTTTCTATGTCCTCTAGTATACGTTGTATATCTTCCTATTTATGTTAGTTTATACACATTTATTTTATCTCGATTACGAAACGAGTTGTTACAGCAGTACTTCCCGAATCCCATGCTTGTATGCCATGCGTCAGGCCAACCGGCCATATCAGAACGAACCCCTGACGAGGTTCGAACCTTCGAACCTGCCACTCCGTAGACTGACGCATTAACCACTAGGCCACGGAGACGGTATTATTGCTCGATAGAGGCTGCACGATGATGGATAGACTAGTTTGCAAAAACTATCCTGGGTTCCAGTCTGTCGAATTTTCACCAATTTACTTCTGGCAAAATGATATTATCAGAAACTCAATACCGCCCAATTAATGATCTCGGTATTAAAATATATTTATATGACTGACCAGACAAACTACTGACCAGACAAACTATATCAACGCCTGTTCCCAGGCAGAGACATACATTTGTATTCTTCTTCATTTTCTTTCTAAGCATAAAGTCACATATATCTGATCCTGCCAATACAGGAAACGCTCGGGTATTTATGGCAGTAAAATGCAGTAGTAGACTATTTACACTTATATCGCTTTCTGACATTCTGTGCCATTACAGTGAGCCACACAGTGCCATCGGCCGCATTACATTTTTATATCAATTTACTTTGCTTCTTTCAACCAGGAATGATGTCTAGAGATCGATTAAGCTAATGTTGTAAGAACTTGTTCGCATTACAGCTAAAGTGTGTGTGTGTGCTTACGTTTATTTATCGTCGCTACCGGTTGCCCATATGAGCGACGACTGTTAATTGTATTAGGGTCAGACGGGGGATCGAACATGCGATGCCTGGATTACCAGTCCAGAGTGTTATCATTGGACTACAGATCCGCCTGTGAGCTAAGATGTGTGCAAACTAAACGTTTTTATATAAACTGGCCAAAACACATTGCGTATACGGCGTCCTTTTCCACAGCATTTTTATTATTGCATTATTAACATACTGCAATAGTGTGTGTTGTGTTGTGTTGTGTTGTCGTATTCCGGATCTGTAGTCCAGTGGTTAACACGCTGGACTGGAAACCCAGGGATCGCAGGTTCGATTCCCCGTCTGACTAATAAAATTAACAGTCTTTCAGATGGGACTTGGGCATTTGAATAAATGTTATCAATATTGGATTTATTATTGTTATTATTATTTAAATCTACTGTAACAATTTACTTGAATCGCTAATGAATGACACACTTGTGTGGTATTTCACTGATTAATATATTATTGTTTCTTAATTTTTATTCTACGTTTATTTATCGTCGCTACCGGTTGCCCATATGAGCGACGCCTCCTGAAGATATTAGTTATTTTAGATTTTGGAGGATAGTGCATGATACAGACAGAGACCCATTCCAGCGTCTTCTCTGGTTCTTTTACGTGCATGGTGTAAAGCACCGACACGAGACCTCGGTTTAACGTCCCATCTGAAAGACTGTTAATTGTATTAGGGTCAGACGGGGGATCGAACCTGCGATCCCTGGATTACCAGTCCAGCTTGTTACCACTGGACTACAGATCAGTCTTGAATCGCTAGTGAATGACACACTTGTTAATATTGATTGAACTATGACTATATATATATATATATATACTACAAGTACCACTGGGGTTCAGTGACTTCGTTTATAGAGTGGAGTTCTGTCATAATATGCCTATGGTAACTAATTATCTATGTTGAGATGACCGACGTGTCGGTAATGATCGCTTCGCGTGATTGCAATGTCGATGTTGCTATTGTCGTAATTGTTATGTAGCATGTGCATCATAAACCATGAGCGTGTCTGTCTCGATGCATCCATCTTCGTTCTTGCCACCGCATTAATAATATGCCATACCACCTACGTCTTCCGTGCGATTCTAACGGAAAACATCCGAAGACATGAATCTATTTTTGGCAATAGGAGTTGCTCCACACTGTTTTCGATATTCAACATAATATTAGGATATATATAACCGTTTGCATGTCCTAGACGGGTGGATAGCCCGTTGGACTGCAAATCGAGGGGTCGCTGGTTCGATCCACCGTCTGACCCTAATAATATTAACAATCTTTCAGTTGGGATTTTAAACCGATGTATCGTATCGGTGCTTTACCCCGTGCACGTAAAAGAACACATGGACATGTGGAAGCTGTGATAGCGCTGTGGATGCGCGTTCGCTTCAGGTGCGAAAGGTCCGGAGTGCGAACCCCGCTGGAGCCGTTACGATTGTGCCATTAGGCAATGCATTTAATTTACACGTTGCCTCTTCTCTCTCACTCATGGTAATGGATTCCATCAGGAATGAGGTCTCGAGAGTGATTAATATAAGTTATAAGAACTTGTTTCGCAATCGAGCTAAAATAAATTGATATAAACTAAACTAAAAGAACAAGATGAAACTCTGGGATGGGTATCTGACTGTATCATTGCACTATCCTCCACACTCTAAATGAACTAATCTCTTCAGGAGGCGTCGCTCATATGGGCAACCAGTAGCGACGATAAATAAGTCAAAAACAAGCACACTCATATAGTAGTGTTTAAGACCAGTTTGTGGGCCGTCAGCTAATTAAATAATGGATACATATTCACTATCAGCCTGGCATCTGACCTGTAAGGTTATTGTTATATTTATATTTCTTGTTTTACGCCTGCATCAGCACCATTTTGGGCTATATCGCCGGCGGGCAGTTTACCTAACAACACCTTTCCTGGGCAGGCTCCAGCGGATAACCAGTACTTGGCAGCACCAACCTCCGTAAGAAACTGCCAACTTTTCATATAAATGAGACACGACCTCAGCTGACCTGTAAGGATAGAATTACTGGTGTTCTTACGGGGTCTTTCATAAGACAGAAACGGCTGCCCATTTCAATATAATAATAATCAATGAGCCTGTGCTACGTGCATTCTTTAAGGACATTCGTATGATATTCAAATATGTTACTATCAATCTGTGTTACAAATGTGTTACAAATGTGCACATGAGATAATCACTTAATACTTCAATATGCATCCTGTGTAAATGTAAGAGACCTGGTACAAGCTATGAACTCATTGCATATAACGTCAGCAAGACATATCGATATATCAGTGTATGATCACATAACAAATGACAGCTTGAAGAAAGTATTCTCGCATATAACTGATCAATAAACTGCACTTAAAGGAAACTTCACACTTTAAACCCATATTTTATTATGAAGTGAGTAGTTTTCTTTAAGATAACACACCTATTATTTTTTTACATCCGGTTATGTCGAATTCCGTTGGACCGAACAAAATACTTCGACATAACCGAAGTTTGACTTAACGAATTTCTATATAAATAGATCCAGTTATATGTAAATGATAGTGTCTGAAACGGTACTTTGACCCGACTTCGAGATAACCGGAGAATTCGATATAACCGACTTTGACATAACGGATGTAGACTGATGTACATGATATTCCTATTAGAATAACTGAAAGGTTGTAGTCATATCCGAGTACCTGTACAGTATGGACATTTAGTATCTAGTTAATGCACAGTTCTTTCAGGTACAAATACATTAACTGAATGCTTTGCAAAGGCCAATCAGAAACAGTATATTATACAACATGCAAATTCAGCAAGGTCATGAGACAGCATTCATGTCAACAGTAGTTATTTGTAGTTTATCTACGGTTCCAGTCTGTCGATATTTTACCGACGGATCTGTAGTCCTGTGGTTAGCACGCTGGACTGGTTCGATTGAAAGTGAAAAATCGGCAGTGTGTGTTTTACGTTTATTTATCGTCGCTACCGGTTGCCCATATGAGCGACACCTCCTGACGAGATTAGTCATTTTAGATATTTGGAAGATAGTGCACAGTTCTTTGTCATTGTAGTCAATACTAAGCGCTTGATATTGTCGCTTAGAGATAATACATTTACCTAAGATTAGTCTACAAATAAATATGCACAGATGGGAGATATAACGATAAATCTCTACCATGAATCTCGTTAGTAGGGATACACAGGATGTATGTCGACCCGTTGTAGATTATTTTGCTATGTCAACAAACCTCGTATACGACACTTGTTTATTAGTTGAAATACTCAGTTGTTTTAGGCAAATATTTGGAAAGAAATTATACCATATAATAGTAAATTACATACTGTATAAATTTGCGTTTTCACTGATGTAATGTCGCTTTAATATCAAGAATTGTTATACCTCACGTGACGCCGCCATGCAAATGTTCCACACCAGAGCAGGTTGAACGTTATTCGCTTGATTTAATGTCACATCTGGCGACCACCGAATTATGTGAGATAGGACGTACGGTGGTCGCCAGATCGGACAGGTGGGTTTTCTCCGGGTACTCCGGTTTCCCCCCACACGAATGACCACATTTACGCGTTCGTCCGTATTTAAACCTTTTAAATCTGAAGAACTTCATTTGGTTCAAAATGAGATTAATCGGACTCGTTTAATTTCAATGCGATTTATTAGACCGATATCTTGTTTTCAAATAGTCTCAACGAATCTTTGATCAATTGTTCGGTAAAACAGAAACATGTACATAGACTATCGATTCTTATTTCATCAACCAACTGTACACACTATGTGTACACCGTTTAGTTGCATCGTTCTTAAAGTAATACACAGTAGGGTAGCGGTTTTTGTTCAATATTAACCATTAAGGTCAAGGTTGCTGTCAAATCTCGTCTGCGGAAAGTAAACAATCGGCAGCAATGCAATTATGAGCCAGTGTGGTGTTTTCAACTTCAATTTCTATGGAGGAAAACAGGTATGCAGAATAGTAATTTACTAGTCAGAGGCGTAGCTAGGCACGTTCCAATGTGTAGGCCTACGCGAACAAAGTAGGGGAGTCCGGGGAAGTAATGTACTAGCCAGAGGCGTAGCTAGGCACGTTCCAATGTGTAGGCCTACGCGAACAAAGTATGGGTCCGGGAATGTTTGTTTTGCACGGTAGAGTGGTGGAACCTATGTTCGTTATAAACCCCACACCAAATGGCCAGTACATAAATGTTAATTGCACTTGCCGTATATTATATTTTCGTGAAAACAACTTTCCAAAATTTTGGTTTTAGCTTCATCACGTGACCTTGCTGCTCAATTCAGCTATCGCAGCGGCGTGTATCCATTTATATGAGGAACTGAAGCATGTTACTTCAGGGCACCTATGCACGGCGTAATTGTTATTTTTCTAGATGAATGGTAATTTATGTTATAAGAATTACTGCTATGTATTCGTATTATAGATATTAAAGCATTAACAGTTTTTCCAATGGGACTTTAAACCGAGGTCTCGTGTCCGTACTTTACACCATGCATGTAAAAGAAACAGAGACGATTTTGGAAAGTGTCTGTCTGTATCATGCACTATCCTCCAAATATCTAAAATGACTAATCACTTAGTTTAGTTTATACAAATTTAGTTTAGCTCGATTGCGAAACAAGTTCTTATAACTTATACTAATCACTCTCGAGACCTCATTCCTGATGGAATCCATCGCCACGAGGGAGAGAGAAGAGGCAAGTTGAATTTAAATGCCTTGCCTAAGGACACAATCGTAACGGCTCCAGCGGGGATCGAACTCCGGGCCTTTCGCACGTGAAGCGAACGCGCTACCACTGAGCTATCACGACTTCCACTAATCACTTCAGGTGGCGTCGCTCAAATGGACAACCGGTAGCGACGATAAATAAAGGTAAAACACACCCACGCTTATTATAACTAATGCAGATACTGCTGTCTCGGATACAGATTATTTACAACGAGGCTTGAACAAATGGTTTCGGGTTCAAACCACGATATGCTCGGCGTATTCCTATGCTCGGCCGGCGTATTCCTATGCTCGGAATACGGCGTATTCCTATGCTCGGCGTATTCCTATGCTCGGCGTATTTTCCATTTTCATCCGTATTTAAAATATTTATATAGTTCTAGGCTTAATTTCGCTGACAAGGCTGAAGCATGGTTCAATAGTATTCCGTTGAGTGTATCGGTAGGCTTAGGCAACTGTCACGTGACTTGTCCAGCAGACGAATATAAACAAGCAAATCATTGGGAGAATATTTCCACCGAAATTGTAACGGTGTATGAGCAATTCAGGTAGCTATCGGAATTTAAAAAATCTACACCTAGCCCGAAACATAGTTTCTATACCATTTCTGATTAAGACCAATACATGTTTTTACTCAATGATGTACTATATCAAAATAAGTTATGGTGAATAAGGATAAATAAAAAATAACAAGTACGCCGTGCATAGGTGCCCTGGCGTCTTCAGTTTCCCATATAAACGGGTGCCGACCGACACCGTTGCGATAGCTGTATTGAGCAGCAAGGTCACGTGATGAAGCTAAAACTATCGACAAGAGTATTTTGAAAGTTGTTTTCACGATTTAAGAAAATAATAATATACGGCATGTGCAATTAACATTTTATACTTGTCATTATATGTGGGATTTATGCCACATTATGATACACACATTATGAACATTATGATACACCATAGGCTTGACACTATACATACACTTTGTTTAGGCCATATCCATGCAAGTTTAAACATGGCGCTATCAAAGCTATGCGCTGAAATACGACAATGTCGAACGTGTCAATAAATAGCGTACAACACAATTCAACGGCCGTAATTTGCCAGTATCTAAGCTCCGCAGCACTCATTTGTCTATCGCAAATGACGTTGGAATGAATATGTTGTCGGGTTGGTACGCGCCGTAAATTCCCAAAACAACTGCAACATTGTATTGTCGAGTGTGCGTGTTGTCCGGTTAGCAATAATTATGTAGTGCGAGTGTGCGTGTTGTCCGGTTAGCAATAATTATGTAGTGCGAGTGTGCGTGTTGTCCGGTTAGCAATAATTATGTAGTGCGAGTGTGCGTGTTGTCCGGTTAGCAATAATTATGTAGTGCGAGTGTGCCTGTTGTCCGGTTAGCAATAATTATGTAGTGCGAGTGTGCCTGTTGTCCGGTTAGCAATAATTATGTAGTGCGAGTGTGCCTGTTGTCCGGTTAGCAATAATTATGTAGTGCGAGTGTGCCTGTTGTCCGGTTAGCAATAATTATGTAGTGCGAGTGTGCCTGTTGTCCGGTTAGCAATAATTATGTAGTGCGAGTGTGCCTGTTGTCCGGTTAGCAATAATTATGTAGTGGGGAGGAAATCTGAGGAAGCGATGTTGCTACTATTCCACCGTTGTTAACTCGTTTTGAAAATCTTAAAACATATATATATCAAGTGTAAATATTTTATACACGAACACACACACAAGTCACTATATTATATAAATACGAATGTTTATACGTTTGCCTTTAGCAATACCCGGAAAATGTTTGGTAGTTGTTACCTAGAACTTGTGCTCAGTATATTTCCTTAAAGTTGTAAGCTTTTTTTAAGGAACACAAATTCAATTTTCTCAGTTTAGAATGCGTAATTGCATTACATTTCCTCAGTGGTTGAGATACTGATTTCATTAAGACAAGTTTTAGAGCTTATTACGCCATCGGAGCATCGTGACCAGATTTATGTTTGTGGTTAAGTTCTTCTGTTTTATCCGAGTAACACAAACCTCCTAATCAACCTAATTGTACTGAACATTCTAATTGCTGTATTTTGTTATGTGTAAATAATTGCTTCAACCTGTTGTATATCCTTAACTTTTACCACATCCGGTTACATGACTTTGTTTATAATCATAGTATTACTTCAACCTCCTTTATTTGGATTTCTACAAGGTACTTTATTTTATACAAATTTATTTTAGCTCGATTGCGAAACAAATTCTTTCAACTTATATTATTCACTCACGAGACCTCATTCCTGATGGAATCCATCGCTACGAGGGAGAGAGAAGAGGCAATGCGGAATTTAAATGCCTTGCCTAAGGGTACAATCGTAACTGCTCCAGCGGGGCTCGAACTCCGGACCTTTCGCACATGAAGCGAACGCATATCCACGGCGCTATCACGACTTCCAAGATACTTTAAATCATAGTCTATATTGTCGTACTCATACACCTAAGCAATTTGTTTTCAATGTAATGTCTAAAAATAATGGGACTGTAAATTATAGTGTATTATATGTATAGTATATGTATTTGAATTTCAAACACAGACGGATCTGTAGTCCAGTGGTGACACTAATAAAATGAACAGGCTCTCATTGAATGAGCAAACGTAATTTATATCAGACTTTGATACAGACCAAAACTGCATCACGTAACTGTATTATAGGTTGATAGTACCAACATAATATGAGATATGTTTGATTGATGTAGAACAAACTTTAGTCCCATATATTTATTGATTTGATCAGGCTGCGCTGTCTTAACACATTTCTGCAATTAGACTCGTGAAAATTGCCGTGATTAACTGAATAAATGTGTCGCTAAATGCTGGCACCATATTAGTTACAACTCGACTATCAGAGACAATCTAAAGCTATTGAACATCATACATGCTATCAGATACTTGACAAATAACACATAATGGATAGAATGTCAAAATAAATCCTTTAATAGAAATAGCAAAATGTGCATCATTTATCCAATTCTCACTTTACCTGGAGTTGGACACTTGCTCAATCACATATAATTGATTCATTAAATAAATACCATCCTCCCTTAATTGAAATAGCAAGACATGCACCCTTAATCAAATGTGATTGTATATAAAATTAAAGACTATTTAAATGCTTTGACTCTCCGTGGTAGTCATGTCAATCTACAAATCATAAATGCTGGACTCTCCGTGGTAGTCATGTCAATCTACAAATCATAAATGCTGGACTCTCCGTGGTAGTCATGTCAATCTACAAATCATAAATGCTGGACTCTCCATGGTAGTCATGTCAATCTACAAATCATAAATGTTTCACTCTCCGTCGTAGTCATGTCAATCTACAAATCATAAATGTTTCACTCTCCGTCGTAGTCATGTCAATCTACAAATCATAAATGTTTCACTCTCCGTGGTAGTCATGTCAATCTACAAATCATAAATGTTTCACTCTCCGTCGTAGTCATGTCAATCTACAAATCATAAATGTTTCACTCTCCGTCGTAGTCATGTTAATCTACAAATCATAAATGTTTCACTCTCCGTCGTAGTCATGTCAATCTACAAATCATAAATGTTTCACTCTCCGTCGTAGTCATGTCAATCTACAAATCATAAATGTTTCACTCTCCGTCGTAGTCATGTTAATCTACAAATCATAAATGTTTCACTCTCCGTCGTAGTCATGTCAATCTACAAATCATAAATGTTTCACTCTCCGTCGTAGTCATGTCAATCTACAAATCATAAATGTTTCACTCTCCGTCGTAGTCATGTCAATCTACAAATCATAAATGTTTCACTCTCCGTCATAGTCATGTTAATCTACAAATCATAAATGTTTCACTCTCCGTCATAGTCATGTTAATCTACAAATCATAAATGTTTCACTCTCCGTCATAGTCATGTTAATCTACAAATCATAAATGCCTGACTCTCGGTCGTAGTCATGTCAATCTACAAATCATAAATGCTTGACTCTCGGTCGTAGTCATGTTAATCTACAAATCATAAATGTTTCACTCTCCGTCATAGTCATGTTAATCTACAAATCATAAATGTTTCACTCTCCGTCATAATCATGCCAATCTACAAATCATAAATGCTTGACTCTCCATCATAGTCAATCTACAACTCATAAATGCTTGACTCTCCGTGGTAGTCATGCCAATCTACAAATCATAAATGCCTGACTCTCCGTGGTAGTCATGCCAATCTACAAATCATAAATGCTTGACTCTCCGTGGTAGTCATGCCAATCTACAAATCATAAATGCCTGACTCTCGGTCGTAGTCATGTTAATCTACAAATCATAAATGTTGGACTCTCGGTCATAGTCATGTCAATCTACAAATCATAAATGCTTCACTCTCCGTCATAGTCAATCTACAAATCATAAATGCCTGACTCTCGGTCATAGTCATGTTAATCTACAAATCATAAATGCTTCACTCTCCGTCATATTCATGCCAATCTACAAATCATAATGTTTCACTCTCCGTCGTAGTCATGTTAATCTACAAATCATAAATGCTTGACTCCCCGTCTTAGTCATGCCAATCTACAAATCATAAATGCTGGACTCTCCGTCATAATCATGCCAATCTACAAATCATAAATGTTTCACTCTCCGTCATAGTCATGCCAATCTACAAATCATAAATGTTTCACTCTCCGTCATAGTCATGCCAATCTACAAACCATAAATGCTTCACTCTCCGTCATAGTCATGCCAATCTACAAATCATAAATGCTTGACTCTCGGTCAGAGTCATGTTAATCTACAAATCATAAATATTGGACTCTCGGTCATAGTCATGTCAATCTACAAATCATAAATGATGGACTCTCCGTCGTAGTCATGTTAATCTACAGATCATAAATGCTTCACTCTCCGTCATAATCATGTCATTCTACAAATCATAAATGCCTGACTCTCGGTCGTAGTCATGTTAATCTACAAATCATAAATGCTGGACTCTCCGTCGTAGTCATGTTAATCTACAAATCATAAATGCTTCACTCTCCGTCATAGTCAATCTACAAATCATAAATGCCTGACTCTCGGTCATAGTCATGTCAATCTACAAATCATAAATGCTTCACTCTCCGTAATAGTCATGTCATTCTACAAATCATAAATGCTTGACTCTCCGTCGTAGTCATGTCAATCTACAAATCATAAATGCTTCACTCTCGATCATAGTCATGTCAATCTACAAATCATAAATGCTGGACTTTCGGTTAATGGAATTCTCATTCATTCATGTATGTTTGTGAAATGAGCGAATAAAAGGTTTTTGACTTGCCTTGACTTGACAGTTGATAAATCATATATATTATAATGGATTAATTGTATGACACAATCCCTTGCAATAAACACATATGTAGCATTCTGCTGCTTGTATTGGCGTGTCATGTTACATGAAGTTGGATACTTGGTACATCACATATAATGGTTTAATTGAATGTCAAACTCCCTTAAAGCGACATTACATCGCAAAAAGCCCACACATTGATTTTTTACGCATAAACAGCATTGTTACAAATTCTTCGGGGAAAAACGAACACTACCTTTCTAACATCAGTAGTGTTTTTGTCGTATACAAACTCTCAAAAGTGAAAGTTTGAATTCATATAACGGTCAGCTACGCTCCTGAATTGACGTTTCTTTACCATCGGACTCTATACGAAGCACGTGCTGCTGTCGTTTAGAGATATTTTAAATCATATTACAATTTTACCATATAATAGGAAATTACATTCTGAGAAATGTGTGCATTAACGTAACCATATTGTATTGCCTATATATATATATGAATATAGTTACACACTAATAATACAGCATAGCACAAGCAAATGGGCTGGGTAATAAGTTCTAGCAACATTACATTAAACGACACTACATCAGTGCAAACACAAATTTCTTATATGGTATAATTTGTTTCCAAATATTTGCCTCAAATACTGAGTATTTCAACTAATAAACAAACGTCGTATACACGATTTGTTGACATAACAAAATAATGTACATATTTACCGTTATATCTCATTGTGTGCCTATTTATTTGTAGTTAATATTCTAGGTTAAATGATCTCTAAACGATATAATCTCACTACTACAACATCTCGCTGTGCGATGTATTCGTCGCAGTATGCAGAAGGCACGTGGCTACTACAACATCTCGCTGTGTGATGTATTCGTGGCAGTATACAGAAGGCACGTGGCTACTACAACATCTCGCTGTGCGATGTATTCGTGGCAGTATACAGAAGGCACGTGGCTACTACAACATCTCGCTGTGTGATGTATTCGTCGCAGTATACAGAAGGCACGTGGCTACTACAACATCTCGCTGTGTGATGTATTCGTGGCAGTATGCAGAAGTCAGGTGGCTACTACAACATCTCGCTGTGTGATGTATTCGTGGCAGTATGCAGAAGTCACGTGGCTACTACAACATTGTGTGGTGTTTCGTGGCAGTATGCAGACTGTGCGATGTATTCGTGGCAGTATGCAGAAGTCACGTGGCTACCACAACATCTCGCTGTGTGATGTATTCGTGCCAGTATGCAGAAGTCACGTGGCTACTACAACATCTCGCTGTGTGATGTATTCGTGGCAGTATGCAGAAGTCACGTGGCTACTACAACATTTCGCTGTGCGATGTATTCGTGGCAGTATGCAGAAGGCACGTGGCTACTACAACATCTCGCTGTGCGATGTATTCGTGCCAGTATGCAGAAGTCACGTGGCTACTACAACATCTCGCTGTGTGATGTATTCGTGCCAGTATGCAGAAGTCACGTGGCTACTACAACATCTCGCTGTGTGATGTATTCGTGGCAGTATGCAGAAGTCACGTGGCTACTACAACATCTCGCTGGGGGATGTATTCGTGGCAGTATGCAGAAGTCACGTGGCTACTACAACATCTCGCTGTGTGATGTATTCGTGCCAGTATGCAGAAGTCACGTGGCTACTACAACATCTCGCTGTGTGATGTATTCGTGGCAGTATGCATAAGTCACGTGGCTACTACAACATCTCGCTGTGGGATGTATTCGTGGCAGTATGCAGAAGTCACATGGCTACTACAACATCTCGCTGTGTGATGTATTCGTGCCAGTATGCAGAAGTCACGTGGCTACTACAACATCTCGCGATGTATTCGTGGCAGTATGCAGAGGTCACGTGGCTACTACAACATCTCGCTGTGGGATGAATTCGTGGCAGTATGCAGAAGCCACGTGGCTACTACAACATCTCGCTGTGCGATGTATTGGTGCCAGTATGCAGAAGTCACGTGGCTACTACAATATCTCGCTGTGCGATGTATTCGTGGCAGTATGCAGAAGTCACGTGGCTACTACAACATCTCGCTGTGGGATGTATTCGTGGCAGTATGCAGAAGGCACGTGGCTACTACAACATCTCGCTGTGCGATGTATTCGTGCCAGTATGCAGAAGGCACGTGGCTACTACAACATCTCGCGATGTATTCGTGGCAGTATGCAGAAGTCACGTGGCTACTACAACATCTCGCTGTGGGATGTATTCGTGGCAGTATGCAGAAGGCACGTGGCTACTACAACATCTCGCTGTGCGATGTATTCGTGCCAGTATGCAGACGGCACGTGGCTTCTACAACATCTCGCTGTGCGATGTATAGGTGACAGTATGCAGAAGTCACGTGGCTACTACAACATCTCGATGTGCGATGTATTCGTGCCAGTATGCAGAAGGCACGTGGCCACTACAACATCTCGCTGTGCGATGTATTCGTGCCAGTATGCAGAAGTCACGTGGCTACTACAACATCTCGCTTTGCGATGTATTCGTGCCAGTATGTAGAAGTCACGTGGCTACTACAACATCTAGTGATGTATTCGTGCCAGTATGCAGAAGTCACGTGGCTACTACAACATCTCGCGATGTATTCGTGCCAGTATGCAGAAGTCATGTGGCTACTACAACATCTCGCGATGTATTCGTGCCAGTATGCAGAAGGCACGTGGCTACTACAACATCTCGCTGTGCGATGTATTCGTGGCAGTATGCAGAAGTCACGTGGCTACTACAACATCTCGCTGTGCGATGTATTCGTGGCAGTATGCAGAGGTCACGTGGCTACTACAACATCTCGCTGTGGGATGTATTCGTGGCAGTATGCAGAAGGCACGTGGCTACTACAACATCTCGCTGTGCGATGTATTCGTGGCAGTATGCAGAAGTCACGTGGCTACTACAACATTTCGCTGTGCGATGTATTCGTGGCAGTATGCAGAAGGCACGTGGCTAATACAACATCTCGCTGTGCGATGTATTCGTGGCAGTATGCAGAAGTCACGTGGCTACCACAACATCTCGCTGTGTGATGTATTCGTGCCAGTATGCAGAAGTCACGTGGCTACTACAACATCTCGCTGTGTGATGTATTCGTGGCAGTATGCAGAAGTCACGTGGCTACTACAACATTTCGCTGTGCGATGTATTCGTGGCAGTATGCAGAAGGCACGTGGCTACTACAACATCTCGCTGTGCGATGTATTCGTGCCAGTATGCAGAAGTCGCGTGGCTACTACAACATCTCGCTGTGTGATGTATTCGTGCCAGTATGCAGAAGTCACGTGGCTACTACAACATCTCGCTGTGTGATGTATTCGTGGCAGTATGCAGAAGTCACGTGGTTACTACAACATCTCGCTGGGGGATGTATTCGTGGCAGTATGCAGAAGTCACGTGGCTACTACAACATCTCGCTGTGTGATGTATTCGTGCCAGTATGCAGAAGTCACGTGGCTACTACAACATCTCGCTGTGTGATGTATTCGTGGCAGTATGCAGAAGTCACGTGGCTACTACAACATCTCGCTGTGGGATGTATTCGTGGCAGTATGCAGAAGTCACGTGGCTACTACAACATCTCGCTGTGTGATGTATTCGTGCCAGTATGCAGAAGTCACGTGGCTACTACAACATCTCGCTGTGCGATGTATTCGTGGCAGTATGCAGAAGGCACGTGGCTACTACAACATCTCGCTGTGGGATGTATTCGTGGCAGTATGCAGAAGTCACGTGGCTACTACAACATCTCGCTGTGTGATGTATTCGTGCCAGTATGCAGAAGTCACGTGGCTACTACAACATCTCGCTGTGTGATGTATTCGTGGCAGTATGCAGAAGTCACGTGGCTACTACAACATCTCGCTGTGGGATGTATTCGTGGCAGTATGCAGAAGGCACGTGGCTACTACAACATCTCGCTGTGCGATGTATTCGTGCCAGTATGCAGAAGGCACGTGGCTACTACAACATCTCGCTGTGTGATGTATTCGTGCCAGTATGCAGAAGTCACGTGGCTACTACAACATCTCGCTGTGTGATGTATTCGTGGCAGTATGCAGAAGTCACGTGGCTACTACAACATCTCGCTGTGGGATGTATTCGTGGCAGTATGCAGAAGTCACGTGGCTACTACAACATCTCGCTGTGCGATGTATTCGTGCCAGTATGCAGAAGTCACGTGGCTACTACAACATCTCGCTGTGTGATGTATTCGTGGCAGTATGCAGAAGTCACGTGGCTACTACAACATCTCGCTGTGGGATGTATTCGTGGCAGTATGCAGAAGTCACGTGGCTACTACAACATCTCGCTGTGTGATGTATTCGTGCCAGTATGCAGAAGTCACGTGGCTACTACAACATCTCGCGATGTATTCGTGGCAGTATGCATAGGTCACGTGGCTACTACAACATCTCGCTGTGGGATGTATTCGTGGCAGTATGCAGAAGGCACGTGGCTACTACAACATCTCGCTGTGCGATGTATTGGTGCCAGTATGCAGAAGTCACGTGGCTACTACAATATCTCGCTGTGCGATGTATTCGTGGCAGTATGCAGAAGTCACGTGGCTACTACAACATCTCGCTGTGGGATGTATTCGTGGCAGTATGCAGAAGGCACGTGGCTACTACAACATCTCGCTGTGCGATGTATTCGTGGCAGTATGCAGAAGTCACGTGGCTACTACAACATCTCGCGATGTATTCGTGGCAGTATGCAGAAGTCACGTGGCTACTACAACATCTCGCTGTGGGATGTATTCGTGGCAGTATGCAGAAGGCACGTGGCTACTACAACATCTCGCTGTGCGATGTATTCGTGCCAGTATGCAGAAGGCACGTGGCTACTACAACATCTCGCGATGTATTCGTGGCAGTATGCAGAAGTCACGTGGCTACTACAACATCTCGCTGTGGGATGTATTCGTGGCAGTATGCAGAAGGCACGTGGCTACTACAACATCTCGCTGTGCGATGTATTCGTGCCAGTATGCAGAAGGCACGTGGCTACTACAACATCTCGCGATGTATTCGTGGCAGTATGCAGAAGTCACGTGGCTACTACAACATCTCGCTGTGGGATGTATTCGTGGCAGTATGCAGAAGGCACGTGGCTACTACAACATCTCGCTGTGGGATGTATTCGTGGCAGTATGCAGAAGGCACGTGGCTACTACAACATCTCGATGTGCGATGTATAGGTGACAGTATGCAGAAGTCACGTGGCTACTACAACATCTCGATGTGCGATGTATTCGTGCCAGTATGCAGAAGTCACGTGGCTACTACAACATCTCGCTGTGCGATGTATTCGTGCCAGTATGCAGAAGTCACGTGGCTACTACAACATCTCGCTGTGCGATGTATTCGTGCCAGTATGCAGAAGTCACGTGGCTACTACAACATCTAGTGATGTATTCGTGCCAGTATGCAGAAGTCACGTGGCTACTACAACATCTCGCGATGTATTCGTGGCAGTATGCAGAAGTCACGTGGCTACTACAACATCTCGCGATGTATTCGTGCCAGTATGCAGAAGTCACGTGGCTACTACAACATCTCGCTGTGCGATGTATTCGTGGCAGTATGCAGAAGGCACGTGGCTACTACAACATCTCGCTGTGCGATGTATTCGTGGCAGTATGCAGAGTCACGTGGCTACTACAACATCTCGCTGTGCGATGTATTCGTGGCAGTATGCACGTGGCTACTACAACATCTCGCTGTGCGATGTATTCGTGCCAGTATGCAGGTCACGTGGCTACTACAACATCTCGCTGTGCGATGTATTCGTGGCAGTATGCAGAATGGTTTAATCGGTGTGTGTGTTTTATGTTTATTTATCGTTGCTACCGGTTGCCCATATGAGCGACGTCACCTGAAGATTTTAGTCATTTTAGAGTTTGGAGGATAGTGCAATGATACAAACATTCCAGAGTCTTCTCTGGTTAATTTACGTGCACGCTATAAAGCACTGACACGAGACATCGGTTTAAAGTCCCATCTGAGAGACGGTTCAGACGAGGGGTCGAACCTGCGATCCATGGATTCGAAGTCAAAGGTGTAAACCACTGGACTACTGACCCATCTATGTGCACACCGTTTTTTAATGTCAATAGGTATTAACCATACTTTATATAGCTTGCGACTCACCAACCAACACTATCAGAACAAATCCATTGCCGGCTCTAGAACAGTCGAACACACGCGATTTGCCACCGCCAGTACTAGGCCAAATATGCCATAATATATTATGTCTTTTAAAACGTTTATTTATCGTCGCTACCGGTTGCCCATATCAGCGACGCCTCCTGAAGAGATTAATTAGTCATATTATATGTTGGGGGAAAGTGCATTGATACAGACAGATACCCATTTCAAAGTCTCCTCTGGTTATTTTACTTGTACGGTGTAAAGCACTGATACAAGAACTCGGTTTAGTTTATATAAATTTATTTTAGCTCGATTGTGAAACAAGTTCTTACAACTTATATTAATCACTCTCTCGACCTCATCCCTGATGGAACCCATCACCAGGAGTGAGAGAGAAGAGGCAATATCGAATTTAAATGCCTTGTCTAAGGGCACAATCGTAACGGCTCCAGCGGGACACAAACTCCAGGTCTTTCGCACCCGAAGCGAACACAATACTACTGCGCTAGCACCAATTCCACAAGTTGGATCTCGGTTTAAAGTCCCATTGAAAGATTACTATTATTTTCTCAACAAATCGGTTATATATCTAGGTAATATTCTAGTATATTCACATTTATTTGTTACAAGTTGATAACAGTAGAATTGCGTGTTCTCTGGTCGTCGCGGAAACCAACCATTTAGTCTACATAGTTATACGAGTGCTGTATTTGTTTGTCTAATGAAGTTGTGATACGTTCCTGAAACATTCGAGGGACAGAAGCACTTGATGGCGTATATTGGATTATTCCGCAGCAGAATGGGGCTATTTAGATTTGTAAGAAGCAAATCGATTAACCGCTTGTATCTTGTTCCGCGAGAAGAAATAAGCTTACTGCTCAAGTAGGCTTGTTTCATCGAGTAATTCGTGGACAACACGGACATACTAAACATTATTCTAATGTATTATGCTTCTTGTTAGTTACGGACATTGCCGACCGATCGCCACCGATTCACAACTGAATGAACAGACAACGACAAGGCATATGGAGCTATCCGTATATACGACGCATGCGCGATTGAAACTGCGTTAAACTATGGAACGTGGTATCAGTTTTATAAATACGAATATGCAAACACCATGTGACGGTACATTAGTCCAGTGGTAACACGCTGGACTGGTAATCCAGGGATCGCAGGTTCGATCCCCGGCTGACCCTAATAAAACTAACAGTCTTTCGGATGGGACTTTAAACCGAGGTCTCGTGTCGGTGCTTTACACCGTGTACGTAAAAGAACCAGACGAGACTCTGGAATGGGTCTCTGTCTGTATCAGTGCACTATCCTCCACAAATCTAAAATAGCTAATCTCTTCAGGAGGCGTCGCTCATATGGGCAACCGGTAGCGACGATAAATATACGTAAAACACACATGTAATTCACACACCCTGGAGTAATGAACATCTGTAGTGTTGCAGTATGATACGGAATTAAACATTGAAAGAATTTAATAAACTACTGAGCATAAGTATCGAGTGAGTTGAGTGGTTACGGTCGTTGTCTTTATGCAGGTTTGAATCACATTGATGGTATCGAATTCGTTCATGTCGGGATGCTATCCAGCTGGCTTACTGGAGGTCGACGGTTCCATATGGGTGCCCGTCATCCTCCACCAATAATAGCCGGACAATCGCCATATGACATAAGCTGTGTTGTGTGACTTTAAACCTCTAAAACAAACAGTCTACATCCGTTATGTCGAATTCCGTCGGACTGAACAAAATACTTCGACCTAACAGAAGTTTGACGTAGCGAAATTCGATATAAACGGAGCCAGTTATATGTAAAATGATAGTGTCTGAAACGAGACTTTGTCCGACTTCGAGATAACCAGATAATTCAACATAACCGATTTTGACATAACGGATGTAGACTGTAGTAGTGTAGATATTTAATTGATCAATCACAGATTTACAATCAGTATTATGTATAGGATATAAGCCGAAAATGATCCAATATGTAAAATAATATACTATGTGAGGCGCGTTGCGCCGAATACAGTACCAATATTTTACATATTGGATCCGTCTGAGGCTTATATTTTACTTAAAGCATACACTTATATAGCACGATCCTACTATTTAAAACTGTTAATTTCGTACAGTACACGTAGGATTTAATATAATACTCTGGTCTTTTGACAGCAGTCCAATAATAATGGACTGCAAGTACAAAGGTATGACGCCAGGACAGTGTTTTAAATATTGAGTAACCATGGTAAACATTCAAATTTATTTATATTTTTACGTTTATTTATCGTCGCTACCGGTTGCCCATATCAGCGACGCCTCCTGAAGAGATTAATTAGTCATATTATATGTTGGGGGAAAGTGCATTGATACAGACAGATACCCATTTCAAAGTCTCCTCTGGTTATTTTACTTGTACGGTGTAAAGCACTGATACAAGAACTCGGTTTAGTTTATATAAATTTATTTTAGCTCGATTGTGAAACAAGTTCTTACAACTTATATTAATCACTCTCTCGACCTCATCCCTGATGGAACCCATCACCAGGAGTGAGAGAGAAGAGGCAATATCGAATTTAAATGCCTTGTCTAAGGGCACAATCGTAACGGCTCCAGCGGGACACAAACTCCAGGTCTTTCGCACCCGAAGCGAACACAATACTACTGCGCTAGCACCAATTCCACAAGTTGGATCTCGGTTTAAAGTCCCATTGAAAGATTACTATTATTTTCTCAACAAATCGGTTATATATCTAGGTAATATTCTAGTATATTCACATTTATTTGTTACAAGTTGATAACAGTAGAATTGCGTGTTCTCTGGTCGTCGCGGAAACCAACCATTTAGTCTACATAGTTATACGAGTGCTGTATTTGTTTGTCTAATGAAGTTGTGATACGTTCCTGAAACATTCGAGGGACAGAAGCACTTGATGGCGTATATTGGATTATTCCGCAGCAGAATGGGGCTATTTAGATTTGTAAGAAGCAAATCGATTAACCGCTTGTATCTTGTTCCGCGAGAAGAAATAAGCTTACTGCTCAAGTAGGCTTGTTTCATCGAGTAATTCGTGGACAACACGGACATACTAAACATTATTCTAATGTATTATGCTTCTTGTTAGTTACGGACATTGCCGACCGATCGCCACCGATTCACAACTGAATGAACAGACAACGACAAGGCATGGAGCTATCCGTATATACGACGCATGCGCGATTGAAACTGCGTTAAACTATGGAACGTGGTATCAGTTTTATAAATACGAATATGCAAACACCATGTGACGGTACATTAGTCCAGTGGTAACACGCTGGACTGGTAATCCAGGGATCGCAGGTTCGATCCCCCGGCTGACCCTAATAAAACTAACAGTCTTTCGCATGGGACTTTAAACCGAGGTCTCGTGTCGGTGCTTTACACCGTGTACGTAAAAGAACCAGACGAGACTCTGGAATGGGTCTCTGTCTGTATCAGTGCACTATCCTCCACAAATCTAAAATAGCTAATCTCTTCAGGAGGCGTCGCTCATATGGGCAACCGGTAGCGACGATAAATATACGTAAAACACACACATGTAATTCACACACCCTGGAGTAATGAACATCTGTAGTGTTGCAGTATGATACGGAATTAAACATTGAAAGAATTTAATAAACTACTGAGCATAAGTATCGAGTGAGTTGAGTGGTTACGGTCGTTGTCTTTATGCAGGTTTGAATCACATTGATGGTATCGAATTCGTTCATGTCGGGATGCTATCCAGCTGGCTTACTGGAGGTCGACGGTTCCATCTGGGTGCCCGTCATCCTCCACCAATAATAGCCGGACAATCGCCATATGACATAAGCTGTGTTGTGTGACTTTATACCTCTAAAACAAACAGTCTACATCCGTTAAGTCGAATTCAGTCGGACTAAACAAAATACTTCGACCTAACAGAAGTTTGACGTAGCGAAATTCGATATAAACGGAGCCAGTTATATGTAAAATGATAGTGTCTGAAACGAGACTTTGTCCGACTTCGAGATAACCAGATAATTCAACATAACCGATTTTGACATAACGGATGTAGACTGTAGTAGTGTAGATATTTAATTGATCAATCACAGATTTACAATCAGTATTATGTATAGGATATAAGCCGAAAATGATCCAATATGTAAAATAATATACTATGTGAGGCGCGTTGCGCCGAATACAGTACCAATATTTTACATATTGGATCCGTCTGAGGCTTATATTTTACTTAAAGCATACACTTATATAGCACGATCCTACTATTTAAAACTGTTAATTTCGTACAGTACACGTAGGATTTAATATAATACTCTGGTCTTTTGACAGCAGTCCAATAATAATGGACTGCAAGTACAAAGGTATGACGCCAGGACAGTGTTTTAAATATTGAGTAACCATGGTAAACATTCAAATTTATTTATATTTTTACGTTTATTTATCGTCGCTACCGGTTGCCCATATGAGCGACGCCTCCTGAAGAGATTAGTTATTTTAAATGTTGGAGAATAGTGCATGATACAGACATAGACCCATTCCAGAATCTCCTCTAGTTCTTTTATGTGCACGGTGTAAAGCACCGACACGATACCTCGGTTTAACGTCCCATCTGAAAAACTTATGAAATTTATTGCACTCAACATTACGCTTTATATGTTGCATATACCCCGAATTTAAGTCAGTTTAACGTATAATAATATTATATTATTTGCCACGTAGACATAATAGCAAACCGTGGCATCTACTACTTTATACAAGACGCTCATGTCCAACTATATATCATTTGGGATATTCACACATGTAATACTATTTAACGATTTATCATTTGAGATTTTCACATATGTAACACTGTTCAAGAATTTATCATTTGGGATATATACAGACGTAATAATGTCCAACTGTTTTATCATTTGGGATATATACAGGTGTAATAATCTCCAACTATTTTATCATTTGGGATATATACAGGTGTAATAATCTCCAACTATTTTATCATTTGGGATATATACAGGTGTAATAATCTCCAACTATTTTATCATTTGGGATATATACAGGTGTAATAATCTCCAACCATTTTATCATTTGGGATATATACAGGTGTAATAATCTCCAACCATTTTATCATTTGGGATATATACAGGTGTAATAATGTACAACTATTTATCATTTGGGATATCTACAGGTGTAATAATGTACAATTTTTTTTTGGGTTCTACAGATGTAATAATGTACAACTATTTATCATTTGGGATATCTACAGGTGTAATAATGTACAACTATTTTATCATTTGGGATATCTACAGGTGTAATAATGTACAACTATTTATCATTTGGGATATCTACAGGTGTAATAATGTACAACTATTTTATCATTTGGGATATCTACAGGTGTAATAATGTACAACTATTTATCATTTGGGATATCTACAGGTGTAATAATGTACAACTATTTTATCATTTGGGATATCTACAGATGTAATAATGTACAATTATTTTATCACTTGGGATATCTACAGATGTAATAATGTACAACTATTTATCATTTGGGATATCTACAGATGTAACAATGTCCAACTCTTTTATCATTTGTGATATATATAGATGCAACAATGTCCAAATCTTTTATCATTTGGGATATTTACATACGTATCAATGTCCAACTCTTTTATCATTTGGGATATATATGTATAGATGTAACAATGTTACCCGACCCATCGTTATTAAGCAAACCTGTCTGTATATTACGTACTGGCATGCGGCCTTATCTTCTTGATAAATGATATTGTTTCAGACGTTATGGATGTCATAAACCTATTCTCAAGTCTGTAGATCACGTTCTCGTGACATTTGCTCTTAGCTCAACCAATCAGAACGACTGTGAATGAGTTTGCTATCTGAGAAATGTTTTATAACCTACATGCCTTTTTAGCCCAACATGACCACCTCAAATACTTGTAGTCCAGTGGTAACACGCTGGACTGGTAATCTAGGGATCACAGGTTCGATCCCCCGTCTGACCCTAATAAAATTAGCAGTCTTTCATATGGGACTTTAACCGAGGTCTCGTGTCAGTGCTGTACACCGTGCACGTAAAAGAACCAGATGAGACTCTGCAATGGGTATTTGTCTGTATCATTGTACTATCTTCCAAAAATCTAAAATGAGTAATCTCTTCAGGGTGCGTAGCTCATATGGGCAACCGCTAGCGAAGATAAATAAACGTAAAACACACACTATTTGAGATACTAAACCTGTATTCGCTCCTACATGTTCTGCGCGATTTTAAAGTCATGTCACTGTGTATTTATGTTTGACTCTATCTGATAAAATTGAATTTTGTTGATGGCTTTCCTTTAATTTAGACCTACACTTCGTCCTTGTCAACTCGACAACGCCCGCAAGTTAGAAATGTGTCTACTTTAGCAGACGTTTCTTCCAGGGCTTAAGACATGCTTATTACAGTCTACGAGACACTCTACCAGTAACACGAGATTGTTCGAGACAATTTGACATGTTTATTAGTAGACGGAAAAGGTCAAGGTCATTCGACATTAATAACAGATTAAGGTCAATGCCTCTAGACTCGTTTCTATATATGTGCATATGTTGGTGTAGACGTTTAAAGCTTATTTGCGTATGATAACAGTCTTACCGCGAATCTAGTAGTGCCACCATGTAGATCAACGAATTGTTCATATATAATAAGTATCTGGCTATACACGCCGTCACCCCCCCCCCCCCCTCACCCACTCTCAAGAAATAACCGACCAAATGGCACATTGATACACTAACTAATTCCAATGTACGAATGGCTATATACTGTTTTAATGTATGTGCTATGCTGTTATGATACATTGTACATGGATGAGATTATAATAAAGAATTAAACTAACCGGTCAAAAGTTGTAGAAGTCGTGATAGCGCCGTGGTAGAGCGAAAAGAGTGCGCGCCCCGTTGGATCCGTTACGATTGTGCCCTTAGGCAAGGCATTTAAATTCCACATTGCCTCTTCTCTCTCTCTCTTTAGCTAATCTTAGTTAAACATCCTGTAAGCGACAGTATCACACGTGTTTAGTATTGACTATAATGACAAACACACATCAATTCAGGAGCGTTGATGACCGTTATATGAAATCCTACTTTCACTTTTGAAAGTTTGTAGACCACAACAACACTGTTATTAATTTAATGTTAGTGTTCACATTTTTCGGAAGAATTTGTAGTAGCGATGCATTAGACGGGAAAATGTGGCTTATTTGCTTGTTGCGATGGATGGTCGCTTTAGGTAATAATTACTAAGCGTGTTGGACAGATTCCATAAATATCGGGTTTACTTTGAATAGCAAAGGTCATGTAAGTAGTAATATAACCTATTCTGTAATTGGAAGAATGGATCGGATGTATTGTCAATTTACTTAATATACTATATAATTTATATATTGAAGTCGTGATAGCACGGTGATAGCTCGTTCGCCTTCGATGCAAAAGGCCCGGCGTTTGAGTCCCCGCTGGAGCAGTTACGAGTGTGCCCTTAGGCAAGGCATTTAAATTCCAAATCCCTCTTCTCTCTCCCTCATGGCGTTGGAATCCATCAGGAATGAGGTCTCGAGAGTGATTAATATAAGTTGTAAGAACTTGTTTCGCAATAGAGCTAAAATAAATGAAGGACATTTAAAATGGCGGCGTGATTGTAGCATAGTCTGGATAAATTGTACATTTGCATGTGAAGCAGATATAGAGGTGATAAGTTGTCTGATAGAGACAGTCTATGCAGGGACACTGTGTCAATAATTGGTTACATTCAATAACAGTTATTACTCTCTAATATAATATATACACCGAAAAAACTGTTCACTTTTATATTGAGCGTTACTTTTTCGCTACACATTTTAGAATTATTGATTTTATTATCACGAGTGAAGAAAATAATCCTTCACACATTGCACTAATTTACCCAATAGTTCGCACATTTTTATATCAAATTTGCCTATATTTCTTTCTAAATGGATATAAATGTTACCTCTAAGACCAGTGCACCGTTTCGTTTTGGTGTGAGTATAGCAATTAAAGTAACGCGTTGACGGAAACTATATTTCCTCCTCTGGGGAGATCTTCAAACATTTACATTATAGATCAAAATAGCACACAGTATACAATTCATATACAATTACATGGTACATGATGCTGTCTAATGACAGACGGACGGACAGGCAATACAGGCCGATAAAAAGTATCACCATTTTTACAGTAAATGATACAGCATACATATTATACACAATACAGGCATGACAGTTTACATATACTATCAAACAAAATACAATGAGTTACTATGTGTGAATAAAGTTGACACTTGGTAAACCATGGGACACTATCTGTAGCAATGTGTCCATGATGTCGAAACTAATGCATTACAGAGTACAGCCGGTACAGTGATTGGGGTAGTGTTATTTTCTTTTCTTCTTCGAGTCCACAGTTCACTGTGGCGTCCGTTGTCCAATGGTAGAGCGTCTGATTTGGAACCGAACGGTCCGGGTTCGATACTCAGTCAGGTCACGTATGTAGTGTCATTGAGCAAGGCACCTCACACACATTGCTTAGTACTGGTTAACCGCTATGGTCGGCAAAGCATCCCCAGTAAAATATGTCTGGGTCCCCGCAAGGGGTTTGACATTAATGGAACATACACACATACATACACTGTATAATGCATATAATATTACTCTGTCAAAGTTTCGGCCCCATCCATGGCCTTCGTTGGGATGTTTTTGTTCCGTTTCATTCCTCTACAATTTTGGAGGAAACTTGTAGAACAATTTTCGTCATAGGCGTCCATATCTATAGCTTATTTATACCGTCTCCGTGGGCCTAGTGGTTAAGGCGTCCGCGTACGGAGTGGCATGTCGAAGGTTCGAAACTCGTCAGCGGTTCGTTCTGATATGGCCAGTTGTTGAGCCGCCAATTAGTTAAATAATGGTTACCGGTTGCCTACCAGCCTGGTGCCTGGTATACAAGCATAGGATTCGGGAAGTACTGATGTTCATAAAAAAGGTATCTCGTCTCATAAGTCACAATGGGTGGCCCTTTAAATAGGGTTGCCACTATACTAAACAAACATTCTTTATACCCGATATCAATGACTACCCACTACCTTTGAATAAAAAATATGTTTGCATCTCAACGAAGACAATAGGTCTGAGCATTTGTTGTAAATATTTAGACGTGCATCCGGGTATACATGTATTTTATTCGTAGCTTTTATCATACGTGGAATAATTAACCATACAATAGCTATTCAACATCACTGTTGTCTGGGTTTCAAACGGTGCCTGCCTGCCTGGTTGCCTGGTTGCCTGGTTGCCTGGTTGCCTGGTTTGTATATTTATATAACTATAATTCTTGCAGTATAGATGTGTAACCTGTGCGTGTAAAACAACCAGAGGATACTCTGAAATGGGTCTCTGTCTGTATCATTGCACTATCCTCTAAAATCTAAATGACTAATCTCTCCAGGAGGTGTCGCTCATATGGGCAACCGGTATTGATAATAAATATACGTAAACCACACACACACACTATATTTGTAATATATATAAAGAATGAACGAGTTTGGGATTCTGCTGAAATGTATGACCTTCAGTTCTGTTATATATTACTTGGTTGATTTTTTCTGGATGAAAATAACCTTCGAATGTCTCACGGAAATAGCTTTTAATTACATATATTGGTCTGTGAGCTGACGTCTGGTGTGATGTACTCTGCATGCCCGAGAAAGGAGCTTAGTTGTGTATTTTGTTACTCTGAGCTGACACAGCTAATCAGGGTGTACTGACAGCAGAACCGTTATACCACAATATAAAAGCTGTGTATAACGAATCTTATGTCTCGGGATGTAAGTTATTTCGTGAAGAGAGAGCTATATAATTATAGACTTATAGACTTATGGTAATAAACGTGGAGACTGTGCATATAACCAGATTCTGTTTAGTTGCAAAGACAAAAACTCAGAAAGCGAGCAGCGCTTTAATTGAATCTTGCGCCTCGGTAATTAAATTCAGACATACCGATTGACTTGTTGTGACCTCCGTCACAGAGTGGTGACCTCCGTGACCGAATGGTGACCTCCATGACCAAGTGTTTACTGGCATTGGCTTCAAATCACTCACCCATTACAGCTCTTCATGTTCGAATCCCACCAGGTTGTCGAATTATTACATATGTGTAAGATATCCAGCTCGTTTGAAAAAGGTTTGTGTATCTACTCGGGTACCCGTCCATGTCTTAAATCCGAGGTCTTCCTCCACCAATAATAACTGGAGCGTCGCCAAACGCCGTGAAGCAGTAAGTGTAGTCCCCGTGTACTGCATTAATAGCGTATTCATACAACACGTATCCGGTGCCATGGAACATGTAGTAAATCATGACGTCATACCTTTGTACTTGCAGTCCATTATTATTAATATTGGACTGGTGTCAAAAGGATAGAGTATTATATCAAATCCGTACGAAATTAACAATTTTAATTAGTAGGATCTTGTTAATTAAGTGCATGTTTTGAGTAAGAAATAAGCCTCAAGCCGATCCAATATGTAAAATACTGATACTGTCTTCGGCGCATCGGTGCTACGCGCCTCACACAGTCCAATAATTTACATATTGGATCGTTTTCGCCTTATCCTATAAATACATATAGATCGGTCGCAGTATTTGTAGGCGTGACGGATAAACAATTTCAATAAAATTCTAGTGATATTGGTGTAACGGGAAATGCAATAGAGCTACAAAATAAATCCGCTGAGTGTTTGTGTATTGTAATAATTATAGACTGTATCCCACACAATGTTCAAAATTGTAGTCATACTCGATAGAGCGGACCCAGTCTGTAATATACATGCATATACATCGCATTGAATTGCTTGCCGGATTCGTGGGCAGATAAGTTGTAGGTCACTGAAAACCGCAGCTGTCACGTGTGTATTTAATTAGCTGTCCAGTGTGTGTTTACTCAGCATAATGCGCCGTTTATTCAGTTCCAACATGTTCATAAGTCTAGTAATGTAAGGCGATTACGCATATATAGAGAATATTAGGTTACTATCTTATAAAATTTATTAGGCGAGTCGGAGAAAAAATACAAGGCGAGGCTCTGCCTAATATTCTATTTATCCTACATTCTGAGTGTGAACCCGACACAAAAACAAACAAACTAGCCATGACAGTTTACAAACTCGCTACGCACTTGGTAATATGTTGCGCATTGATATTTCTGTTTATAGATAAATGATAAATGACATTTCTCTGACAACAGTAGTTTCCAGAGGGGTCTCATCGAGTGCTGTTAATTCATCCCAAACAACCTGAAAGTTTGCCTGTACACGCCTTTCTTCTTGGGACATTTTCCAAACTCAGCAGACAACACAATGTGACGACAGACGCTTTGTTTATTTACAAACCGTAATCTGGGTAATAAAAGTAGTCCGTCACGAAAGCTTTATTAGGCACTGATTAATAAAGCAACATTTATTAGGCAGGCCGTTTTTGTATGTTATTTCGCATGAAGGTAGGATAAATCCTTATAGTGGACCCAGGTTGTAATACAAGTAAATATAATTACATAATAACAAGTAAACACATATACACATATTTAAGAGAAATGGCGCATTCATATTCCTTTAAAAATCGCTGTGCTATATTACGTTGTTCATCTGTCAATGTTTTATGTGGGTTGTTAAAAAATGTGTTGTCATCAGTGTTTTCTCTACAGGTGTCTTGTTTGTACAACTCTTCATAAAATGATTTTATATGGTCAAGTATTTTTGTTGGTTGTATTTCTATAGTGTTTTGGTGTGTACAAAGTTGTTGTATTGTGTTTTGCTCTGCACGTTTTTTCTTTTAAGTTTGCAAAATATTTAGCATTTCCACCGCTCCTTCAACCCATTCCACTTTTGACCTCAGTAATATGCCTTTAATTGTTTCTTCGATATGGTTTTCTAGCTTCGTTGTTTCATCTTTCAGTCTCTTATATACATTTTCATCGTTTTGGTTACATGTTATTTCACTCTGAATGTTGTCAATATTACGGTGTATTTCTGTTTCATATATTTATATATTTCATATATATATTCTTTTTACGAACTGAATATTTAATTGTTTCGTCTCTTATGCCGCCTTTAATTACCTCCCATAATGTATTAGGATTAGCGTCGATGTTTATTGTTGCAAGTTCTGCGATTTTGGCTTTGATCATGACTTGATAAACTTCGTCTAGTAAATACGAGTTATTAATTTTAAAAGATCCAGGACCTGTAATAGTTTTATTTATTTGCATTTTTAATACAACAATCGAATGATCAGATTTAACACCAGGTCGAATAGTACAGTCCATTACAGTTGTAACAAGATTAAGAGATATAAAAACATAATCGAGTCTACAGAATATCGGTGGATTCGTGTTAGAGTGTCAAGTGTACATGTTCTTATCTGGGTGTTTTAACCGCCATAGATCTATACTTTCTTCAGAATCTATCAAGTCGTTCAGTATTTTAGATATCTTCTTATCAGTGTCACTTCTGCCATTTAGTTTGTCGTTTATAGTATTAATAACGGTATTAAAATCACCACCTAATATAATGGCATAGTCATTGTATTCAGCTATGTGGTTCGCAATTAAATTAAAAAAGGATATGTCATCGTTAGTCGGTGCATATATATTCATGATAACAATAGTTTTACTTTCTATTTCAATTTTAAGTATTTGGAAACGGCCTGGCACTATTTCATTATAATCCAAAAATGTGTAATCCACGGCACACTCAATAAGTATTCCCACGCCTAAGCTGTTTGTGCTATTTCCACTTAAATACATATCTCCTTTCCAATGCTTACTCCAATTAGTATTGCCCTGATTATGTTTACAATGTGCCTCCTGTATTAGGCATATATCACATTCGTTACGTTTGAACCATTGAAACACTTGATCACCTTTACGTCGTTCAGCCAAACCCTTTACGTTGAAACTATATATGTTTACAGACATTAGATTGTATAAGTTGGAATATTAGTGAACAAATCCAGAGCACCATTCTACATAATAGTAGTATCATATATATGCCTCTAACATATATTTTAAATACAGTCAACCATCCACACTGGCAAGAGATATCATACTATAATTGGTGGTGTTCTGTCATACCAAGCGTAAAAACAGAATGTGAACAATAGGAATGAACTATAAATATACTGAAACACTATAGTATTTTTTCAATTGATTGGTTCCTTGTTGAAATGTTTGCCAACACTAATGTTGAAAACATTTGTAATGTTAAAACAAAACCTACAACACAACAGTCGAACCAATCCCCTCCTTCAACATTTTAAGGATAATGTAACTTAGCATGTCAGTAAAGTCATTAAAGCGACACTACATCATTGAAAAACGCAAATTTATACAGAATGTAATTTCTTATTATATGGTATCATTTCCCCCCAAATATTTGGCCTCAAAAACTGAATAGTTCCACCAATAAATAAGCATCGTATACACGGTTTGTTGACATAACACAATAATGTATACAGGGTCGACATACATGCTTAGTACAGCCTGTATATCCCGAATAACGATACTATACAATCCTATCTTACGTATAAACACAAATAATCTTTATCTTTTATGATTTCCAATACTTTTGGCTAATATAATAGTTGTTATCAAATTTAATTAATTTCGATGATTCGATCCCCCGTCTGACCCTAATACAATTAACAGTCTTTCAGATGGGACGTTAAACCGAGGTCTCGTGTCGGTGCTTTACACCGTGCACGTAAAATAACCAGAGGAGACTCTGGAATGGGTCTCTGTCTGTATCATTGCACTATCCTCCAAAAATCTAAAATGACTAATCTCTTCAGGAGGCCTCGCTCATATGGGCAACCGGTAGCGACGATAAATAAACGTAAAACACAATTAATTTTAACTGCCCTATCGGGAGTCTCATTTCTGTACAATATACAACCTCTGTTAGTGTGAACGAACGTCCGTAATAAGAAATAGTCCCTGTATAATTTTCAAGCTAGTTTCTGTTTGCTGTCAAAATTAAAAACTACAGACTAAACAAATTCATTAGAATATATTACTTATAACTAACTGTTCATAATTGTCAAAATGCCTCTTTTATACAAAGATCTTTGTCGCAAAGAAATGTAAATCCATTTAGTCTACCGCGACATATTGTTTACGAGGGAGACAGTCGTAAGTTATGTTGATGCGTGACTTTCAGTATCACAAATTAGGAAGTTATTATTGAGGAAAAAACATAAAACCGTCTTAGTTTATACAAATTTATATTTGCTCGATTGCGAAATAAATTCTTGCAACTTATATTAGTCACTCTCGAGACCTCATTCCTGATGGAATCCGTCTGAAGACAAAACAAATTCATTAGAATATATTACTTTATAATTAACTGTTCATGATTATCAGAAAATAGCTACAAAGATACACAAATACATCCAACCGCGGAGGAATACGACATCCAAGCAGTGCCAGAGAAAATGTCATATTCCACTGTTTGAAACCAAGTCTTTCCATGTATATATACAATCTTTCACTGCTCCTGATACCACTATCCACTGTGTAGAGTGTATTCAAATCAAACTGAAAAACAGCAACAACAAACATACGAAACGGTTGACATGCAGTGACACGGTTTACCTGCGTCTGTTTACACACAGTATTATTCCGCCAAATGTAACCGCCGTCAGTTAGCATGCAGTGACACCGTTTACCTGCGTCTGTTTACACACAGTATTCTTCCGCCAAATGTAACTGCCGTCAGTTAGCATGCAGTGACACCGTTTACCTGCGTCTGTTTACACACATTATTCTTCCGCCAAATGTAACCGCTGTTAGTTAGCAATGAGAAACAGTAGTCAGTTACTGCTCATGAATACTTCTAAAAGTAGATTGGTCCTTTTAATTTATTTCCTCTGTTTTAGTGGTTTCCTTTGCACATGTTATCTATTTTCATCCTGTTTCTCATCTTATAATTGCTAAATTATTAAAGCTCGACATATATCCTAATATATCCAATGGATACTTTACTGTAGAAACGGATTATCACTTAATTAACGATAGTTTGATAAACTTACAGTTATCATACCGCAACATCTGGTTTGGGAACAACAGTAAGCACAAAGGATTCCACCTAAAAGTACCAATATATGATTGTTCAATGAGAGATATCGGTCAGTTACTGCCCCTGAATACTCCCTAAAAGTATGTAGGTCCTCTTAAGTCGTTTCCTCTGTTTTTATCGTTGTTTCCTTTGCACAACATGCTATCAATTTCTTCCACTTTCTCATATTATGATTAGTCTGTTACTATATATCGATAGTATGACCCTAATCAAATTAACAGTCTTTCAGATGGGACGTGCTTTACACCGTGCACGTAAAGGAACCAGAGGAGACTCTGGAATGGGTCTCTGTCTGTATCAGTGCACTATCCTCCAAAATCTAAAATGACTAATCTCTTCAGGATGCGTCGCTCATATGGGCAACCGGTAGCGACGATAAATAAGCGTAACACACACACACACACACACACACAAATCTGTCAAACCGGTTTTGTATTACATCTGTGGCAGGCTCATATGTTGGTTATATGAGGCATCTTTGTTTTGTCTATGTGAGACCACAGTTACTATATGTTTTAAATGTCATCTTTGAACTCTTTACCTGGAATATGTAATTCTAGCTTCTGATTGGTTGGTGCTCGATTCAGGATATCACGTCACTGGGTTGGTGAACAATTTGAAGTCGTGATATCTAGCTTGTAATGAGTCTTATTGCATCTTTTAAATTAATACAAAAGTACTGGATACATTATAATGATCTAACTAACACTCAACTACTAAGAGTCTGGCACTGGTCAGGGAGAATGAAGAGAAAGGTGATCACTACCTTATATTAGTCATATGGTTGGTTGTACACGACACATACACTATAAATAACGTGGATAATATGAACCAATCCCCGGGTGTTTGTGCTAACTAGTTTAGGGACACCCACCACCCCAGAACAACCTGCCACACACCAGGGATATGGCACTAGTTTAGGGACACCCACCACCCCAGAACAACCTGCCACACACCAGGGATATGGCACTAGTTTAGGGACACCTACCACCCCAGAACGACCAGCCACACACCAGGGATATGACACTAGTTTAGGGACAACTACCACCCCAGAACGACCTGCCACACACCAGGGATATGGCACTAGTTAGGGACACCTACCAACCCAGAACGACCTGCCACACACCAGGGATATGGCACTAGTTAGGGACACCTACCAACCCAGAACGACCTGCCACACACCAGGGATATGGCACTAGTTAGGGACACCTACCAACCCAGAACGACCTGTCACACACTAGGGATATGGCACTAGTTAGGGACACCTACCAACCCAGAACAACCTGCCACACACCAGGGATATGACACTAGTT
>CM026394.1:55813097-55995111 GCA_014843695.1 Archivesica marissinica | reverse complement strand
GCCTCCGTGGTCGAGTGGTTAAGGTCGCTGACTTGTATACCACGGTAACCTATCATCACTGATGGTCACGGGTTCGAGCCCCGCTCAGGCCGTGTCTCATTTATATGAAAAAGTTGGCAGTTTCTTACGGAGGTTGGTGCACCCAAGTACTGGTTAACCGCTGGAGCCTGCCCAGGAAAGGTGTTGTTAGGTAAACTGCCCGCCGGCGATATAGCCCAAAATGGTGCTGATGCAGGCTTAAAACCCGAAATATAACTATAACACTAATAAACACACTGTATGTATGTATCTTACACTAATACACAACTGCATGTATGTATCCTACACTAAATGTAGTATCTTACACTATACACACTGCATGTATGTATCTTACACTAATAAACACACTGCATGTATGTATCTTACACTAATAAACACTAATGTTGTATCTTACACTAATAACACACTGCATGTATGATCTTACACTAAACTACAAAACACACTAAATGTATGTATCTTACACTAATAAACACACTGGATGTATGTATCTTACACTAATAAACCATTAAATGTATGTATCTTACACTAATAAACACACTAATGTATGTATCTTACACTAATACACACACTAAATGTATGTATCTTTCACTAATAAACACACTGCATGTAGGTATCTTACACTAAATGTATGTATCTTACACTAATAAACACACTGCATGTATGTATCTTACACTAATAAACACACTAAATGTATGTATCTTACACTAATAAACACACTGCATGTATGTATCTTACACTAAATGTATGTATCTTACACTAATAAACACACTGCATGTATGTATCTTACACTAATAAACACACTGCATGTATGCATCTTACCCTAATAAACACACTGTATGTATGTATCTTACACTAATAAACACACTGCATGTATCTATCTGACACTAATAAGCACACTGCATGCATGTATCTTACACTAATAAACACACTAAATGTATGTATCTTACACTAATAACCACACTGCATGTATGTATCTTACACTAAATGTATGTATCTTACACTAATAAACACACTGCATGTATGTATCTTACACTAATAAACACACTGCATGTATGTATCTTACACTAATAAACACACTGCATGTATCTATCTTACACTATTAAACACACTGCATGTATGTATCTTACACTAATAAACACACTGCATGTATGTATCTTACACTAATAAACACACTGTATGTATGTATCTTACACTAATAAACACACTAAATGTATGTATCTTACACTAATAAACACACTAAATGTATGTATCTTACACTAATAAACACACTGCATGTATGTATCCTACACTAATAAACACACTGCATGTATGTATCTTACACTAATAAACACAATAAATGTATGTATCTTACACTAATAAACACATTAAATGTATGTATCTTACACTAATAAACACACTAAATGTATGTATCTTACACTAATAAACACACTGCATGTATGTATCTTACACTAATAAACACATTAAATGTATGTATCTTACACTAATAAACACACGAAATGTATGTATCTTACACTAATAAACACACTAAATGTATGTATCTTACACTAATAAACACACGAAATGTATGTATTTTACACTAATAAACACACTAAATGTATGTATCTTACACTAATAAACACACGAAATGTATGTATCTTACACTATAAACACAGGTCCGCCTCCGTGGTCGAGTGGTTAAGGTCGCTGACTTGTATACCACTGTAACCTATCATCACTGATGGTCACGGGTTCGAGCCCCGCTCAGACCGTGTCTCATTTATATGAAACAGTTGGCAGTTTCTTAAGGAGGTTGGTTCACCCAAGTACTGGTTAACCGCCGGAGCCTGCCCAGGAAAGGTGTTGTTAGGTAAACTGCCCGCCGGCGATATAGCCCAAAATGGTGCTGATGCAGGCGTAAAACCCGAAATATAACATATAACACTAATAAACACACTAAATGTATGTATCTTACACTAATAAACACACTGCATGTATGTATCCTACACTAAATGTATGTATCTTACACTAATAAACACACGAAATGTATGTATCTTACACTAATAAACACACGAAATGTATGTATCTTACACTAATAAACACACGAAATGTATGTATCTTACACTAATAAACACACTGTATGTATGTATCTTACACTAATAAACACACTCTATGTATGTATCTTACACTAATAAGCACACTGCATGTATGTATCTTACACTAATAAACACACTGCATGTATGTATTTTACACTAATAAACACACTGCATGTATGTATCTTACACTAATAAACACACTGCATGTATGTATCTTACACTAATAAACACACTGCATGTATGTATCTTACACTAATAAACACACTGCATGTATGTATCTTGCACTAAATGTATGTATCTTACACTAATAAACACACTGGATGTATGTATCTTACACTAATAAACACATTAAATGTATGTATCTTACACTAATAAACACACTAAATGTATGTATCTTACACTAATACACACACTAAATGTATGTATCTTTCACTAATAAACACACTGCATGTAGGTATCTTACACTAAATGTATGTATCTTACACTAATAAACACACTGCATGTATGTATCTTACACTAATAAACACACTAAATGTATGTATCTTACACTAATAAACACACTGCATGTATGTATCTTACACTAAATGTATGTATCTTACACTAATAAACACACTGCATGTATGTATCTTACACTAATAAACACACTGCATGTATGCATCTTACCCTAATAAACACACTGTATGTATGTATCTTACACTAATAAACACACTGCATGTATCTATCTGACACTAATAAACACACTGCATGCATGTATCTTACACTAATAAACACACTAAATGTATGTATCTTACACTAATAAACACACTGCATGTATGTATCTTACACTAAATGTATGTATCTTACACTAATAAACACACTGCATGTATGTATCTTACACTAATAAACACACTGCATGTATGTATCTTACACTAATAAACACACTGCATGTATGTATCTTACACTATTAAACACACTGCATGTATGTATCTTACACTAATAAACACACTGCATGTATGTATCTTACACTAATAAACACACTAAATGTATGTATCTTACACTAATAAACACACTAAATGTATGTATCTTACACTAATAAACACTGCATGTATGTATCCTACACTAATAAACACACTGCATGTATGTATCTTACCCTAATAAACACAATAAATGTATGTATCTTACACTAATAAACACATTAAATGTATGTATCTTACACTAATAAACACACTAAATGTATGTATCTTACACTAATAAACACACTGCATGTATGTATCTTACACTAATAAACACATTAAATGTATGTATCTTACACTAATAAACACACGAAATGTATGTATCTTACACTAATAAACACACTAAATGTATGTATCTTACACTAATAAAGACACGAAATGTATGTATTTTACACTAATAAACACACTAAATGTATGTATCTTACACTAATAAACACACGAAATGTATGTATCTTACACTAATAAACACAGGTCCGCCTCCGTGGTCGAGTGGTTAAGGTCGCTGACTTGTATACCACTGTAACCTATCATCACTGATGGTCACGGGTTCGAGCCCCGCTCAGACCGTGTCTCATTTATATGAAACAGTTGGCAGTTTCTTAAGGAGGTTGGTTCACCCAAGTACTGGTTAACCGCCGGAGCCTGCCCAGGAAAGGTGTTGTTAGGTAAACTGCCCGCCGGCGATATAGCCCAAAATGGTGCTGATGCAGGCGTAAAACCCGAAATATAACATATAACACTAATAAACACACTAAATGTATGTATCTTACACTAATAAATATACTGCATGTATGTATCCTACACTAAATGTATGTATCTTACACTAATAAACACACTAAATGTATGTATCTTACACTAATAAACACACTAAATGTATGTATCTTACACTAATAAACACACTAAATGTATGTATCTTACACTAATAAACACACTGAATGTATGTATCTTACACTAATAAACACACTATGTATGTATCTTACACTAAAAACACACTAAATGTATGTATCTTACACTAATAAACACACTAAATGTATGTATCTTACACTAATAAACACACTGCATGTATGTATCTTACACTAATAAACACACTAAATGTATGTATCTTACACTAATAAACACACTAAATGTATGTATCTTACACTAATAAACACACTGCATGTATGTATCTTACACTAATAAACACACTGCATGTATGTATCTTACACTAATAAACACACTAAATGTATGTATCTTACACTAATAAACACACTAAATGTATGTATCTTACACTAATAAACACACAAATGTATGTATCTTACACTAATAAACACACTAAATGTATGTATCTTACACTAATAAACACACTAAATGTATGTATCTTACACTAATAAACACACTAAATGTATGTATCTTACACTAATAAACACACTAAATGTATGTATCTTACACTAATAAACACACGAATGTATGTATCTTACACTAATAAACACACTCTATGTATGTATCTTACACTAATAACTAATAAACACACGAAATGTATGTATCTTACACTAATAACTAATAAACACACGAAATGTATGTATCTTACACTAATAAACACACGAAATGTATGTATCTTACACTAATAAACACACTGCATGTATGTATCTTACACTAATAAACACACTGCATGTATGTATCTTACACTAATAAACACACGAACTGTATGTATCTTACACTAATAAACACACGAAATGTATGTATCTTACACTAATAAACACACGAAATGTATGTATCTTACACTAATAAACACATTAAATGTATGTATCTTACACTAATAAACACACTGCATGTATGTATCTTACACTAATAAACACACTGCATGTATGTATCTTACACTAATAAACACACGAAATGTATGTATCTTACACTAATAAACACACGAAATGTATGTATCTTACACTAATAAACACACGAAATGTATGTATCTTACACTAATAAACACACGAAATGTATGTATCTTACACTAATACACTTTATAATTAACTGTTCATGATTGTCAGAAAATAGCTACAATACAAAAGTACATCCAAACGCGGAGGAATACGAAACTCAAACAGTGACAGAGAAAAGGCATAACAGAACGTTGTATCAGAACGTTGTATCAGCACCAATTATATATACTCACCAGTTACCTGTTTTCAATCATGAATATGCCATGTCGACTTTTATGTTTGTTGCATATTTATCGTATGTATACCTAGGTGGAAGTCGTGATAGTGAAGTGGGTGAGCGTTCGCTTCAGGTGCGAACATTCCGGAGTTCGAGCTCAGCTGGAGCCGTTACGATTGTGCTCTTAGGCAAAGCATTTAAATTCCACGTTGTCTCTTCTCCCTCGTGATGGATTCCATCAGGAATGAGGTCTCGAGAGTGATTAATAAACGTTGTAATAACTTGTTTCGCAATCGAGCTCAAATAAATTTGTATATACTATGTAAGTGTAAGTACTTTGCTGTAAGTGCTCAAAATACGATATAATTGCTGTTATGAAAGAACATTTGGTAATAGCTTCCTCCAGTTTAATAGTGAACTGAGCATGGGTAGCTATTTAACAACTATTGTAGATGTCAAACATGGATCTGTAGTTCAGTGGTTAACACGCTGGACTGGTAATCCAGGGATCGCAGACTCGATACCCCGTCTGACCCTACTACAATGTAATATGCGAGTTGTTGAGTCCGAATATCACTTTATTGGTTTGTCCATTTTATTCCAGCTTAAGATCGCATTACATACAATTATATTACTTGACATGGCCTAACGTAGATAAGTTTGCAAATAATTATTATGATGTCAGCTCAGTCTGGAGTAATTAAAAAGCTGGCTAAATTTATATATATTTCTACGATTAAAAGGGATACTGTTATTATTCCTACGTAATTATTTCTATGTAATTATTTTTACGTAATTATTTTTACGTAATTATTACGTAATTATTTCTATGTAATTATTTATTACAATAATGAGTAGTGTAATAGTAATACTTCAGATTTAATATTCATATTTAATTTATATTTCCATTAATATACAAGTACTAAATTGCATTTGTGTAATGTTGTACTTGTATAATATATGATGTTTTTCTGATTGTTGTAAATAACCAACACTCATGTTACTTGGCGATAAACATTATGCACATACACATCTTTGACTTGACTTGACAATGTATGATGTCAATAGAGCAGTGCTATCAAATCAATTTACGTAAGAGATAGGTGGCATTACCGGTAAGCATAGATATAAGGGGACATCACCGGTAAGCATAGATATAAGGGATATAAGGGGACATCACCGGTAAGCATAGATATAAGGGATATAAGGGGACATCACCGGTAAGCATAGATATAAGGGGACATCACCGGTAAGCATAGATATAAGGGATATAATGGGACATCACCGGTAAGCATAGATATAAGGGATATAAGGGGACATCACCGTTAAGCATAGATATAAGGGGACATCACAGGTAAGCATAGATATAAGGGGACATCACCGGTAAGCATAGATATAAGGGATATAAGGGGACATCACCGTTAAGCATAGATATAAGGGATATAAGGGGACATCACCGGTAAGCATAGATATAAGGGATATAAGGGGACATCACCGTTAAGCATAGATATAAGGGGACATCACAGGTAAGCATAGATATAAGGGGACATCACCGGTAAGCATAGATATAAGGGATATAAGGGGACATCACCGTTAAGCATAGATATAAGGGATATAAGGGGACATCACCGGTAAGCATAGATATAAGGGATATAAGGGGACATCACCGTTAAGCATAGATATAAGGGGACATCACAGGTAAGCATAGATATAAGGGGACATCACCGGTAAGCATAGATATAAGGGGACATCACCGATATAATCCACGTTGGCAGACAGAAATACAATTAGAAAAAGTTACCCAATCAAACTGGCTATACACTCAACACAATTCCTAATTGGTCACCTTGTATTTTATTATAATTTTTTAATTGGAGCCAACTAATAATCATACGAAGGCGATGGATTCCATCCTGAATGAGGTCTCGAGAGTGATTAATATAAGTTGAAAGAACTTATTTCGCAATCTAGCTAAAATAAATTTGTATAAACTAATAATCATACAATATAAATACTTTCATCTTGTCATTAAATGCATGTTAATCCAGATGATTATGCAGCAATTCATTGCATAAAGATGTGTACTAAGATGCATCTAATAAGGTGATATTAAATATAGAATATTACATGAGTAGTGATTTCATACGAGAGTTTTCGAATTTTGCTATTAAGCGATTCTTTTAAAATATGGTGTGAAATCATCACGAGTGTAAGGTCCGTATTACCACGTTACCATAGTAACATTACCATAGCACCTTCGTTTTAATAAATAAAAATGTTGCTAATTTTCATTTTGGCGCCAATGGTCAGCGAAAATTGTCATGACGTCATTAAATTGGCATGACGTCATTAAGCAAAGCAGCGTTATATTTAAGTTTTAAACAACGTTATAATTGTGACAAGAATCGTAGTTTGTCTTACCATAATGTTATTTCATCGAGTACGATGTGGAAAAATCGCACGCGACCACGCGCGACTATGATCGCAACTCTGTTTTCCCATAGTCGCGGGCAAATTCCGTGCGACCTACCCTGTTATTTTCTGTGTACGCTCTATGTTCGATGTAATCTCGTATGACCTTCGATGTACGTTCGTTCTACCTGCGTCCTATACGCTCTATAGACGCCCTACTAACAATATACCTGCGTCTATCTATTCGATCTGACGCGATCTTAACACGATCAAGGCTCGTTCTGCGACATAGCATCGATCTCTCGGCGATCTATCCTCGCAAGCGCGCAACCTCGGCCGACCAAGACTCAATCTCGGCCGACCTAGCTACGTACGAGTTCCAACGTACTCTCCATCAATACTATTTAGATGTGATATAATCTTTCTAGCCTCACTCTGTACGCTCAATTCTCGATCTTTTGTCTACGCGCACATCTGCGATGGTCTCCCGGATTTGCGTGCGACCCACTGCGAGCGTATAAAAAGGATCGGCGACCGGTGGCCGACCATCAGTTTTTGACCAGCCTCCGAAGGGACAACATGGACCCAATCGCTCTGCATCATGCTATGTTATTACAGCACCATGTCCTGAAACTGCAGCAAGACTCTCTGGTTATACTAACCATGCTGAAAATGAGGGAAAAGAAGTACACCAAGAAGAAATATTGGGTTGCTCCCTGGCTGCGTGAACGCCAAAGGGAACATTATGGTCAGTACACCTCCCTCATGAAGGAACTGATGCTGGGAGATGAAGCTACCTACCGGACCTATCGCCGTATGCCCTCTGAGATGTTTGATGAACTGTTGGCCAGGGTGGGCCCCAGAATGGCGAAGATGGACATTTACTATAGAAGAGCTATAGAACCTGGTGTGAAGTTGCCTGCCACCCTGAGACACCTTGCAAGCGGCATAGACTACCCAAGCATGTCCTATGACTTCAGGGTATCGCGCCATACGGTAGCCACCTTCATTCCTCTTGTGTGTCAATCTATTATGGGTGAATACAAGCATGAAGTTATTCCCTGTCCAAGTACAGCTGCAGAATGGAAGGTCATTGCTGATGACTTTGAGAGAAGGTGGAATGTGCCACATGCAATTGGAGCTCTCGATGGTAAGCATGTACACATCAGAAAACCAGCCAGTTCTGGATAACTGTACTACAATTACAAAAAGGTTTGCGACATCGTCCTTCTGGCCTTGGTCGACGCGAACAGCAAATTCCTGTTGATCGATGTCGGTGGTTTGTGACACCAATCTGACGCTCAGATACTCAACGCAAGTGAGTTGAAAGAATGCAGTACGAGCTGTACTCTCATGCATGCTCTCAATCAGTTCTCGCTCGAGAAGACTGAGTCTCGCTCATCCACGCTCTAGCCCCGACCTTGCTCATTCTTTCGACGCTCTCTGTGAGACTTCTAGGTCGAGGCTCAGTTTTTTGACATGTCAAAAACCGAGCTACGATCTATTTTTCGGGGAGACCATTCCTCAACCGTGTGCAACCACGGGAGACCAAGACGTGACCAACCCTCGGTCAACCGTCGACTACGAACGACCTGCAACGACCAAGCCACGCTCTGAGATTGCAGTTCAGTCTTCCGGGAAGAGTTCTCGGTGAAATGACCCCATTATGTACCAATTCAAATAGAAATATGCATATTTTAAAGGTTAAATTACAAATTATACGGAATATTCTCTCAACCAATCAGAATCCGTCCATGTGTTATTACACGTGTGTACATATAAGAAATTATGAGATGGGGTTATTACACTGAACACAAGCACTGTTATGTGATAATATTTGATATTATATGGTTATAAGTTTGCTCCAAATACTGCAAAACACCCGGTGACCGATTAGGATTTTAGGAATGTAGATAGGCCTAATGGCCTCTGAAAATATGTAGAGCAATCGCAAGCCTGTACTTAACCCCCAACCCAAATTATACGGTTACGACGAAATAATACCAATAATATATTTATTATTTAACAATTTCTGACATAGTAGAAGCTAACTTTAAATCAAGTGTCAAGACATATTAAAACAGATGCCTTAAAATAATTGAATTGAAGTTTAATTGAGAAAGATCGCCAACTCAGCTTAATTGAAATGGAAGTAAACAGTCAGTTAATACACATAGTGTGTGTGTGTGTGTTTTATGTTTGTTTATCGTCGCTACCGGTTGCGTCGCCTCCTGAATAGATTCCTCATTTTAGATTTGTTGAGGATATTTCAATGATACAGACAGGGACCCATTCAGACAATAATCACAATAACTACCATCCGCTTATTACAATATCTCGGTGTGCAGCATATTCTAATTTGACTGTCAACGATCGCTTCTCACCAATGCAAACCCGGGTTCGATTCTCTGACCAAGAAGTATGTGAGATGGTACGATGGTCGCCAGATCGGACAGGTGGGTTTTCTCCGGGTACTCCGGTTTCCTCCCACACTAATGACCACATATACGCTTTCATCCGCGCCAACGAGAGTGATTAATATAAGTTGTTAAAACTTGCTTCGCAATCGTTGTAAAATAAATAAAAGTATAAGCAACTTGGGCTTTACGATTCGATATTTAATTGAGTGAAATATTGCTTTTTTCAAAAAGACGTAGGTGTAATTACACGAGGCTTCTTGTGGCGTCATTCTTCTGCCCTATATTACACCATACAGCTCATTAACATGTCGTATTTGAAAGACATAGTGTATACATTACCTTGGCGTTTTTTGCGGTACTTTCTTTTTTCAATTCTCCGTGAGATATAATGTGGAGATTGAAAAGTACCAATGTCGATGCAAGAGTATTCGTAATATAAGTGCATCCATAATTTATATTACTGTTTAAGCTCGATGTCACAATTCCACTCCCCACCCATCCAATTACTGTTATACAATTATATTTGTTAAAAACAGTTTTACCGAAGTTTTATAATAATGGAAGCATCTGTTTTAACATTTAGTCCGCCTCCGTGGTCGAGTGGTTAAGGTCGCTGACTTGTATACCACTGTAACCTATCAACACTGATGGTCACGGGTTCGAGCCCCGTTCAGACCGTGTTTCATTTATATGAAAACGTTGGCAGTTTCTTAAGGAAGTTGGTGCACCCAAGTACTGGTTAACCGCTGGAGCCTGTCCAGGAAAGGTGTTGTTAGACAAACTGCCCGCCGGCGATATAGCCCAAAAATGGTGCTGATGCAGGCGTAAAACCCGAAATATAACTGTTTTAACATCAGTACCTGGTCATTGTTGAATAATATATACGCACACGAAAAAGGAAGTGTGGAAGAATGTTATACTTATATAGATCTATTGAAGCAAAATATACAAAAATATAGGCACATTTGGTATCCAAATGTGCAAACATGTATTGGCTACACGATGTTTTACTTTTAATTGAAATTTGATAATTGTCAGAACACTGTTTTACGTAATATAAGTATAAACTGTTCACTCTAACCAAGTTCACACTTACTTTTTCGTGTGAGTATATTATCTTATTTTAACTAGGTTACTCTATTTATCTTTTTATCTCTTCCGCAATCCACCCGAATAGAGTCCACACTCGCAGTGGGATTCGAACCTACAGCAGTGAGGGGCAAGTAATTTGACTTGTCAACGATCCCTTCTCACCGATGCAACCCGGGTTCGATCCTCGGACCGGGAAGTATGTGAGATGGTACGGTGGTCGCCAGATCGGACAGGTGGATTTTCTCCGGGTACTCCGGTTTCCTCCCACACGAATGACCACAGTTACGCTTTCATCCGCACCAACGAGAGTGATTAATATAAGTTGTTAGAACTTGCATCGCAATCGTTGTAAAATACACAATGTTTAAAAACGACCTCGACCATTCGACCAGTGAGTCGCCACTGATGTACTTCTAATACCAATAATTAATTTAATGTATTAACGGTGTTGTTTATAGCCATGTCCCTCTAACACAGAATAGGAACCACAATGCATTACACGATTCAATTTCCGAGGGAAATGTTGCACCTTTAGCTTTGCGTTACAGTGCCCTATTGCAAATGGGAGGCGGTCATTTGACCACCGCTAAACTCGTGATGTGGAAGTCGTGATAGCGCAGTGGTAGGTATTTCGCTAAGGGTGAGAAATGTCCGGAGTTCGAGCCCCACTGGAGCCGTTACGATTGTGCCCTTAGGCAAGGCATTTAAATTCCACATTGCCTCTTCTCCCTTCCTCGTGGCGAGGTATTCCATCAGGAATGAGGTCTCGAGAATGATTAATATAAGTTGTAAGAACTTGTTTCGCAATCGAGGTAAAATAAACGTGTATAAACTAAGCTCGTGATCACATCCACGGGGGTCTGACATTCTTAATGCATACAACAAAGGCTTATCACAGGGGTCTGGCAATTCTTAATGCATACAATAAAGGTTTATCACAGGGGTCGGACAATTCTTAATGCATACAATAAAGGCTTATCACGGTGGTCTGACAATTCTTAATGCACACACTAAAGGCTTATCACGGTGGTCTGACAATTCTTAATGCATACAATAAAGGCTTATCACAGGGGTCTGGCACTTCTTAATACATACAATAAAGGCTTATCACAGGGGTCTGGCACTTCTTAATACATACAATAAAGGCTTATCACAGGGGTCTGGCACTTCTTAATGCATACAATAAAGGTTTATCACAGGGGTCGGACAATTCTTAATGCATACAATAAAGGCTTATCACGGTGGTCTGACAATTCTTAATGCATACACTAAAGGCTTATCACGGTGGTCTGACAATTCTTAATGCATACAATAAAGGCTTATCACAGGGGTCTGGCACTTCTTAATACATACAATAAAGGCTTATCACAGGGGTCTGGCACTTCTTAATACATACAATAAAGGCTTATCACAGGGGTCTGGCACTTCTTAATGCATACAATAAAGGCTTATCACAGGGGTCTGGTACTTCTTAATGCATACAACAAAAGCTTATCCCAGGGGTCTGGCACTTCTTAATGCATACACTAAAGGTTTATCACAGGGGTCTGACAATTCGTAATGCATACAGCAAAGGCTTATCGCAGGGGTCTGGCACTTCTTAATGCATACACTAAAGGTTTATCACAGGGGTCTGACAATTCTTAATGCATACAATAAAGGCTTATCACAGGGGTCTGACAATTCGTAATGCATACAACAAAGGCTTATCACAGGGGTCTGACAATTCGTAATGCATACAACAAAGGCTTATCACAGGGGTCTGGCACTTCTTAATGCATACAATAAAGGTTTATCACAGGGGTCTGACAATTCTTAATGCATACAATGAGATTTCATCCCAAACTTGTCAATCAACGTTAAACTATATTTATAATTAGCAATAATAGCAACATGTACTCTTGTATTATTGTTCACACAGTCTAAGGCACACATTCACTGACATGACTCTTGTAGTATTGTTCACACAGTCTACGGCACACATTCACTGACATGACTCTTGTAGTATTGTTCACACAGTCTAAGGCACACATTCACTGACATGACTCTTGTAGTATTGTTCACACAGTCTACGGCACACATTCACTGACATGACTCTTGTAGTATTGTTCACACAGTCTAAGACACACATTCACTGACATGACTCTTGTAGTATTGTTCACACAGTCTAAGGCACACATTCACTGACATGACTCTTGTAGTATTGTTCACACAGTCTAAGACACACATTCACTGACATGACTCTTGTAGTATTGTTCACACAGTCTATGGCACACATTCACTGACATGACTCTTGTAGTATTGTTCACACAGTCTATGGCACACATTCACTGACATGACTCTTGTAGTATTGTTCACACAGTCTATGGCACACATTCACTGTCATGACTCTTGTAGTATTGTTCACACAGTCTAAGACACACATTCCAACATTTATATATATACCTACCTTCAATATATCGTAGTTGTGTCCGCCTCCGTGGTCGAGTGGTTAAAGTCGCTGACTTGTATACCACTGTAACCTATCATCTATGATGGTCACGGGTTCGAGCCCCGCTCAGACCGTGTCTCATTTATATGAAAAAGTTGGCAGTTTCTTACGGAGTTTGGTGCACCAAATACTGGTTAACCGCTGGAGCCTGCCCAGGAAAGGTGTTGTTAGGTAAACTGCACGTCGCTCAAATGGGAAACCGGTAGCGACGTTAAATAAACTTAAATAATATTCAAATAAAAAAATCCTAGTTATATAATTCCATATGTCTGGGGGTCGCAACAATCTATGTTAATAGATCTGTTTGTGGCTGAATGATGTTCCGACCAGAATTTAATGGCTTGAACGTCTGAAAGAAATGTCTGAGAGAATAATAAACAATATGAGAAAGGCGTGAGTCACGTATATGTCTGTGATCGCATATAGACATACGTGACAACATTATCATACATATTCTGCATTAGTTAGAGAGTCTATGACTGACTTTAGAATGTACAATTAATCAAATGGGTGCTAAAGTGTCTAACCCAGACACTGACGTGTTAATATCTTAACTGTGTGCACTTACATGTCTACTTACAACTATATAACTATACTAGTGCGCAAACTCCACCATGGAAAGGAATTTATATAAGCATTGTCTTTGCTTGTTTTCCGATTCAAATTCATTTGTTTGATGTATAGGTATTCCAACGTTTATTATCATCTGAACTGAATACAATTATGTTTAAACTAACTATGTGCACTGCAAGTCTGTCTCACGTTCCGACTTACACTAGCAATAGCGGTATTTGAAACCTACCTAAGTGTGCAAACAGTTTTAATGTACGATGCCACCCGATATAGTATCCAAAAGGCATTCATTCAATCTTACACATTTTCGATGGGGTTGGACACAAGACTCCAATGGACCTCCGTTGCCTAGTAGTCCTACAACAGTAGCTAGAGAATCGCCGTACTAGGGTATCCGTCCATGTCTGATACACTGATCAGAGCCTCTGGTCTTCGTCCTACAACAGTAGCTAGAGAATCGCCGTATGACCTAAGCTATTCCCGCGACTCTAAACCCCCGAACACAAACAAAACAAACACAGGACTCCATAGCGTCGCCACGTACTGACAACGTATGGCAGTGGTAATTCCACTTTCTGTTGAGCAAGCAGTTGATTTGTACGATACATCAACTATAGAATGGTGATTTATCAAAGTTAATGTTTATTCATTTATAGTCCCATAAGACGGTTCTTGTATTGATTCTTGACATCATAAATGGAACGGACCGGTGATATGATCTAAATTTTGGATTATTGCCACGTAAATTAACTGTTCTTCAGAACTGTACAAGTCATATAAAACAATCTGACAAAAATTGTTAAAAAGAAACTGCTATTGAAAAGTGTGTATTGCCTAATGTCCTATTGCAAATGTGTGTGTGTTAATGTGTTGTTACCCATTCATATTCCATTTCAACCGTGTTCTTATTTCCCCTATCCCATTTCAACTTTGCCGTTACTGTTGTCTGTTCCATTTCAACTGTGTTCATATTTCCCCAATCCCATTTCAACTTTGCCGTTACTGTTGTCTGTTCCATTTCAACTGTGTTCATATTTCCCCTATCCCATTTCACCTTTGCCGTTACTGTTGTCTGTTCCATTTCAACTGTTTTCATATTTCCCCTATCCCATTACTGTTGTCTGTTTCATTTCAACTGTGTTCATATTTCCCCTATCCCATTTCATCTTTGCTGTTACTGTTGTCTGTTCTATTTCAACTATGTTCATATTTCCTCTATCCCATTTCAACTTTGCCGTTACTGTTGCCTGTTCTATTTCAACCGTGTTCATATTTCCCCTATCCCATTTCAACTTTGCCGTTACTGTTCAACTTTGCCGTTACTGTTGCCTGTTCTATTTCAACCGTGTTCATATTTCCCCTATCCCATTTCAACTTTGCCGTTACTGTTGTCTGTTCCATTTTAACCATGTTCATATTTCCCCTATCCCATTTCAACTTTGCCGTTACTGTTGTCTGTTACATTTCAACCGTGTTCATATTTCCCCTATCCCATTTCAACTTTGCCGTTACTGTTGTCTGTTCTATTTCAACCGTGTTCTTATTTCCCCTATCCCATTTCATCTTTGCCGTTACTGTTGCCTGTTCTATTTCAACCGTGTTCATATTTCCCCTATCCCATTTCAACTTTGCCGTTACTGTTGTCTGTTTAATTTCAACTGTGTTCATATTTCCCCTATCCCATTTCATATTTGCTGTTACTGTTGTCTGTTCCATTTCAACTGTGTTCATATTTCCCCTATCCCATTTCATCTTTGCTGTTACTGTTGTCTGTTCTATTTCAACTATGTTCATATTTCCTCTATCCCATTTCAACTTTGCCGTTACTGTTGTCTGTTCCATTTCAACCGTGTTCATATTTCCCCTATCCCATTTCAACTTTGCCGTTACTGTTGTCTGTTCCATTTCAACCGTGTTCATATTTCCCCTATCCCATTTCAACTTTGCCGTTACTGTTGTCTGTTCCATTTCAACCGTGTTCATATGTCCCCTATCCCATTTCAACTTTGCCGTTACTGTTGTCTGTTCTATTTCAACCGTGTTCATATTTCCCCTATCCCATTTCATCATTGCCGTTACTGTTGTCTGTTCTATTTCAACCGTGTTCTTATTTCCCCTATCCCATGTCATCTTTGCTGTTACTGTTGTCTGTTCTATTTCAACTATGTTCTTACTTCGGGATGTCAGGTAAAATATAAAATATCAATTTGATTAACCCCACAGACTACAATATATAAATTTTGAAATTGATTGCGACCTACCGATAATTGACAAATGTAATCTGATGATAAGAACGTCGCCATGGATCGAAGTGAATGTACACTAAACACTAACCTGCTGCCTTTTGAACGTGAACATTTAGGTATACGACGACAACATAGTACTTTTTGAAGCCGTACAACACTATATTAAACTGACAAAACGCTCTAATTAAGAGTGGCAGTGTTGAACTCAAAACAAAGATTCTACTACACTAACCGTTCTTATCAACCCTGTAACTTGAAGATTACTAGTTGGGTAGTTGCAACTCAAGCACGTGACCGGGATAGTGACCAATGAAAAATTATCTCAGCTATTTTAAGTACAGTTTACATCAGTACAAATGGGTACCTCCAATTTAATTCAACATAACTATTATAATTAATAACTGTTTCTATAAGTAATCAATAGTATGTCGACAGTTATATAATTCTTAATAATTTTCATTACTGGGTAGGGCTTAATGTAATGTTGTTAGAACTTGTTGCCCAACCCATTTGCTTTTGCTATGTTGTATTAGTATGTAGCTATAGGCATGTATATATAGGCAGTATAATATTGTTAAACTAGTGAATATACTTATGTGTGTTTTACGTTTATTTATCGTCGCTACTGGTTGCCCATATGAGCGACGCCTCCTGAAGAGATTAGTCATTTTAGATTTTTTGAGGATGGTGCATTGATACAGACAGAGACCCATTCCAGAGTCTCCTTTGGTTCTTTTACGTGCACGGTGTACAACACCGACACGAGTCATCGGTTTAAAGTCCCATCTGAAAGACTGCTAATTTGGGATCAGACGGTGGATCGAACCTGCGATCCCTGGATTACAGTGAATATACTGAATACTGTTAACATTATAAACATGTATGCAATCGTTATTTCGTAAACCATTTTTTAAAAAACAACAACATCAGCACAGCACAGGCAACTCCTTGTTAGCCTTATAATAACAATCAACCTCTAGTTGCAAGAAAACAGGATATTTTCTGTGATTAAGCAGCGTCTGGAATTCCTTTCGGAAGTCAGTAATTACTAGGATTATCGTGTGTTCGTGCTTAGAGTGTACAATTTGAGCCAGGACGCAGCGGTCTAGTGGTTATAACGCCTGTCTACTGACAGAGACAGTCTTGTCTGACTGACTATCCATTTTACGTGTGCGATTTATACTAGAGATATATTGAGAGAGGATGTTGTAAGTATGTAGCGGACTCGTTCAATATCGGTTCTTATTCAACAGACATTGTTTTCTTGAAGTTATTGCTTGCAATCTAGCGCGTCATGATGATGATTGAGCTTATTTACCCTCGCCTCCGGCGAACCATATGGGCGAGCGTAGCGCGTCGTGTGAATGCTAGATCATTTACATTATCATCATAATATACTAGAGGACATAGAAAACGCACATTTCGGATAAGTGTGTTAGTGTAAGTGTTTTACAGTGTGTGTCTTACGTTTATTTATCGTCGCTACCGGTTGTCCATATTAGCGACGCCTCCTGAATAGATTAGTCATCTTATAGTTTGGAGGATAGTGCAATGATACAGACAGAGACCCATGCCAGAGTCTCCTCTGGTTCTTGTACGTGCACGGTGTAAAGCACCGACACGAGACCTCGGTTTAACGTCCCATCTGAACGACTGTTAATTTTGTTAGGGTCGGATAGTGAATCGAACCTGCGATCCCTGGATTACAAGTCCAGCTTGTTACCACTGGACTACAGATCCGTTTTACACGAAAACCAATAACCATATAAATACGTATATGCATTTTCTTAAAGTTGTTCAGTTTGTGCTTTGTAATAATGATGCGATGATTTGATGGAATCCTTCGTATTTCAGTTTAACGTTTATTTATTTGACAACGATTGCGAAGCAAGTTCTAACAACTTATATTAATCTCGTTGGCGCGGATGAAAGCGTATAATATGTGGTCTTTAAAATTGTCTTTAAAATTGTTACAAAATGCCCCGAGTTCGCGCCCAGCAGCTGCAGCCGTTACGATTGTGCACTTAGGCAAGGCATTTAAATTCACAATGCCTCTTCTCTAATGATGGATTACATCAGGAATGAGGTCTTGAAAGTGATTACCGGTATGTTATATTTCGGGGTTTACGCCTGCATCAGCACCATTTTGGGCTATATCGCCGGCGGGCAGTTTACTTAACAACACCTTTCCTGGGCAGGCTCCAGCGGTTAACCAGTACTTGGGTGCACCAACCTCCGTAAGAAACTGCCAACTTTTTCTTATAAATGAGACACGGCCTGAGCGGGGCTCGAACCCATGACCATCAGTGATGATAGGTTACAGTGGTATACAAGTCAGCGACCTTAACCACTCGACCACGAAGGCGGACCTCGAAAGTGATTAATATAAGTTGTAATAACTTGATTCGCAATCGAGCTCATATAAATGTGTACAAACTAACACTTATATTGCTAAAAGATTAGTTCAGAACTAATTAGGTCACACTCTATAGACAGCATGGGATATGGCGAAATGGCATACTTTTATGTAGCATCTGATACTATGTTACATGCAAAGTTAATATTGTCACCATCTATTCTCAAATTAAATACAAACACAAAAAACAAAACAACAAAACAACAAAAAATCAACAACAATGTTAAGTAATTACCCACGAAAACAGGTTATAGAAAAAGATTATGACACGTGCAATAAAGTAACGTCAACAATTGAATGTCACATTCAGCATCGTAACTATTAATTAATAAATACATTACCAATAACATATTATAATCCTCAAAGCATTTACTTCTGACAGATAAAACTCACGAGTTAAGAATGTGCATCCATTCACCAGTATTTGGTCACACACACACACACACGTGACCAAAACAACCATCGAAAACGAAACAATTTCCCTGACCTATAGTCTGTTTCAAATCAATCATAATACAATCAAACAAATAAGTAAATAAAACAAAACAAAATAATAGAATTTCCCGCTCTTTTTTCCCATCTCCAAACTTGACTCTTCTCTCTCCTATGCTCTTTATTATTTATTTATCAATCCGTGTCACAACTTCTGTAATTAATTACATGTATACTCATATGTCATGTAAATGATCTGAGTTAATAAAGAATAATTGAATTGATATAAATAAAGAAATCTATCTACATCGAAATATGTCGTGAGACGTTAACCGCTTGATCCTGCCCAGGAATGATGCTAGGTAAACTGCCCGCCGGCGATATAGTCCATAATGGTGCTGAATAACGGTGCTGATGAAGGCGTAAAACCCGAACAAACAAACAAACATGACATGAGACAACTAAAGGATATATCCTTATAGATGTTCAGTTGAAACTACTAATTCAATAGACATTAATTAATTTCAATACACTTTATTTTTCTCTCCTAACTCGTCGTTAAGCAAATAAGGATGTATAAATAGAAATGGACTCCTGATAATTGCAATTTGTACGTGGCGTCTAATTTTGTTTATTGAGGCCCGCAAAGAGGTGTGTCCTCGTTTAACATGTCCAGAAAGTATCACACATACATGTAGTAGGTGCAGAATAATTATGTATCACAAAAGGAAATTTAGTTTAACCCATTCAACACCAAGTAACTGACATGGACTGGTCCATGATAATTTTAGACCAATAAATGAATCAGAAAATTACATTTGGACCAGTTCATTTATCAAAATAGGTAATTTTGTCTAAAAATAGTAATATTACTGGCAAAAAGTGCAGATCCTGATGAGAAAGCATCTGGATCTACACTTGTTGTAAACCTGTTTAGAGGTATGTGATGTTGAAAGGGTTAATCATATTTTGTTGCATTTGATGCGTTTTACATGTGAATACAAAACATGACACATTATATAAAGGCAAACGGATCAGGCCACAAGTTCTAGCAACATTAGTTACGGCCCTTCCCGAAGGACATTGTTGCAGGAGATATGAATCATGACCTGACAATAGTTGCAACAGATAGCATGCACCATGAACGGAAATACAGTCTACATCCCGTATGTCGAATTACGTCAGACCGAACAAAATACTTCGACATAACCGAAGTTAACTTAACGACATTCGATATAAACGGAGCCAGTTATATGTACAATGATAGTGTCTGAAACAGGACTTTGATCCGACTTTGACATAACGATTGTAGACTGTTAAGTTAATTTAAGCATCATTTATTTCAGTATTTGTACATGTAATCAAGTAATGAACATTTTACATATAATTTAACAGCAGTAGACTGAAAGGGATTAGAACGAAAGAAAACTTATATAGTTCTTCTCTCAATGACCTAGCTGTATATCTTAAGTCCTTTGATATTGGTATTAATATAGATAATGAAAAGGTTTGCATACTCCTATATGCTGATGACATTGTTTTACTAGCTAAAGATGAATATGACTTACAAATTTTGCTAAATGCTCTGAACGATTGGTGTTGTCTTAAGGACATGTCAATTAATGCCGATAAGAGTAAGATAGTGCATTTCCGTCCAGATAGCCGGGCGAGGTGTGAGCATATATTTAAATGTGGAAATGAACAGTTATCCGTTGTTGACAGATATACATACCTCGGTGTTGTTCTTCAGGAACACCTAGATTTTAATGTTACAGCTAAGATGGTTGCTCAGAGTGCAAGTCGTGCGTTAGGATTATTGATAGCTAAATGTAAAATTTCGGGAGGGGTACCGTATAATGTATTCACCAAACTATACGACACTGTTGTTTGGCCTGTAATTGCTTATGGTGCCTCAATATGGGGGTATAAATCCTTTCCTTGTATAAATGCTGTCCAAAACCGTGCTATGCGGTTTTATCTTGGTGTCGGCAAGTATACACCCAATGCAGCCGTTTCCGGTGAAATGGGTTGGCAACCTCCCATTGTCCGTCAATGGAAAACAGTTTCTACGTTTTGGGTACGAATTTCCAATACAAATAACTCGAGATTGAACAAACGAATTGCACTTTGGGCAAACGAGATATCTGCTTCCTGTAAAAACTGGTTCTATTTTGTTAAGAAACATTTTACGGATATTGATTTTGCAGAATTTTGTAACTTATATGCTCCAATTTCTAAGCCTCATTGTGTCGAATGTGTGGTAAAATTTGGTATGAACAAATATATAACAGATTGGTATGCCTCTATAAATAGCATTCATGGTACTACTGGACGAGGTCGTAACAAATTAAGAACGTATTGTAAGTTTAAGCATGTATTTGAACCTGAGGAATATTGTAAAATGATTTTACCTACACGACACAGGTCGGCATTTAGTAAATTTAGATGCGATGTTGCACCAATCCGTATAGAAACCGGAAGGTATGAGAATTTAAGATTAGACGATCGTAAATGTCCCTTTTGTAATGTGATAGAAGATGAACATCACGTTTTATTGGAATGTGCCATATATAATGATCTAAGAACTTTACTATTGCAGAAGGCAATATTAGCTGACCATAATTTCTGTAATATGACAAAACGTGATCAATTTCTATTTCTATTCAGTAATCAATCAGTGATAAGACTTTGTGCCAAAACCTGTTTTAATATACTACAGCGTCGTTACTTTTACCTTTGTAAATAATGCCCTTTTTTGTGTTAATTACTATATATCTATGATTTTTACAGACTACAAGAAGCAGCTGCTAATTAGGTCATTCTCGATCTGATCCTGGGTGATAACTGATTTTGTAAAATAGTTCTTAAAAGCGCACTAGTGCTTGTTTTTCGATTTAGTGTTTTATACCATTTTGTTTTATTTCGTATTTAAATATAAATTAGCAACTGTTTCTTGGCTTTAGAATGTAAATAAGCATTAACTAATAGTAGTGTGGGATTTTATAATGTGATATGTTTTGTTGCAATATGTCTCTTATAATTATATTCAGAATGGCTATGTACTTTTAATCTGATTATTTATATTTGTGTTTGTATTACATGTATGTACATAGATGAGACTTTAATAAAGATTAAAACCTAACCCTATCAATTGATTGATATACAATAGGCAGGAGAATAATTATATATCAATGAAAATACGTGAAATGTGTTCTAGGTATGTGCAACATTACATTAAACCCTTCCCAGTAATGAAAATTATACAGAATTTCAAATTAGTATGTGAAACACAAGTAATTGTATAAGTTGGTAAATAGCTTTGGATGTTACCATGGTTACCATTAAATTAATATTTGAAGAAAGCTCAAGAATCTGAAATATCAAATCGGAGCACGAGAATAAGAGATTAGTTTAATGAAAAGTGGTTGAATATGATCCTTTGGTTTAAACATATTTATTCCACTATATACATTCACAAAACAATACATGCACTCAAAGAATAGGAAAGGATCAAAACGGAAGCAGAGCTTATTAGTTTCTCTCCCTAAGAACTGTCGGTTGTTATGTTAATAATAGTTCGAGCCCCGCTGGAGCCGTTACGATTGTGCCCTTAGGCAAGGCATTTAATTTCCACGTTGCCTCTTCTCTCTCCCTCGTGGCGATGGATTCCATCAGGAATGAGGTCTCGAGAGTGATTAATATAAGTTATAAGAACTTGTTTCGCAATCGAGCTAAAATAAATTTGTATAAACTAATACCAACATGCATATTGGTATCCGCCATGTGAACATTTGAAACATCCCCCCTCTAAGAACCTTTCACTGTCAATAATGTGGTCGTGTACAGCAAGGAATATTATAGTGGACGTCGTGATAGCGCAGTGGTAGCGTGTTAGCTTCAATTGCGAAAAGCATGGAGTTAGAGCGCCACTGGAGCCGATACGAGTGTACCCTTAGGCAAGGCATTTAAATTCCACATGCCTCTTCTCTCTCCCTCGTGGCGATGGATTGCATCAGGAATGAGGTCTCGAGAGGGATTCATATAAGTAAGAATAAACAATAAACGGTGTTTGTTGGAAATAAGTTCAAGAGTTAATAATGCTAACTGTAACATTCATTGGAGAAATTCAGATACATATTAGAGGAATATTGAACTAAATATCTTAGTCTCATTAGAGGAATATTGCACTAAATATCTTAAAGTCTGAATAGAGGAATATTGCACTAAATATCTTAAAGTCTCAATAGAGGAATATTGCACTAAATATCTTAAAGTCTGAATAGAGGAATATTGCACTAAATAGCTTAAAGTCTCAATAGAGGAATATTGCACTAACTATCTTAACGTCTCAATAGAGGAATATTGCACTAACTATCTTAACGTCTCAATAGAGGAATATTGCACTAAATAGCTTAAAGTCTCAATATAGGAATATTGCACTAACTATCTTAAAGTCTCATTAGAGGAATATTGCACTAAATATCTTAAAGTCTCAATAGAGGAATATTGCACTAACTATCTTAAAGTCTCATTAGAGGAATATTGCACTAAATATCTTAAAGTCTCAATATGCGTTTTTTTCCTAGTTTGAAAATATATACTATTATTAATATGCAAATTTAGCCTTGTGCTAACCTTTGTAAACCACCATTTATTGGTGATTTTGTAAAAGAAAAATCGAAAAAGGGGAGATAATTTGAAAATATTAATTTCCCAAAAGCAAATTAGTCTGTGGGTATATTTTCCAAATTTTAGTTTTTACCATAATAATTTATTATTGAAAAGAATAAAACCATATTCACAATATCTAATCATTCACTTATTGCAATATCTCCGTGTGCAGGACATTCTAAGTAAGCACATAACGGGGCTTTAAAGCTTAGTTAGTTTGTAATCCGTATATAATAATTTGTTTAACAAATACTTAATTTACTGCCTTACATACTTAAAGTATTATAGAAACATAGCCTGGACCTTAATTCCGACAATAATCGAAAGGAAGAAGCAAATACCATGAAACCTAGGATTACGTTTGCAAGTGAAAGTATGCATCGTGCAATTTGTAGATTTTGTAAACTGTCTAATCTTAATATTAAGTACACTTTATTATTCTTTCTGAAGCAACCTATTAATAAGTATTAATGTATGGCTTTCATGTGGTAAACTGATGTTAAACATCGGAATGGCTAAGAGAAATCCAGGTGTTGTCCCGGTTTATTCGACTGTCTAAATACACCGGGCGTCCGGGTCCATTCCATTGTCCAAATACACCGGGCGTCCGGGTCCATTCCATTGTCCAAATACACCGGGCGTCCGGGTTCATTCCATTTTCCAAATACACCGGGCGTCCGGGTTCATTCCATTTTCCAAATATACCGGGCGTCCGGGTCCATTCCATTGTCCAAATACACCGGGCGTCCGGGTTCATTCCATTTTCCAAATATACCGGGCGTCCGGGTTCATTCCATTTTCCAAATATACCGGGTGTCCGGGTTCATTCCATTTTCCAAATATACCGGGCGTCCGGGTCCATTCCATTGTCCAAATACACCGGGCGTCCGGGTTCATTCCATTTTCCAAATATACCGGGTGTCCATGTTCATTCCATTTTCCAAATATACCGGGTGTCCATGTTTATCATCATCATTTATGCTTATTTTACTCTGTGATTGCCTTGGAAATACTTGACTGGAATGAATATTACATGAACCGTCTAATCACACTTTGTAGTATATATAATAACATCTTTTGCAAAACAATTCTCATCTTGTCCAAACAATACCGGACTTAGCCCAGATACTGAAGAATGGTTGTCTAAGCCAAGCACAAAACGTGCGAATCACGCGAAAATCATACAATGTCAAACAATATTTGCAAATACATATCGACAAGCTATCCGCTCTACGTTTTGTCTTATTTGCAAACATATTAACTGTCAATGCAAATCATCTTCACTAGTAGTCCTCATTCCGTCAACAACTCGTATCAAGTAATAGCATTGGTGAGTCATCATTCCGTCAACCACTCGTATCAAGTAATGGCAGTGTTGAGCCTTCATTCCGTCAACCACACGTATCAAGTAATAGCATTGTTGAGTCTTCATTCCGTCAACCACTCGTATCAAGTAGTAGCATTGTTGAGTCGTCATTCCGTCAACCACTCGTATCAAGTAATAGCATTGTTGAGTCGTCATTCCGTCAACCACTCGTATCAAGTAATAGCATTGTTGAGTCCCCATTCCGTCAACCACTGGTATCAAGTAATAGCATTGTTGAGCCTTCATTCCGTCAACCACTGGTATCAAGTAATAGCATTGTTGAGTCTTCATTCCGTCAACCACTCGTATCAAGTAATAGCATTGTTGAGCCTTCATTCCGTCAACCACTCGTATCAAGTAATAGCATTGTTGAGTCTTCATTCCGTCAACCACTCGTATCAAGTAATAGCATTGTTGAGCCTTCATTCCGTCAACCACTCGTATCAAGTAATAGCATTGTTGAGCCTTCATTCCGTCAACCACTCGTATCAAGTAATAGCATTGTTGAGCCTTCATTCCGTCAACCACTCGTATCAAGTAATAGCATTGTTGAGCCTTCATTCCGTCAACCACTCGTATCAAGTAATAGCATTGTTAAGTCCTCATTCCGTCAACCACTCGTATCAAGTAATAGCATTGTTGAGTCCTCATTCCGTCAACCACTGGTATCAAGTAATAGCATTGTTGAGCCTTCATTCCGTCAACCACTCGTATCAAGTAATAGCATTGTTGAGTCTTCATTCCGTCAACCACTCGTATCAAGTAATAGCATTGTTGAGCCTTCATTCCGTCAACCACTCGTATCAAGTAATAGCATTGTTGAGTCCTCATTCCGTCAACCACTCGTATCAAGTAATAGCATTGTTGAGTCTTCATTCCGTCAACCACTGGTATCAAGTAATAGCATTGTTGATCCTTCATTCCGTCAACCACTCGTATCAAGTAATAGCATTGTTGAGCCTTCATTCCGTCAACCACTCGTATCAAGTAATAGCATTGTTGAGCCTTCATTCCGTCAACCACTCGTATCAAGTAATAGCATTGTTGAGTCTTCATTCCGTCAACCACTCGTATCAAGTAATAGCATTGTTGAGCCTTCATTCCGTCAACCACTCGTATCAAGTAATAGCATTGTTGAGTCTTCATTCCGTCAACCACTCGTATCAAGTAATAGCATTGTTGAGCCTTCATTCCGTCAACCACTCGTATCAAGTAATAGCATTGTTGAGTCTTCATTCCGTCAACCACTCGTATCAAGTAATAGCATTGTTGAGCCTTCATTCCGTCAACCACTCGTATCAAGTAATAGCATTGTTGAGCTTCATTCCGTCAAGTAATAGCATTGTTGAGTCTTCATTCCGTCAACCACTCGTATCAAGTAATAGCATTGTTGAGTCTTCATTCCGTCAACCACTCGTATCAAGTAATAGCATTGTTGAGTCTTCATTCCGTCAACCACTCGTATCAAGTAATAGCATTGTTGAGTCGTCATTCCGTCAACCACTCGTATCAAGTAATAGCATTGTTGAGTCCTCATTCCGTCAACCACTCGTATCAAGTAATAGCATTGTTGAGTCTTCATTCCGTCAACCACTGGTATCAAGTAATAGCATTGTTGAGCCTTCATTCCGTCAACCACTCGTATCAAGTAATAGCATTGTTGAGCCTTCATTCCGTCAACCACTCGTATCAAGTAATAGCATTGTTGAGCCTTCATTCCGTCAACCACTCGTATCAAGTAATAGCATTGTTGAGCCTTCATTCCGTCAACCACTCGTATCAAGTAATAGCATTGTTGAGCCTTCATTCCGTCAACCACTCGTATCAAGTAATAGCATTGTTGAGTCTTCATTCCGTCAACCACTCGTATCAAGTAATAGCATTGTTGAGTCTTCATTCCGTCAACCACTCGTATCAAGTAATAGCATTGTTGAGTCTTCATTCCGTCAACCACTCGTATCAAGTAATAGCATTGTTGAGTCCTCATTCCGTCAACCACTCGTATCAAGTAATAGCATTGTTGAGCCTTCATTCCGTCAACCACTCGTATCAAGTAATAGCATTGTTGAGTCTTCATTCCGTCAACCACTCGTATCAAGTAATAGCATTGTTGAGCCTTCATTCCGTCAACCACTCGTATCAAGTAATAGCATTGTTGAGTCTTCATTCCGTCAACCACTCGTATCAAGTAATAGCATTGTTGAGTCTTCATTCCGTCAACCACTCGTATCAAGTAATAGCATTGTTGAGCCTTCATTCCGTCAACCACTCGTATCAAGTAATAGCATTGTTGAGCCTTCATTCCGTCAACCACTCGTATCAAGTAATAGCATTGTTGAGCCTTCATTCCGTCAACCACTCGTATCAAGTAATAGCATTGTTGAGTCCTCATTCCGTCAACCACTCGTATCAAGTAATAGCATTGTTGAGTCTTCATTCCGTCAACCACTCGTATCAAGTAATAGCATTGTTGAGTCCTCATTCCGTCAACCACTCGTATCAAGTAATAGCATTGTTGAGTCTTCATTCCGTCAACCACTGGTATCAAGTAATAGCATTGTTGAGCCTTCATTCCGTCAACCACTCGTATCAAGTAATAGCATTGTTGAGTCCTCATTCCGTCAACCACTCGTATCAAGTAATAGCATTGTTGATCCTTCATTCCGTCAACCACTCGTATCAAGTAATAGCATTGTTGAGCCTTCATTCCGTCAACCACTCGTATCAAGTAATAGCATTGTTGATCCTTCATTCCGTCAACCACTGGTATCAAGTAATAGCATTGTTGAGTCTTCATTCCGTCAACCACTCGTATCAAGTAATAGCATTGTTGAGCCTTCATTCCGTCAACCACTCGTATCAAGTAATAGCATTGTTGAGTCTTCATTCCGTCAACCACTCGTATCAAGTAATAGCATTGTTGAGTCCTCATTCCGTCAACCACTCGTATCAAGTAATAGCATTGTTGAGCCTTCATTCCGTCAACCACTCGTATCAAGTAATAGCATTGTTGAGCCTTCATTCCGTCAACCACTCGTATCAAGTAATAGCATTGTTGAGCCTTCATTCCGTCAACCACTCGTATCAAGTAATAGCATTGTTGAGTCCTCATTCCGTCAAGTAATAGCATTGTTACGTCTTCATTCCGTCAACCACTCGTATCAAGTAATAGCATTGTTAAGTCCTCATTCCGTCAACCACTCGTATCAAGTAATAGCATTGTTGAGTCCTCATTCCGTCAACCACTCGTATCAAGTAATAGCATTGTTGAGCCTTCATTCCGTCAACCACTCGTATCAAGTAATAGCATTGTTGAGTCCTCATTCCGTCAACCACTCGTATCAAGTAATAGCATTGTTGAGTCCCCATTCCGTCAACCACTGGTATCAAGTAATAGCATTGTTGATCCTTCATTCCGTCAACCACTGGTATCAAGTAATAGCATTGTTGAGTCTTCATTCCGTCAACCACTCGTATCAAGTAATAGCATTGTTGAGCCTTCATTCCGTCAACCACTCGTATCAAGTAATAGCATTGTTGAGTCTTCATTCCGTCAACCACTCGTATCAAGTAATAGCATTGTTGAGCCTTCATTCCGTCAACCACTCGTATCAAGTAATAGCATTGTTGAGCCTTCATTCCGTCAACCACTCGTATCAAGTAATAGCATTGTTGAGCCTTCATTCCGTCAACCACTCGTATCAAGTAATAGCATTGTTGAGTCCTCATTCCGTCAAGTAATAGCATTGTTACGTCTTCATTCCGTCAACCACTCGTATCAAGTAATAGCATTGTTGAGTCCTCATTCCGTCAACCACTCGTATCAAGTAATAGCATTGTTGAGTCCTCATTCCGTCAACCACTCGTATCAAGTAATAGCATTGTTGAGCCTTCATTCCGTCAACCACTCGTATCAAGTAATAGCATTGTTGAGTCTTCATTCCGTCAACCACTCGTATCAAGTAATAGCATTGTTGAGCCTTCATTCCGTCAACCACTCGTATCAAGTAATAGCATTGTTGAGCCTTCATTCCGTCAACCACTCGTATCAAGTAATAGCATTGTTGAGCCTTCATTCCGTCAACCACTCGTATCAAGTAATAGCATTGTTGAGTCCTCATTCCGTCAAGTAATAGCATTGTTGAGTCTTCATTCCGTCAACCACTCGTATCAAGTAATAGCATTGTTGAGCCTTCATTCCGTCAACCACTCGTATCAAGTAATAGCATTGTTGAGTCTTCATTCCGTCAACCACTCGTATCAAGTAATAGCATTGTTGAGTCTCATTCCGTCAACCACTGTATCAAGTAATAGCATTGTTGAGTCCTCATTCCGTCAACCACTCGTATCAAGTAATAGCATTGTTGAGTCCTCATTCCGTCAACCACTCGTATCAAGTAATAGCATTGTTGAGCCTTCATTCCGTCAACCACTCGTATCAAGTAATAGCATTGTTGAGCCTTCATTCCGTCAACCACTCGTATCAAGTAATAGCATTGTTGAGCCTTCATTCCGTCAACCACTCGTATCAAGTAATAGCATTGTTGAGCCTTCATTCCGTCAACCACTCATATCAAGTAATAGCATTGTTGAGCCTTCATTCCGTCAACCACTCGTATCAAGTAATAGCATTGTTGAGTCCTCATTCCGTCAAGTAATAGCATTGTTACGTCTTCATTCCGTCAACCACTCGTATCAAGTAATAGCATTGTTAAGTCCTCATTCCGTCAACCACTCGTATCAAGTAATAGCATTGTTAAGTCCTCATTCCGTCAACCACTGGTATCAAGTAATAGCATTGTTGAGCCTTCATTCCGTCAACCACTGGTATCAAGTAATAGCATTGTTGAGTCTTCATTCCGTCAACCACTCGTATCAAGTAATAGCATTGTTGAGCCTTCATTCCGTCAACCACTCGTATCAAGTAATAGCATTGTTAAGTCCTCATTCCGTCAACCACTCGTATCAAGTAATAGCATTGTTGAGCCTTCATTCCGTCAACCACTGGTATCAAGTAATAGCATTGTTGAGTCCCCATTCCGTCAACCACTCGTATCAAGTAATAGCATTGTTGAGCCTTCATTCCGTCAACCACTCGTATCAAGTAATAGCATTGTTGAGCCTTCATTCCGTCAACCACTCGTATCAAGTAATAGCATTGTTGAGCCTTCATTCCGTCAACCACTCGTATCAAGTAATAGCATTGTTGAGTCCTCATTCCGTCAACCACTCGTATCAAGTAATAGCATTGTTGAGTCTTCATTCCGTCAACCACTCGTATCAAGTAATAGCATTGTTGAGCCTTCATTCCGTCAACCACTCGTATCAAGTAATAGCATTGTTGAGTCCTCATTCCGTCAACCACTCGTATCAAGTAATAGCATTGTTGAGTCCTCATTCCGTCAACCACTCGTATCAAGTAATAGCATTGTTGAGCCTTCATTCCGTCAACCACTCGTATCAAGTAATAGCATTGTTGAGCCTTCATTCCGTCAACCACTCGTATCAAGTAATAGCATTGTTGAGCCTTCATTCCGTCAACCACTCGTATCAAGTAATAGCATTGTTGAGCCTTCATTCCGTCCGTCAAGTAATAGCATTGTTAAGTCTTCATTCCGTCAACCACTCGTATCAAGTAATAGCATTGTTGAGTCTTCATTCCGTCAACCACTCGTATCAAGTAATAGCATTGTTGAGTCCTCATTCCGTCAACCACTCGTATCAAGTAATAGCATTGTTGAGCCTTCATTCCGTCAACCACTGGTATCAAGTAATAGCATTGTTGAGTCTTCATTCCGTCAACCACTCGTATCAAGTAATAGCATTGTTGAGCCTTCATTCCGTCAACCACTCGTATCAAGTAATAGCATTGTTGAGTCCTCATTCCGTCAACCACTCGTATCAAGTAATAGCATTGTTGAGTCTTCATTCCGTCAACCACTCGTATCAAGTAATAGCATTGTTGATCCTTCATTCCGTCAACCACTCGTATCAAGTAATAGCATTGTTGAGCCTTCATTCCGTCAACCACTCGTATCAAGTAATAGCATTGTTGAGTCTTCATTCCGTCAACCACTCGTATCAAGTAATAGCATTGTTGAGCCTTCATTCCGTCAACCACTCGTATCAAGTAATAGCATTGTTGAGCCTTCATTCCGTCAACCACTCGTATCAAGTAATAGCATTGTTGAGTCCTCATTCCGTCAACCACTCGTATCAAGTAATAGCATTGTTGAGCCTTCATTCCGTCAACCACTCGTATCAAGTAATAGCATTGTTGAGTCCTCATTCCGTCAACCACTCGTATCAAGTAATAGCATTGTTGAGTCCTCATTCTGTCAACCACTCGTATCAAGTAATAGCATTGTTGAGCCTTCATTCCGTCAACCACTCGTATCTAGTAATAGCATTGTTGAGTGTTGTGTCATCACTGTGGGATATGTACATATGATCGTAGCAGGGTTGATGGTGGCTTAGGTCCTTCATGGACGAGTGCTTCCGACCGACCGTTACCATCAACTCACTTGGCCCTCGCTGGTGTACGTTCGAATCCCACTGAGGGTGTCGAATTATTTCATGTGAGGAAGCTCTCCGGCTGGCATGTGGAAGGGAGGTGGTTCTACCAGGGTACCGGTTAGTGCCTGAAATACTACGTAGTAGGAGCAGCTGGGTGTTTCCTCCACCAGTAACAGCTGGCGACTCACCATACGACCTAGGTTGTGTGCGCGACATTGAACCCAAATTCAAACAAAACATATAATCCTATTTCTGTTACATTTTGTTTATGTATTTGTTATAACACAATGTAGCCCTGGCTTTAGGTCGTGGAATTTTAAAGTCGTTTGCAAGTAATGTATAACCTTTATAACCTGTTTATTTATCGTCGCTACCGGTTGCCCACATGAGCGACGCCTCCTGAAGAGATTAATCATTTTAGATTGTTGGAGGCTAGTGCAATGATACAGACAGAGACCCATTCCCGAGTCTCCTCTCGTTATTTTACGTGCACGGTGTACAGCACCGAAGCGGAACCTCGGTTTAAAGTCCCAATTGAAAGGTTGTTAATTTTATTGGGGCAGACGTGTTTGTATGCTCTTCAATATTGGAGGCTAAATACAGAATAACAATTTCGATACATCAAGAAGTAGAGAGCAAGTTACAATTACGAATGCATGTGGCATAACTTCACTGGGAACTGTGATACCGCTTTCCATTCAGGCTCCATATTCTTACAAGCCGCCACCAATTGATTACAACAATATAAACAAATATGACAGCCCAGTGGATGCGCGTTCGCTTCAGGTGCGAGAGGTTCGGAGTTAGAGCCCCGCTGGAGCCGTTACGATTGTACCCTTAGGCAATGTATTTAAATTCCACATTGCCTCTTCTCTCTCCTGCATGGCGATGGATTCCATCAAGAATGAGGTCTCGAGAGTGATTAGTGTTGAAGGAACTTGCTTCGCAATCGAGCTAAAATTGATATACACTAACCATATACAAACATAATTGCAAAGGAATTACATTGTTATTTTTATTTCTTTTGTTGTTAAAACGGTTTTGCTTTCCTTCTAATTATAGAAAAACCAACTATCAGTAATGCCAATATAGCAAATTAATTTACAATATAAACGTTGAGATTCGGTCGACAACACTTCAATCAAATAGTACTTACTAGCGCTGCGTGCAGTATAAATCAGGACCAATAGAGCAATAAGTACGACGTAATACTTTACGATGAAGTCGTTGACATTCTAGATTAAATCTATGTAGATAATATTTACATTGGCAACTTGTAATAATTTAGTTTTGCTTGTCTATCCGTTGTACTGTCAACATATATAGTCCAAGTGGCTGATTAACAGTTTACATGCGATTTATCGGCATTCTGTCTTTGCATGTGTGCATTCGCTTCCGAAATAGTTTCAGCTGTCAATGGTGCAGGGGGCTTCAGGGATTTCAAGTAAATTGCCCCTCGCCACTGTTGCTTCGAATCCCACTGGAGGTCTCGAATTATTTCTTGCTAGGAAGCTATCCAGATGGCTTGTGGAAGGTCTGTGGTTCTATCGGGGTGCCCGTCAACGCCTGATATACTGTTAGGAGAGGCATTCGGGTCTTTATCCACCAATAATAGCTGGGCAGTCGGCATATGACCATAGCTGTTGGTGCGACGTTACGTTTCCCCACTCCCCCCCCCCCAACAACAGACAGACAGACAGACAGACAGACAGACAGGCAGACAGGCAGACAGACAGACAGACAGTGTATTTAAAACAATTATCCCATGAGGTCAACATGTTCATGATACAAGATTGCGAACAGTGAAACAACATTTGTAGTGACAATCTACACAATACATGCACGCACGCACTCACGCACGCACGCACGCACGCACGCACGCACGCACGCACGAACACACGCACGCACGCACGCACAACAAGTCTTCATACAAACAAAGAGAAGAAAGACTCTGTAAATTGATACCCTAAATCATTTGTGTTATAACATATTTCCTGAAATATTACTGATCGTTTTATACTAATGCAGTGGCTGTCCGCTAAGCACAGTGGTTAGCACGCTCGCTTCTCACCAATGCAACCCGGGTTCGATCCTCGGACCGGGAAGTATGTGAGGTGGTACAGTGGTCGCCATATCGGACAGGTGGGTTTTCTCCGGGTACTTCGGTTTACTCCCACATGAATGACCACATACACGCTTACATCCGCGCAATGAGAGTGATTAATATAAGTTGTTAAAACTTGCTTCGCAATCGTTGTAAAATAAATAACGTTTAAACGTTAAAAGAAACATTAGTGAAACTGTATTTTCAATGTGTCTTTCAATAATTGCATGTATAAATAATTAGGCCTTCGCCCCGCACAATACAATCACTGAATGGAAGATGCAAATGTGAGGAATGAGCCAGAATATATTTCGCGACCATCATTACATGGCGGACAATGTATGCGTGCTTTGAATATAGCTATTACTGTGGAACACAGCTCATTATGCCAATAGCAAATACGAATATACCGTAGAGGACAGTTCTTTGAGACAGTCATGGTTAACATGGCTGCCAATGTCCGGGCAACGGAGCAAGCGGAATTATAAATATGATATAACATATTATGCTAAATATGTATTGGCGTGCTGTATATTTTTGTACATTTTCATGAAATGTCTGCTAGAATGTCTTTTATCACAATTTCGTGTCTGGTAACTCTTTTGTTCAAAACACATTTATTCTTGACATAATAAATTCTACAGAGAGCATTGCAGGGAATATGTATATATGATGTGAATTACAAGCCCATTGTAGGGCATTTCCATATATGGTGCGAGTTACAAGCCCATTGCCGGGCATGTACATATATGGTGCGAGTTACAAGGTCATTGCAGGGCATGTACATATATGGTGCGAGTTACAAGGTCATTGTAGGGCATGTACATATATGGTGCGAGTTACAAGGTCATTGCAGGGCATGTACATATATGGTGCGAGTTACAAGGTCATTGCAGGGCATGTACATATATGGTGCGAGTTACAAGGTCATTGCAGCGCATGTACATATATGGTGCGAGTTACAAGGTCATTGCAGTGCATGTACATATATGGTGCGAGTTACAAGGTCATTGCAGTGCATGTACATATATGGTGCGAGTTACAAGGTCATTGCAGGGCATGTACATATATGGTGCGAGTTACAAGGTCATTGCAGTGCATGTACATATATGGTGCGAGTTACAAGGTCATTGTAGGCATGTACACATTGGTGCGAGTTACAAGTCATTGCAGCGCATGTACATATATATGTGCGAGTTACAAGGTCATTGCAGTGCATGTACATATATGGTGCGAATTACAAGGTCATTGCAGCGCATGTACATATATGGTGCGAGTTACAAGGTCATTGCAGCGCATGTACATATATGGTGCGAGTTACAAGGTCATTGCAGCGCATGTACATAATTATATGGTGCGAGTTACAAGGTCATTGCAGGGCATGTACATATATGGTGCGAGTTACAAGGTCATTGCAGGGCATGTACATATATGGTGCGAGTTACAAGGTCATTGCAGGGCATGTACATATATGGTGCGAGTTACAATGTCATTGCAGCGCATGTACATATATGGTGCGAGTTACAAGGTCATTGAAGGCATGTACATATATGGTGCGAATTACAAGGTCATTGCAGCGCATGTACATATATGGTGCGAGTTACAAGGTCATTGCAGCGCATGTACATATATGGTGCGAGTTACAAGGTCATTGCAGCGCATGGACATATATGGTGCGAGTTACAAGGTCATTGCAGCGCATGTACATAATTATATGGTGCGAGTTACAAGGTCATTGCAGGGCATGTACATATATGGTGCGAGTTACAAGGTCATTGAAGGGCATGTACATATATGGTGCGAGTTACAAGGTCATTGCAGGGCATGTACATATATGGTGCGAGTTACAAGGTCATTGCAGGGCATGTACATATATGGTGCGAGTTACAAGGTCATTGCAGGGCATGTACATATATGGTGCGAGTTACAAGGTCATTGCATGGCATGTACATAATTATATGGTGCGAGTTACAAGGTCATTGCGGGGCATGTACATATATTGTGCGAGTTACAAGCCCATTGCGGGGCATGTACATATATGGTGCGAGTTACAAGGTCATTGCGGGGCATGTACATATATGGTGCGAGTTAAAAGTTCATTGCGGGGCATGCACATATATGGTGCGAGTTGCAAGCCCATCACAAGGCCAGTGCATATATGCGAATTACGACCACATTGCAGGGCATGTACATAGTTATGTACACATAATCTACATCAAAAACATGGAGCAAACATTTAAAATACTACCCCAACCCTTATATTTGACAATTTTAAATGGTAAATTTGTAATATTTTCGTAAATGGTACAATAATTTCTCTTTGCAAAATGTCATAAAATCCAATTGACAATGTATATTCTGACACATGAAAACACAAAAATGAAATAGAATTACAAAATGTAAACTGCTGGACCATCTATAGTCCTAATAAGTGGACTTTCGAATTTTGGCGGCCATTTTGAACGCCATCTTGTATTTCTCCGAACACCACAATGTATGCCCATTTATGCTCATAGTTGTGACATACTTCAGACAGTTTGGTATATAACTCGTTTCGTTAGCTGACCGGGTAACGTTGCTCCTCAAAATAGTAGACCTACAAGCTAATAGTCACCTAACCATCTGGACATTGGGTGTCTTCAATGTATCTTGCACTATCCTCCAAAACATAAAATGACTAGCATGCATCTGGAGGCATCACCCCATTCTTCCGGGAGTGCTGATAATTACTCGCTTGAAATAATAATAAAAAAGACATGCTTATGTCAAATATACTATACTATACTGACACCATGTGTATTTTGATATTATATTGAGCGTTACATTTTCGTTACAAATTTTAGAATTATGGATTTTACTATCATGAGTGAATAAAATGATCCTTCACACATTGCACTAATTTACCCAATATTTCCCACATTTTGAAACAAATGTGCCTATATATTTTTCTAAAAGGATATAAATTTTACATCTAAGGCAAGTGCACAGTTTCTTTTTGGTGTGAGCATAGCTATGAATACGAGTAAATTGGTTAAGTACGCTGTAAGTATTCACATGGCACGTGCAATAAGATACGTACAAGCATTAATCTGACATTTCTGTAAAATCCACTTAGTACGCATTCATTGCATACGCATATCAAATTTATTAAAACAATTACAGAAATAAATATTTATTTTAGCGGTATTTTATGATTTGATTTTGATTTAACTATATTTTATTGCATATGTAATATATTCCATAATACAATATTACACACGAGCATGAATCAGATGTGAGATAATTTAACAGATTATAAGGCACATATATACATTTGTGTAACATAGCAAAAGTGTCGGGCACTAGTTATAACCAACAATAGAAAACGGCCCTTCCCAATAATCAAACTTTATTTAACAAATTGTGCAATATCGGCTCAGTACTACCCAGTATATTTTATCTATGTTGATATTGATTAACTGGAAACTAATAAATCTAAATTCTATCTTATGAAAGGCCATACAGGATTATGTTGGTGTTAAGAACCACTTGTTTTGTATATCCGGACTGCTACCACCATAGCGACAGGCATGCAGTATGTCGGTACCCATTGTCCATCTAGCTGACATCTCCACACACTCATACAAATCAATACATAACCCATAAGTCAAACGTTTGTAGTGTGTCCCAAATGAATTAAAATGACGCCAGCTGACACAGAATTGATTTGTAAAACAGCTAGTGCATAAATGCATATTCAATGAATGATTAGGCGGCTAACTACCGTGTTCTCGCGTTTATCAGCATTCACATTTCTTCTCAGAATGAATCTGGGGAATGTTCATAATGTGAATATCAGATATTATACGCATTTCAAATGACAATAATGATCATATTTTTCCATTTTCGGAAAGCATACGCTACGTTTATGTTCGTGCGTACGTGCGTGCGTGCGGGCGGGCGTGCGTGCGTGCGTGTAGGTCGTGCTAAACATGTCACAAATGTGATGATACTTATTGAGCTTATTTACCCTCGCCGCCCGCGAACCATGTGGGCGAGCGTACTAAGAGTTTTAATTATCAATGTGATGCACTGGAGATCAGCTTTTAAAACACTGGCATGAGTATTATGTTAAATACTACGCGTACATGTACGACATTACCAATTTTAATTAGTAGGATCTTGATATATAAGTGTGTGTCTTAAGTAAGATATAAGCCTCAAACGGATCCAATATGTAAAATAGTGGTACTGTCTTCGGCGGCACGGATCGTGTTCGGCTTATATCCTATACACCGGTTCATTTTTGCGCAGGCTTATTTATGACGTATTTTACGAAATTATCACCTTCATAGTATTTCTCGTAGCTACTAATCATATCATTTAATATGTAGGGTCAACACGCAACTTGTAATAAAAACTATTAAAATATGAGTACTCCATGGATTGTTGCGTCGACTGTATATATATATATATACAGGTTGGTGGTTGTATCCGGGTGACCTTCCGTGCATGAACTACTGCATCATGGGTCTTCCTCGACCAATACTAGACCGAGGGCCGCCGCGTAATCTAAGCTGTTTGTTCCAATATATATATTTATTTTATGCTCAGTGAAAGAAAATTCCATCTTACGCTACTTTGAAACAGTGACAGATCGCATTTTCACAGCCACTTGTTGCGTTTCATATTCCTGCGCGGTTAGATATACTTTTGTAATTTAGCTATTGTATGACTATCATGAACAGTTAATTGTTAAGTAATATATCCTAATGAATTTGTTTTGTCTGTAGTTTTTAATTTTGACAGCAAACAGAAACTAACTTTAACTACTAAAATTACATGGGACTACTAATTGTTACGGGTCCGCCTTCGTGGTCGAGTGCTTACGGTCGCTGACTTGTATACCACTGTAACCTATCATCTCTGATGGTCACGGGTTCGAGTCCCGCTCAGACCGTGTTTCATTTATATGAAAAAGTTGACAGTTTCTTACGGAGGTTGGTGCACCCAAGTACTGTAACAGTAAGTAACAGATGGAGCCTGCCCAGGAAAGGTGTTGTTAGGTAAACGTAATGCCCGAAATATAACATAACACAACTTATTCTTACGGACGTTCACACTAACGCAAGCAGTTGTGCGGTTGTGTCACGTAATGCAATGAGGCCCCAGACAGGAGCAGTTAAAATGAATATAATTTGAAAACAAATATTATGTTAGCCAAAAGTCACAAAAGGTTACAGTGGTATACAAGTCAGTGACCTTAACCACTCGACAATTGTGTGGTTATACTAGTACACGGTTTCTGGCACATCTTTGTTTGTTGTTAATTGTTTTAATCTAAGACAAGATGGGATTTCCAGTTCAATTATTTGGCGAGTGAATAGACCAATAGAAATTACACAGCCAGCAACAGTGTGCATTTCAATTACAAAACTCGCGAATAATAGTGGAAAATCAATTATATATTCGTTTAGTGAGTAACTATTTAGTCCTGGAATGTATGCACGACTGCTTATTACGTTTCGTAGTGGAGCAACTATCATTGAATCATGGCAAAACTAATGCACGCTACTCTATAATAAGTCATGTTTTACAATACATTACCAATAGTGTCTAATTATCATATGTGTAGCATATGGCTGTCCGATTAGCGCAGTTGTTAGCGCTCTCGCTTCTCACCAATGCAACCCGGGTTCGATCCTCGGACCGGGAACAATGTGAGATGGTATGGTGGTCCCCATTATCCGCGTCACCGAGAGTGATTAATATAAGTTGTTAAAACTTGCTTTGCAATCGTTGTAAACTAAATAAAGTTTAAACGTTTTATATGTGTTTAGTAATTTTGACTATATATGATAATTGCATAAATGAGTACAGTGTTTGCAATGGTATAGATTGTATCTATACACTTATTAGCTCTCATAAATCAAATGGTGATTGTTCATTTACATAGATTTATTCTATATTTCACTCTCATCGTTGCACAATACATAAAATATACACACCACATTATCGTGGCAAAGTACACCACAATTCATTGTCAAAGAATTATAAGAGACTAATCTAATCACGGATAATCAAACTATCGCAGTCTACTGACATACAATAATTACATAAATGATGTTATGTGTTTTAATGTATAGTTTTATTGTAAATGTAAACGAATGAGATCTAGTAAATAAATATTGCACATAGTTTTACTATTACTACCATACTGGCATAAAGCAACTGATGCCCAACAACAAATATATGCACTCTAAAACACTTCAGTGAAGTGGACCAGCCGTCTCGAGATAGATCGGTTGTTCTACTCGGTGTTCATCAGTTGCTGAACGTTTGTAAGACCCCATTGGTATTCCATGACAACTTAAAGGAGTGAACTGATATGTGTTCTTGTCTTGTGTTAAACTTTTAAATTTCAAAATCTGGATTATCTGTATGCTTCCTCCAACATCACATATGTCTTGACGTTCATTTATGCAATAGTCAAAGTTAAGGTCTACCTCCAACTAATTGTTTCTAGAATGACTTGTCATTCCAAACATCAATAACCATTGTAAAGGAACACCAACAATTGTATATGACTCCATAATGGAGATGGACGGTTTATTTTGAAACAAGATAAACTGATAAACAAAAGGTGTAAATGAATGCACCGTAACAATGTTCAATATACATAAAGTTGGACATGAAATACACCAACCGTCCAACCAAGCGACAGACCGACAAACTTGTAAATTTGAAAATCAGGAATGTCTTTCTGTTGAACCCAGTGGCGTCTGTGGTCATTTGGAATCGAACCGTCCCGGGTTTGATGCGCGACCAGACCACCTATGTAGTGACATTGAGCAAGGCACCTCACACACATTGCTTACTACTGGTTAACCACTTATGTCGCCTAAGCCTGTCCAGAAAATCATGTATTAGGTCCCCGCAACGGGATTGACATTAGTGGAACATACATGTATACATACACTATAATTATATGCTCTTATCTACGCAATAAACATGGATTTATTACGATAGTTGATATCGTGTAATATTTCCAGAGAAACTGACAATTCCGAACCACGACTTAGTTTATACACATTTATTTTAGCTCGATTGCGAAACAAGTTCTTACGACTTATAATAATCACTCTCGATACCTCATTCCTGATGATTCCTGGCTCCAGAGAGAAGAGGCAACGTGGAATTTAAATGTCTTGTCGAAGTGCACACTCGTAACGGCTCCAGCGGGGCTCGAACTCCGGATCTTAAATAAAACACATTCATCCTGGTTAAGGACAAATGTTTTCCACGAGTATTTTTATATCAGAAATTAAATCCAATAACAAACAGTACCACATTAAATATTATGTAATCTAAATTGATTTTGACCAACTTTTCAGAGACTGTGTATGATACATTGATAATCATTTCATTTCTATAAATATACGGAGCGGGAGGTCGAAGGTTCGAATCTCGTAAGGGGTTTGTTCTGATATGGCCGGTATGAGCCGCCAGCTAGTTAAATAATGGTTAGCCTGGCGTCTGGCATACACGCATAGGATTCGGGAAGTACTGATGTTCATAAAAAAAAGAGGTGCCTCATAAGTCAGAAGTGGCTGGCCCTTTAAATAGGAGTGCCCTATAATAAAGAAACACTTTACTTTACTTTTATACGCGTGCAATACTTTAGTGCTGTAGTATATTTAGTACCAGTTCATCTACTTGCATACTAGAGTGGACCCTGTGTCGCTATTGGACACATTACACTTAACAACTCTTATAAGTGTGCATGTATAAATGGTCTCGTATCCACGTCAATATTGACCCGATTATGATGACATTTTCAGCAAATACAGCTGAGATATATTTCATGATATTCCATTTATTTTATTTCATAACAAACACAAATTTAACACATTTTAATAATAATGTGATGGTGCGTAAAAAGTCAATGTGCTGTCAATGATAAAACTCAGGCCGATGAGAATTAATTATTCTAATATCGCGTATGCCCACCCTGACTGCGGATCACAGCTTGGCAACGTCGTCGCATAGAAGGGATATAACGTCGTACATAGTTCTGGGGTAGATTTGCCCACTCTTGCCGAATATTCGCACGGAGCTGGGCGATGGTCTGTGGCACTGCGCCGGTCCTTCTTACGCGGCGATTCAATTCATCCCATATATTTTCTATAATGTTTAAGTCGGGAGACTTCGGTGGTATGTCCATCACATTGATGTGGTTAGCATTCAGAACGAATCTTGTCACCCTAGCCGTGTGGGCTGGTGCCCATCCTGCAGCAACCGCAATCCTCTATTGTTCCTAAGCATGGGTACTACCTCACTTTGATACACGTCATGTTGGTACCGGGCGGCGTTTAGATTACCGTTAATGAACACGATGTTAGTCTTGTGATGTAAGGAGACACCAGCCCATACCATTACTGACCAACCCCCGTACCTATCTCGTTCGATGACGCAGTTGTTGAACCGTTCTCCCCGTTGTCGATATACCCGTGAACGACAGTCGTGTTCCTGTAGGCAGAACTTCTTTTGCGTCAGTAAACAGGACCTGCCCCCATTCTGCCTGTGTTGTTCTAAGATGACGCCGAGCCCAACGATCTTGCTGTGCCCTATGCCTCTGAGTCAGTACAATAAATACCCTTAAAGGGCCGTCTACACCGCATGTTGGCGAGCGATCGAAGACGCCTTCTAATGGTATGCGCAGAGATATGGCGTCCGTGCGTCCCACGCGTTTCTCCGGCCGTCTTGACAGCTGTACGTGTTCTCTGCTGACGATGCACATGTACGATGTGATTATCTTGTGCAGCTGTTGTACAACCCCCACGTGGTATGCGAGGGAGGTTATCAACGTTACCAGTCGCTCTGTACTTAAGCATCAGCTTGCTGATGGTGTTGCGGTGTACACCCATGCGTCGCGCAACCTGCAAATGATACGGATAACATGAATTTAGTAATTAAAATATATAATTTATTTTTTATGGATATTTTCGATAAAAAACTGAATGTTAGTGACTTTCAATTTTTATAACACAAAGAAACTTAATTAATTAGTGACATTGAATTAACTTTGAGACGTACCACTGTTTGGTGTATACCGGCGTTGATGAAGCCAACGGCTATTCCCCGTTCCGCTATGGTCAGCCTGCCCATGTCATGTGTTTCTGATGTGTGGATCGTAATCAAGTCCACAACGACCAAATGCAGTTTTATTTTGTGCCAGCGCACCATTTCCTCGTGCATTGTGTTGATTTTGACGTTGCGTGGTTCAACGCGCCGTATCGATTAAATTGAACATGTGGAGCATGGGATAATACTCGAAATGTAGTCAATAGCCAGTACACAAAATTTCGTGCAAAAATAAATAAAAAAGGTATACGGAAATCAAAGATGCACACTTATAAGTGTTGTTAAGTGTACATTATACGCGAGTATACTGATTCGCCGTAAAACCAAATCAAAATCATCAAAATCTCGCGTACTAATGACAATTATTCCGTTGTTTTCAAAGATTGTTTAAGTAATTTTATTTAAGAAATAATATTCTGCGATATACGAACGGAGTATTTTCTTCAGACGCCGTGATACTCCGCTGCATTTGGCTTTCGAAATTTCCTCCCGAGTAAGGTGTGAGGACGTTATTTTTTATGGAAAATATCAATCTAGTGCATAAATGAACAAAAGTTGTAACTGATCAATAATTTTATTTATTTTGTCAAATAAAACTGTACAGAATAGTAACTGAAACGTTACTTAACAGAAAAACAAGACGGACAAGAGATTATCTGATTCTAAATATAGCTCATTTCCGCGAATTCCCACGGTAGTATTTACACATATCACCTGACTTTCATTCATAAAACTTTACACGCATTGTATAAATGGAATAGCCAAAACACGGTGCGCGCGCAGCATAGTTCAAGGTAGGTATATCGCAGAATAACCGAGGTAGATTTTACTCTACAAGTATGTATGTTATTAGCTGGGTCGTGTTAGAATATATTATAGTGAATGCACGGGGTTAAGGATATTGGACATTCAAGTCGTCGGAGAAAATGTATTTGCACAATGTTGAGGTTGGAAGTTGAAATATATAAAGAAAGGGCCAGCACGATGTAACAAAAGAAGTACACTATATTTATTGGATATGAAACATGTGATGATGATTGAGCTTATTTACCCTCGCCTCTGGCGAACCATGTGGGCGAGCATATATGAACATGTTTACAAGCATGGTATATTGTCTAGAATAAAAGTGACTAAAAGCTTCTGGTTCTAGGAAAAGAACTTATCAAATTATAACAGACACCTAACAGACAAACTTACACAATATTGTTCACAGTTTGCTAATCACGAAGGAGCTTTACTCGCTCACGTGTATACAAATGAGTCAGCTCAGTTCAACTAATTGATACGAAGGATGTTACATGAACACAATGTACCAACTTTCGTAATAAATTCCACAATTCTGTTATGAGAAAATGTAGTCGATATGTTCTTTATCACATTTTCCCATAAACTCAGTGAGGAATAATATGCGTTATTGTGAAGTGAACAGCTTACCGCCATATATTTAACAGTTTGCTTAAATGAGTCCGTATTATCTACATTGACGGTATTAGAAATGACAGATGTAACTACATTCGCTCTTAACAGATGATAGTGTGATATCAATATTGCCTGTTCAATACGGATTCCGGGGAACTAAGCCGAATGGTTAGCCATCCGGATGCCGGACAACTAGGCCGACATGTTAGTCATCCGGATGCCGGACAACTAGGCCGAAATGTTAGCCATCCGAATGCCGGACAACTAGGCCGATATGTTAGCCATCCGAATGCCGGACAACTAGGCCGATGTGTTAGCCATCCGGATGCCGGACAACTAGGTTGAAATGGTTAGTCAACCTGATGCCGGACAACTAGGCTGAATGGTTAGTCAACCTGATGCCGGACAACTAGGCTGAATGGTTAGTCATCCGGATGCAGGACAACTAGGCTGAATGGTTAGTCAACCTGATGCCGGACAACCAGGCTAAATGGTTAGTCATCCGGATGCAGGACAACTAGGCTGAATGGTTAGTCAACCTGATGCCGGACAACTAGGCTGAATGGTTAGTCATCCAGATGCAGGACAACTAGGCTGAATGGTTAGTCAACCTGATGCCGGACAACTAGGCTGAATGGTTAGTCATCCGGATGCAGGACAACTAGGCTGAATGGTTAGTCATCCGGATGCAGGACAACTAGGCTGAATGGTTAGTCAACCTGATGCCGGACAACCAGACTAAATGGTTAGTCATCCGGATGCAGGACAACTAGGCTGAATGGTTAGTCATCCGGATGCATGATGACTAGGCTGGTTGGTTAGACATCCGGATGCATGATGACTAGGCTGGTTGGTTAGTCATCCGGATGCATGACAACTAGGCTAAATGGTTAGTCATCCGGATGCATGATGACTAGGCTATATCGCCGGCGGGCAGTTTACCTAACAACACTTTTCCTGTGCAGGCTCCAGCGGTTAACCAGTACTCGGGTGCACCAACCTCCGTAAGAAACTGCCAACTTTTTCATATAAATGAAACACGGTCTGACCGGGGCTCGAACCCGTGACTATCATTGATGATATGTTACAGTGGTATACAAGTCAGCGACCTTAACCACTCGACCACGAAGGCGGACCATCAGTGATGATAGGTTACAGTGGTATACAAGTCAGCGACCTTAACCACTCGACCACGAGGGCGGACCATCAGTGATGATAGGTTACAGTGGTATACAATTCAGCGACCTTAACCACTCGACCACAGAGGCGGACCATCAGTGATAATAGGTTACAGTGGTATACAAGTCAGCGACCTTAACCACTCGACCACAGGCGGACCATCAGTGATGATAGGTTACAGTGGTATACAAGTCAGCGACCTTAACCACTCGACCACGGAGGCGGACTTTCACTGCAATAGAGAACGTTTAATATTACTTGTTTAAATGGAGAATAAAGACTATCGTAGCTCAGTATATTATATCTGCCATATCATACACTCCCCGTATGAATGATTATGCTGTTCCAATGTATATATGTGTATATCTGACGAGTTGCTCCCTCATTCTGCACGCGGAGACACGCAAGCCATGCCATTATCGTGTTCCATCCTCCGGGTGAACAATTTGTGCCGTCGTCATCAAGAGATCATTGATATTGATACAATCACTGCAAAATAATAGATAGTGTAGAAGAAGGGGCAGTTCACTAGGAAGAGAATATGTACCATTTTAATCTTGTCTCTCTAAATCGTCAAACATGCATTTTGTTCCCATATCACATCACATCACATCTCGCATCTGACATCTCGCATCTCAAATCACATCTCGCATCTCATTGTATAGAGGCTTTCTAAATCTGTTTTCTTAGAAGCCATTTGTGATTGGCATTATATTGGTTTCGCAGTCTGTTTAAGAACTAATATTTACAACGCTATTGCATTACCTTCTATGAACTATATGCCCTGTTGGTATCCATTTTCGTATGAATTTCCTCACTAATGACTTACTGTGATTTCATTGTTTTCACATCTCCACTTAGTTGCAAACTGAATATGTTCGCTTCAGGCGTGAACGGCCCTGAGTTCGAGCCCAGCTCTGTACTTAAATTCCACAATGCCTCTTCTCTCGTGGCGATGGATTCCACGCGGAATGAGGTCCAGATGAGTGATTAATATATTAAGTTGTACGAATTAATTTCGCATTCGAATTAACATAAATTTGTATAAGACGTTTTTATGGTTTTTCGTCAATAATAACTACCTAATTTGTGATACTGAAAACCACGCATCAACATAACTTACGATTGTCTCCTTCGTAGCAAATATGTCGCGGTAGACTGAATGGATTCATATTTCGTTGCGACAAAGATCTTTGTAAACAAGAGGCATTTTGGCAATCATGATCAGCTAATTATAAAGTAATATATTCTAATGAATTTGTTGCGTCGGTAGTTTTTAATTTTGATTGCAAACAGAAATTTGAAAAGTATTCATGAACTTCTTCTTATTACACACTAAGAGAAGTGGTTGTGCGGTTGTGTCACGTAGTGCAATGAGGCTCCATACAGGGCGTTGACATCAATAACATTGACAAATATTATATTAACCAAAGTCATTGAAAATCGTAAAAGAAAAAGAAGATTTGTGTTTCATAGTGTAACATAGAATTTTATTTCATCTCATGATCAACGAGATATGTATTTCAAATACAAATTTCGGTGATCACTCGATGATATATATATATATGACATTAAATCACTCGATGATATATATATATGACATTAAATCACTCGATGATATATATATATATGACATTAAATCACTCGATGATATATATCTATATATATATATATATATATATATATATATAACACACATGACATTAAATAAGTTTTTCATTTGTTATTTAATTTATTCAACGAGTCTTCTAAAACGATTTAAAGGCGTATAGCACAATAATTGATAATCGTCAAAAAAAATTTAAACTTTGCATATATTTAGATTAGACATTTCCATGTATGAAAATAGTTTAAAACTAGTGGGTCCCCGTGCTCGTTTTTGAGTTATGAGCAATTGAAGAGTAGTACCGTGTACACATTATTGGTCCAAATTTTGACGTCAAAAATGAGCATACAAATTCCTTTAAACATACATAAAAACACTAGAAAATGAGTTTAGTTCCATTTAATATTGCATATATTTGATGCAAACTAGCAGATGTTCATGTATATCAATAAAACTTTATAATTCTATGTGAAATATTTTTCATTTTGACCATTTTTTATTGTTTACGTCTCGGATATTTTTGCAGTTTGGCTTTGCGAAAAGTAAGAAAATGTGTCATAATTTTTTTTTCAATCGTCAGAATGTTTTTAAATTTTCTGTGTAGTATATCTACAATATACTGATAAATATGAAAGCATAAAAAACATACCACACCGTGCTTGTTTTTGAGCTAAATGAGAATAATCGTTACCATTTCAGTGTCAAAATAGGATATTTACACAATTAGAGACTAATATTTGTGGTATTTCGTATTTATCATTTTATCTCAATTGCATTCTATTGTATTAAACTTACAACACAAAATGCAGCATTTATCATCGCCGTTTAAAGTGTCCGAAATTACAATGGGAGGTGTCCCGTCCGAATTGATGTCAGTTTTATTATCAGGCAGTACGTGTTCAAATGCAATTTGTTTCTTTCTTACAGATGACTTGGCTCCAGATAAAAACTTTCCTGTTCGATTGCGTTTATAAAAGACCATTATGAATATTAAGACGCGTACTAATTTATTGAAATATAAAACTAACACAAAAAGTGATATTATTTTTTTCTGTAGAGGTGAGCCGTGAAATGTACCAACGGTAATAATCGCGATGCGTAGAAAGCTGCGCACGAACAATTGTGATATACGCCTTTAAGCGAGCCTCTGGCGAGTTTTTATCGTAGTTAGAAGAGACGAGGTAATTAAATTCAATAACAAATGAACATGAATATAAGATCCTATTTATAACATAATATTCCAAATAGCTGTAGGTTCACTGAATTGCAAACGTTTCATGTATTTGTACTTCAGCTACCATACATTTTAACTTTGCCTGTGTGTTTTACGTTTCGTTATCGTCGCTGCCGGTTGCCCATATGAGCGACCCCTCCTGAAGAGATTAGTCATTTTAGATTTTTGGAAGATAGTGCAATGATACAGACAGAGACACATTACAGTGTCTCCTCTGGTTCTTGTACGTGCACTGTGTACAGCACCGACACGAGACCTCGGTTTAAAGTCCCATCTGAAATACTGTTAATTGTATTAGGGTGAGACGGGAGATCGAACCTGCGATCACTGGATTACAAGTCCAGCGTGCTACCACTGGACTACAGAGCCGTGTGTTATATATATGCAGTCGGTTGTAAATGAATAGTAAACGTAATAAAAAGTAGTTCACATTTTATTTGTATATTTTTATATAAGTATGCTCTTTATTTCCTCATTACTGAAATACTTACATAGAGTGGTGGAACCTATGCTCGGCGTAAATCCTACAAATCATGGCCTATAAAAAAAAGTTAAATGCACTTGCCGTATATTACTATTTTCTTAAGTCGTGAACACAACTTTCATAACATTGTTGTTGGAAATGTTAGCTTCACTACGTAACCATGCGCCTCAATACAGCTATCGCAATGGCACCTGTTTCCATGGGGAACTAGATACTTTAGGGCACGGCGTACATGCATTTTTTTATGCATGGGTAAATGTTGAATATATTATTTTGACTTAGTAACATCAATAACTAACAATATTACAACTCATAAGACTAATTTTTCTGGTTATTTGTACATTTTTTTCCCAATCCGGATAGCCACCTGAAATTCTCATAAACCACACATTTCGGTGGGAAAAAGATTCCCAACCAGTTGTCTGTTTATATTCTGCTACTGAACCAGTCAGGTGACAGTTGCATTAGGCTACCGGTACGCACAGCGGAATGTTATTGAACCATGCTTCACCTCTGTCAACGAAAATAGGTTAAAACTATTTAAATATTTTAAATACGGATGTAAATGGAAAAAATACGCCGAGCATAGGAATACGCCGAGCATAGGTTCCACCACTCTATAATTAATACAAACATGCAAGATCATGCTCGGATTGGTTAATTTGCTTACGTGATAATCAGCTTTTGAATTCATCAAACTACTATAAAATATATACTACACAACATTGTGCGTTCTACACGTACACTAATATGTCAATCATGTGAATGGAGCATGCGCGGCTATGACGTCACAAGTACTTTACTATGACATTGCAACAAGTACAAGCTCCCTCTAGCTTCAGAAGCAAATTAACTTTTCATCCTAGCTCGATGCTCCACGTGCTAATGTTGCACCTCATCCATTTGAGATAGTATAAAACAGTACATGTACAATACAGACGGATCTGTGGTAACATGCTGGTCTGGTAATCCAGGGATCGCAGGTTCGATCCCCCGTCTGACCCTAATACATTAACAGTCTTTCAGATGGGACGTTAAATCGAGGTCTCGTGTCGGTGCTTTACACCGTGCACGTAAAAGAACCAGAGGAGACTCTGGAATGAGTCTTTGTCTGTATCATTGCACTATCATCCAAAATCTAAAACTGACTAATCTCTTCAGCAGGCGTCGCTCATATGGGCAACCGGTAGCGACGATAAATTAACCTAAAACGCACACACAAGTACATATTTAACAACTCTGTCCAAATGTGCAACGTCTTAATAATACCTGCCATTTACACAAGTTGTACACGTGCTTCTGTAGCTTGACATGGCTATTGAAGAATTCAGTGATTTGGCAATATTTGTAGCGTTATTAGCCCGTCGTGTAGGATTATTACTGTTCATATCGGGATGATGAATTCCAGTGCCACTGTAATTAAGACGCCATGCTGTTTATTTGTATGACAGAGCAGATGAATATGCATGCATGGCTCATTTGCATAGTTATTAACTTAATATACGTAGTTTATACACATTTATTTAGCTCGATTGCGAAACAAGTTCTTTTAACTTAGAGTAATCACTCTCGAGTCCTCAGTCCTGATGGAATCCATCGCCATGAGGGAGAGAGAAGAGGCAATGTGGAATTTAAATGCCTTGCCTAAAGACACAATCATAACGGCTCTAGCGGGGTTCGAACGCCGGACATTTCGCACCTGAAGCGAACGCGCACCCACTGCGCTATCACACTTAATCTAGTGAAATACGAAACAGTCCGTCTCCTGACTTGTATACCACTGTAACTTATCATCACTGATGGTCATGTCCGTCTCCATGGTCGAGTAGTTAAGGTCATTGATTTGCTTACCACTATAACCTATCATCACTGATGGTCACGTGTTCGAGACCCGCTCAGACCGTGTCTCTTCATATGGAAAGGATGGCAGTTTATTGCGGAGGTTGGTGCACCAAGTACTTGTTAACCGCTTGAGCAAGCTCAAGAAAAACGTTGCAAATATTTAGTATGTACATTTCCATTGGAGAGGAATTAATATAAGTTTTCTGAAAACTTGTTTTCCAATCCAAACCATTCACAATTTATGTAATTTGTAACATTTTGTGTTATACATGTACATGTATTGGAATAAATAATGTTTAAACCAAGCCCAAGAAAGGTGTTGTTCGGTAAACTGCCCATCGATCAAATGGGCAACCGGTAGCGACGTTAAATAAACTTTAATACAAATTTAAAAAATATGTAATTGCGATATTACCCGTCTGCAGTACAAAGAATATGTTATAACAGGAAGTATGTGATTGGTGTATTACACTGAGTGCAAGCAAAGTTCTGTGAGAAAACATACTTTCAATTCAATTCTTTATTAACTCAGATCATTTACATGACATATGAGTATACATGTAATTAGTTAACAGATGTTGTGACACGGGTTGATATATAAATAATAAAGAGTACAGTAGAGAAAAGGGTCATGTTTGGAGATGGGAACAGAGCAGGACATTGTATTGTTTTGTTTTGTTTCATGTACTTGTTGGTTTGAATGTATTATGGTTGATTTGAAACAGACTATGGGTCAGGGAAATGGTTTCCTTTACGATGGTTGTTTTGGTCACAGTTTTGGTCACACACGTGTGTGACCAAATACTATTAAATGATGCACATTCTTGAGTTATCCGTGAGTTTTATCTATCAGAAGTAAATGATTTGAGGATTATAATATGTAATTGGTAATGTATTTATTAATTAATAGTTACGATGTTAAATCTGACAATTTGTTGTTGACGTTACTTTATTGCACGTGTCATAATCTTTTCCTATAACCTGTTTTCATGGGTGATTACTTAACATTGTTTGTTGTTATTTTGTTTACTATTACAGTCATAAGTGGTATTGGAACGTATCCAGCCGTAATGAAATCCTCCTCCACGGGATAAATCCACTATTTAGTGAACCGTATTGCCAGCAATGAATCGAGAATGTGATATGTTGTTTCCCTAATTGCGAAATCTAATAGAAGTATCAACACGTATCTATTTCTAATCTGGCTGTTGTCTCTAGTTAGTACCATTAATAAAACTATTCCAAACTTCAAAATCTCCCATGATTATGCGATGATTTTAACGGCATTTATTGTAGGGTTACATTGAGATGGTGCCGCCATGTGAGATTATACGCAATTAGATTCAAATCTCAGTGATTATATAGTTGTTTGAAGAAAACTGAATACTCTAATTATTGCCATGCTTAGACAATTGCGTATTACAACATTGGACCAATAGGAATTGCTGTGTTTGTTTCCGGAAATATACCTCGATTGTAAAATGCACCATGTGTTATGTTCGTGGACTCAAATATTAAAATAACAACCTCAAATATTTACACACTAATGCACTAGAGGACATATAAAACGCACACCTACATTATATACTAGAGGACATATAAAACGCACACCTACATTATACACTAGAGGACATAGAAAACGCACACCTACATTATATACTGGAGGACATAGAAAACGCACACCTACATTATACACTAGAGGACATAGAAAACACACACCTACATTATATACTAGAGGACATATAAAACGCACACCTACATTATATACTAGAGGACATAGAAAACGCACACCTACATTATATACTAGAGGACATAGAAAACGCACACCTACATTATATACTAGAGGACATAGAAAACGCACACCTACATTATATACTAGAGGACATAGAAAACGCACACCTACATTATATACTAGAGGACATAGAAAACGCACACCTACATTATATACTAGAGGACATAGAAAACGCACACCTACATTATATACTAGAGGACATAGAAAACGCACACCTACATTATATACTAGAGGACATAGAAAACGCACACCTACATTATATACTAGAGGACATAGAAAACGCACACCTACATTATATACTAGAGGACATAGAAAACGCACACCTACATTATATACTAGAGGACATAGAAAACGCACACCTACATTATATACTAGAGGACATAGAAAACGCACACCTACATTATATACTAGAGGACATAGAAAACGCACACCTACATTATATACTAGAGGACATAGAAAACGCACACCTACATTATATACTAGAGGACATAGAAAACGCACACCTACATTATATACTAGAGGACATAGAAAACGCACACCTACATTATATACTAGAGGACATAGAAAACGCACACCTACATTATATACTAGAGGACATAGAAAACGCACACCTACATTATATACTAGAGGACATAGAAAACGCACACCTACATTATATACTAGAGGACATAGAAAACGCACACCTACATTATATACTAGAGGACATAGAAAACGCACACCTACATTATATACTAGAGGACATAGAAAACGCACACCTACATTATATACTAGAGGACATAGAAAACGCACACCTACATTATATACTAGAGGACATAGAAAACGCACACCTACATTATATACTAGAGGACATAGAAAACGCACACCTACATTATATACTAGAGGACATAGAAAACGCACACCTACATTATATACTAGAGGACATATAAAACGCACACCTACATTATACACTAGAGGACATAGAAAACGCACACCTACATTATATACTAGAGGACATAGAAAACGCACACCTACATTATATACTAGAGGACATATAAAACGCACACCTACATTATATACTAGAGGACATAGAAAACGCACACCTACATTATACACTAGAGGACATAGAAAACGCACACCTACATTATACACTAGAGGACATAGAAAACGCACACCTACATTATACACTAGAGGACATAGAAAACGCACACCTACATTATATACTAGAGGACATAGAAAACGCACACCTACATTATACACTAGAGGACATATAAAACGCACACCTACATTATATACTAGAGGACATAGAAAACGCACACCTACATTATATACTAGAGGACATAGAAAACGCACACCTACATTATATACTAGAGGACATAGAAAACGCACACCTACATTATATACTAGAGGACATAGAAAACGCACACCTACATTATATACTAGAGGACATAGAAAACGCACACCTACATTATATACTAGAGGACATAGAAAACGCACACCTACATTATATACTAGAGGACATAGAAAACGCACACCTACATTATATACTAGAGGACATAGAAAACGCACACCTACATTATATACTAGAGGACATAGAAAACGCACACCTACATTATATACTAGAGGACATAGAAAACGCACACCTACATTATATACTAGAGGACATAGAAAACGCACACCTACATTATATACTAGAGGACATAGAAAACGCACACCTACATTATATACTAGAGGACATAGAAAACGCACACCTACATTATATACTAGAGGACATAGAAAACGCACACCTACATTATATACTAGAGGACATAGAAAACGCACACCTACATTATATACTAGAGGACATAGAAAACGCACACCTACATTATATACTAGAGGACATAGAAAACGCACACCTACATTATATACTAGAGGACATAGAAAACGCACACCTACATTATATACTAGAGGACATGAAAACGCACACCTACATTATATACTAGAGGACATAGAAAACGCACACCTACATTATATACTAGAGGACATAGAAAACGCACACCTACATTATATACTAGAGGACATAGAAAACGCACACCTACATTATATACTAGAGGACATAGAAAACGCACACCTACATTATATACTAGAGGACATAGAAAACGCACACCTACATTATATACTAGAGGACATAGAAAACGCACACCTACATTATATACTAGAGGACATAGAAAACGCACACCTACATTATATACTAGAGGACATAGAAAACGCACACCTACATTATATACTAGAGGACATAGAAAACGCACACCTACATTATATACTAGAGGACATAGAAAACGCACACCTACATTATATACTAGAGGACATAGAAAACGCACACCTACATTATATACTAGAGGACATAGAAAACGCACACCTACATTATATACTAGAGGACATAGAAAACGCACACCTACATTATATACTAGAGGACATAGAAAACGCACACCTACATTATATACTAGAGGACATAGAAAACGCACACCTACATTATATACTAGAGGACATAGAAAACGCACACCTACATTATATGCTTATCATTACATGAAAACGAAATACGAAGGATTCCAGCAAAGATATATCACATCTTTATTACAAAACACAAACTAAAAATAGTCCAAGATGCTTAAAACTATGTATATATATAGTAATTGTTTGTCATGTAAAAACACACTTATCCGAAGTGTGCGTTTTCTATGTCATCTAGTATAATTATTATCAATAGTTTAACGTAAACATTAGAAATTGTTTAGCATATATCGTGATTAGGATTCACGTATTTTCAGTGTTAAATATATTATGCTCCGGGCTATTGCACAACAACCAATTGGTAGGGAGAAGAACTATATAAGTTGTCTTTCATTCCAATCCCTTTCAGTCTATTACTGTTAAATGATATGTAAAATGTCAATTCTATTATGTATATGTAAAATACTGAAATAAATAATGTCTAAACTAAAATGCACCATGCGGAACTCCAAAAAGAAGCAAGCAAACGTATACAACCAATCGTTTTTATGTTATACAACCATTTTATAGTTCATCGGGTCGTCCTCAGCATCGCGGAGCAATAGTTGTGACTTTTCCCAGAATGGCAATGCAATAGCTGCTTTATTACACATCAATATTCTAACACGCTTTAATTCCCAACACTAACTCTCGAAAAGCGCGTCAAGTTCTCCTTGTTGTTGATGTTTTACAGTTCAATACCAATGCTTACATCTGTCCACGTTCAATGAAACGGAAGTGATGTTTCGCATACTCAAATGCGTATTTTCATTGGCTCGATGTATCATGTGTCACAAGTCAATAGTAGGGTTAAGAAATTAAAACACATTTCCAGTGCATGGAACTATTTCATGATCCAGCGCCCAAATAAAGAGGAGGAAAACAGTCAAAACTACGAATTACAATTTATATAGGAGGTTGGGCAATATTATGAAATGTACCTACAAGAGATATATTTGTTTATTTATAGAAGGTGACCTAATTAAATGTCTTAACACTATAGCATTGGTGTACATGCACACTAATTATAACCAACGTACACAGTTACACCATGCAATGTACATGTATAATGTTGTACGATGTAACTTAAGCAAATCAAGTTATGGTATCGAAAAACAAAACGACATCAGCACATTGAATGCCAATCATTATAAATAATTATTACAATATATATATATATATATATATAACTTTCTAGTGTGTACTGATTAAAAATGTGTTGTATCCATAATTTACATTTTGTCTTGAACATATTTAAAGATCTGGACGTCTTAATTTCCAATGGTAGACAATTCCATATCTTTGGACCAGAGTATTCTAAAGAGTTCTTGTACATCTTGGATTATAGAGACCGATATTTGAAGCATATCTCAATGTCATTTCTGAAGTAACTGTATTGCGATGTCTTAATTGAGGGAGGAACACGAACATTGCTTACGATAGTTTGCGGATTTACGGCCATTTGGACATGTTTATTAAACAAAGCTTGTATGCGCTTCATCTCTAAAACCATTGTTGCATTTTCACCAAACTTGGCAGGCAGCATGAAAATCGTGTCTAGTTGTGCCTATTATTATATCGTTCCGGTTGGCAGATTTTTGCGGATTTACGGCCAATTGAATAATTTTAAAGTAGCGTTTGTCCGTGCTTCATCCAAAACGCTTTTACACCAAGCTTTGTATGAAGCATTGGTATGATGTCTAGTTGTGTATATTGTAACCCCGTTCCGGTTACGGCCATTTCGACATTTTTATAGCACAACACTTCTCTGGGCTTCGTCTCCAAATCCCCTTGTTGGATTTTCACCAAACTTGGCAAAAAGCATTGTTTGTACCGGTTGGATGAGTGTTGCTGATTTACGCCAATTGATCAGTTTTGTAGCACAATGCTTGTCCCGTGCGTCATCTCCATAACTCATTTTTGTAGCACAATGCTTGTCCCGTGCGTCATCTCCATAACTCATGTTTGTAGCACAATGCTTGTCCCGTGCGTCATCTCCATAACTCATGTTTGTAGCACAATGCTTGTCCCGTGCGTCATCTCCATAACACATGTTTGTAGCACAATGCTTGTCCCGTGCGTCATCTCCATAACTCATGTTTGTAGCACAATGCTTGTCCCGTGCGTCATCTCCATAACTCATGTTTGTAGCACAATGCTTGTCCCGTGCATCATCTCCATAACTCATGTTTGTAGCACAATGCTTGTCCCGTGCGTCATCTCCATAACTCATTTTTGCAATACTGTTTCAGTTGTATAATGTCGGCGGATCTACGACCATTTTGTGATCCGTTTAATGCTTCAACTCCAAACTTCATAATACTACATATGACTTTATTGTAATGACTTCATATATATTCACCTGCACTGGCATGGAGGTTATACAACTTTTCTCCAATCTGAAACTCAGTCTCAAGCTTCTGATTGGTTGAGCCAAGAACAAAACTCAGACTCAAGCTTCTGATTGGTTGAGCCAAAAACAAAACTCAGTCTCAAGCTTCTGATTGGTTGAGCCAAGAACAAAACTCAGTCTCAAGCTTCTGATTGGTTGAGCCAAGAACAAAACTCAGTCTCAAGCTTCTGATTGGTTGAGCCAAGAACAAAACTCAGTCTCAAGCTTCTGATTGGTTGAGCCAAGAACAAAACTCAGTCTCAAGCTTCTGATTGGTTGAGCCAAGAACAAAACTCAGTCTCAAGCTTCTGATTGGTTGAGCCAAGAACAAAACTCAGTCTCAAGCTTCTGATTGGTTGAGCCAAGAACAAAACTCAGTCTCAAGCTTCTGATTGGTTGAGCCAAGAACAAAATTTCGCAACTGAAGCGAACGTGCTACAACTGCGCAATCACGACTACACATTTGCTATCACGACATCTCGACCTCCACTTTTTGCTATCACGACTTCCAATGTCTGCTTTCGCGACTTCCACGTTTTGCTATCGCGACTTCCACTTGTTGCTATCACGACTTCCACATTTTGCTATCACGACTTCCACTTTCTGCTTTCTGACTTACACTTTTTGCTATCGCGACTTCCACTTTTTATTGTACATTGGTGCTCAAACAAATTGACTTTTTTCAAGAAATGTAACTGTAATTTAGATTTAATTTGAATAATATATACCGACAATGCCACTCTATCGCCTCCGGTTGTGTTGTCACTTACAATTACGCCATTGCAACATGTCACCCCGAGATAAAGGCATAGAAAACAAAGTTTGGAATTAGAAAATGGATTTTCAGTAGTTTCAACCTTCAAGTAGATTCAATAACTTAGGCTTATACAGAATCGTATCTTCATTTTGAGGAATACAGGTTACAGATAGCCTGTCCGATTATCGCAGTGGTTAGCGAGCTCGCTTCTCACCAATGCAACCCGGGTTCGATCCTCGCAATGTTGCGTTTGTCTCTGACAGTCTATAACACGATGATAGTCTAACAATTGTTGCGCTTATCCCTGAAAGTCAATAACACTATAATTATTAGTCTAGCAATTGATGCGTTATCCCTGACATTCTATAACACTATATTAGTCTAGCAATTGATGCGTTATCCCTGACATTCTATAACACTATATTAGTCTAGCAATTGATGCGTTTATCCCTGACAGTACATAACACTATATTAGTCTAGTAATTGATGCGTTTATCCCTGACAGTACATAACACTATATTAGTCTATTAATTGATGCGTTATCCCTGACAGTATATAACACTATATTAGTCTAGCAATTGATGCGTTATCCCTGACAGTATATAACACTATATTAGTCTGAACACCCACAAAAACACAAACACACACCCACAAAAACACAAACACAAACACCCACAAAACACAAACACAACACCCACAAAACACAACAAATTGATGCGTTATCCCTGACAGTATATAACACTATATTAGTCTCGAAGTTGTTGCGTTATCCCTGACAGTATATAACACTATATTAGTCTAGCAATTGTTGCGTTATCCCTGACAGTATATAACACTATATTAGTCTAGCAATTGATGCGTTATCCCTGACAGTCTATAACACTATATTAGTCTAGCAATTGATGCGTTATCCCTGACAGTCTATAACACTATATTAGTCTAGCAATTGATGCGTTATCCTGACAGTCTATAACACTATATTAGTCTAGCAATTGATGCGTTATCTCTGACAGTCTATAACACTATATTAGTCTAGCAATTAGTGCGCTTATCCCTGCCATTCTATAACACTATATTAGTCTAGCAATTGTTGCGTTTATCCCTGACAGTCTATAACACTATATTAGTCTAGCAATTGTTGCGTTGTCTCTGACACAGTCAAACACTATATTGGTCTAGCAATTGTTGCGCTTATCCCTGACAGTCTATAACACTATATTGGTCTACAATTGTGCGTTTCCTGAAGTCAAACACTATATTAGTCTAGCAATTGTGCGTTATCCCTGACATCTATAACACTATATTAGTCTAGCAATTGATGCGTTATCCCTGACATTCTATAACACTATATTAGTCTAGCAATTGATGCGTTTATCCCTGACAGTACATAACACTATATTAGTCTAGTAATTGATGCGTTTATCCCTGACAGTATATAACACTATATTAGTCTATTAATTGATGCGTTATCCCTGACAGTATATAACACTATATTAGTCTAGCAATTGATGCGTTATCCCTGACAGTATATAACACTATATTAGTCTAGCAATTGATGCGTTATCCCTGACAGTATATAACACTATATTAGTCTAGCAATTGATGCGTTATCCCTGACAGTATATAACACTATATTAGTCTAGCAATTGTGCGTTATCCCTGACAATATATAACACTATATTAGTCTAGCAATTGATGCGTTATCCCTGACAGTATATAACACTATATTAGTCTAGCAATTGATGCGTTATCCCTGACAGTCTATAACACTATATTAGTCTAGCAATTGTTGCGTTATCCCTGACAGTCTATAACACTATATTAGTCTAGCAATTGATGCGTTATCCCTGACAGTCTATAACACTATATTAGTCTAGCAATTGATGCGTTATCCCTGACAGTATATAACACTATATTAGTCTAGAAATTGTTGCGTTATCCCTGACAGTATATAACACTATATTAGTCTAGCAATTGATGCGTTATCCCTGACAGTATATAACACTATATTAGTCTAGCAATTGATGCGTTATCCCTGACAGTCTATAACACTATATTAGTCTAGCAATTGATGCGTTATCCCTGACAGTCTATAACACTATATTAGTCTAGCAATTGATGCGTTATCCCTGACAGTCTATAACACTATATTAGTCTAGCAATTGATGCGTTATCCCTGACAGTCTATAACACTATATTAGTCTAGCAATTGATGCGTTATCCCTGACAGTCTATAACACTATATTAGTCTAGCAATTGATGCGTTATCCCTGACAGTCTATAACACTATATTAGTCTAGCAATTGATGCGTTATCTCTGACAGTCTATAACACTATATTAGTCTAGCAATTAGTGCGCTTATCCCTGCCATTCTATAACACTATATTAGTCTAGCAATTGTTGCGTTTATCCCTGACAGTCTATAACACTATATTAGTCTAGCAATTGTTGCGTTTGTCTCTGACACAGTCTATAACACTATATTGGTCTAGCAATTGTTGCGCTTATCCCTGACAGTCTATAACACTATATTGGTCTAGCAATTGGTGCGTTTGTCTCTGACAGTCTATAACACTATATTAGTCTAGCAATTGTTGCGCTTATCCCTGACAGTCTATAACACTATATTAGTCTAGCAATTGTTGCGTTTGTCTCTGACAGTCTATAACACTATATTAGTCTAGCAATTGTTGCGTTTGTCTCTGACAGTCTATAACACTATTTTAGTCTAGCAATTGTTGTGTTTATCCCTGACAGTCGATAACACTATATTAGTCTAGAAATTGTTGCGTTTATCTCTGACAGTCTATAACACGATGTTAGTCTAACAATTTTTTCGTTTTACTCTAAACCATGAAACAATCTATTACACTATGTTGGTCTAGCAATTGTTACATTTTACTCTAAACCATGAAACAATCTATTACACTATGTTTGTCTAGCAATTGTTTCGTTTTACTCTGAAATATATATTACACTATGTTTGTCTAGCAATTGTTATGTTTTACTCTAAACCATGAAACAATCTATTACACTATGTTGGTCTAGCAATTGTTACGATTTACTCTAAACCATGAAACAATCTATTACACTATGTTGGTCTAGCAATTGTTACGTTTTACTCTACACCATGAGTTTGTCTCTGACAGTCTATAACACTATATTAGTCTAGCAATTGTTGCGCTTATCCCTGACAGTCTATAACACTATATTAGTCTAGCAATTGATGCGTTATCTCTGACAGTCTATAACACTATATTAGTCTAGCAATTAGTGCGCTTATCCCTGCCATTCTATAACACTATATTAGTCTAGCAATTGTTGCGTTTATCCCTGACAGTCTATAACACTATATTAGTCTAGCAATTGTTGCGTTTGTCTCTGACACAGTCTATAACACTATATTGGTCTAGCAATTGTTGCGCTTATCCCTGACAGTCTATAACACTATATTGGTCTAGCAATTGGTGCGTTTGTCTCTGACAGTCTATAACACTATATTAGTCTAGCAATTGTTGCGCTTATCCCTGACAGTCTATAACACTATATTAGTCTAGCAATTGTTGCGTTTGTCTCTGACAGTCTATAACACTATATTAGTCTAGCAATTGTTGCGTTTGTCTCTGACAGTCTATAACACTATTTTAGTCTAGCAATTGTTGTGTTTATCCCTGACAGTCGATAACACTATATTAGTCTAGAAATTGTTGCGTTTATCTCTGACAGTCTATAACACGATGTTAGTCTAACAATTTTTTCGTTTTACTCTAAACCATGAAACAATCTATTACACTATGTTGGTCTAGCAATTGTTACATTTTACTCTAAACCATGAAACAATCTATTACACTATGTTTGTCTAGCAATTGTTTCGTTTTACTCTGAAATATATATTACACTATGTTTGTCTAGCAATTGTTATGTTTTACTCTAAACCATGAAACAATCTATTACACTATGTTGGTCTAGCAATTGTTACGATTTACTCTAAACCATGAAACAATCTATTACACTATGTTGGTCTAGCAATTGTTACGTTTTACTCTACACCATGAAACAATCTATTACACTATGTTGGTCTAGCAATTGTTACATTTTACTCTAAACCATGAAACAATCTATTACACTATGTTGGTCTAGCAATTGTTACGTTTGTCGTTGTTATTCGTACATTATGTCCGATGCAGACTCTTCTATCATGGTTATGTTCATCCAACCCTCTCGTACTCGTATATATATATATATATATATATATATATATATATATATAACGTCCGCTTGGATAAGGCAGATACAGATGATTAAATGACAATATTAGGAATAAAATGTTCATTATTTTCTCAGAGCATCTTTTATGGATGGCATTGTAAGCTACCTTGGATTTCAATTGAATATTCTATAAAGTCGCAATATGCAAAGATATAACTATCACAGAATAACATGGCTACATTGCAAGTATCGCAAAATCTCGTTTTCGAATATCTTGTTTTGTATTTCACCAACCGGTTTTAGTATTCAATAGCCAACGATTTTCTTAGGTCTACTGCGCAATATGATATGTCTTGTGACTTAGCCTACTGCGCAATGTATTATGTCTGGTGGCATGGCCTACTGCGCAATGTATTATGTCTGGTGACATGGCCTACTGCGCAATGTATTATGTCTGATGACATGGCCTACTGCGCAATGTATTATGTCTGGTGGCATGGCCTACTGCGCAATGTATTCTGTCTGGTGGCATGGCCTACTGCGCAATGTATTCTGTCTGGTGGCATGGCCTACTGCGCAATGTATTCTGTCTGGTGGCATGGCCTACTGCGCAATGTATACTGTCTGGTGGCATGGCCTACTGCGCAATGTATTCTGTCTAGAGACATGGCCTACTGCGCAATGTATTCTGTCTGGTGGCATGGCCTACTGCGCAATGTATTGTGTCTGGTGGCATGGCCTACTGCACAATGTATACTGTCTGGCGGCATGGCCTACTGCGCAATATGATATGACTTGTAACTTAGCTTACTGCACAATATACTCTGTCTGGTGACATGGCCTACTGCGCAATGTATTCTGTCTAGAGACATGGCCTACTGCGCAATATACTATGTCTTGTGACTTAGCCTACTGCGCAATGTATTATGTCTAGTGACATGGCCTACTGCGCAATATACTATGTCTGGTGACTTAGCCTACTGCGCAATGTATTCTGTCTAGAGACATGGCCTACTGCGCAATATACTATGTCTTGTGACTTAGCCTACTGCGCAATGTATTATGTCTAGTGACATGGCCTACTGCGCAATATACTCTGTCTTGTGACTTAGCCTACAGCGCAATGTATTCTGTCTGGTGACATGGCCTATTGCGCAATATACTATGTCTGGTGACTTAGCCTACTGCGCAATGTATTCTGTCTAGAGACATGGCCTACTGCGCAATATACTATGTCTTGTGACTTAGCCTACTGCGCAATGTATTATGTCTAGTGACATGGCCTACTGCGCAATATACTCTGTCTTGTGACTTAGCCTACAGCGCAATGTATTCTGTCTGGTGGCATGGCCTACTGTTCAATATACTCTGTCTGGTGGCATGTCCTACTGTTCAATATACTCTGTCTGGTGGCATATCCTACTGTTCAATATATTCTGTCTGATGGCATGACCTACTGCGCAATACACTCTGTCTGATGGCATGTCCTACTGTTCAATATACTCTGTCTGGTGGCATGTCCTACTGCGCAATATACTCTGTCTGGTGGCATGTCCTACTGTTCAATATACTCTGTCTGGTGGCATGTCCTACTGTTCAATATACTCTGTCTGGTGGCATATCCTACTGTTCAATATATTCTGTCTGATGGCATGACCTACTGCGCAATACACTCTGTCTGATGGCATGTCCTACTGTTCAATATACTCTGTCTGGTGGCATGTCCTACTGCGCAATATACTCTGTCTGGTGGCATGTCCTACTGTTCAATATACTCTGTCTGGTGGCATGTCCTACTGTTCAATATACTCTGTCTGGTGACATGACCTACTGCGCAATATACTCCGTCTGGTGGCCTGGTCTACTGCGCAATATATCCTGACTTGTGGCATGACCTACTGCGCAATATGCTCCGTTCGGCGACTTTGTGTACTATAATTAACACTTCATTGTGACATGGCCAAAGAAACAGCCTAGCTATGATCTCCTGCATCGACAACTATATACTCTATATGTAATCTTGTCATCGACAACTATATCCTCTATATGTAATCTTGTCATCGACAACTATATACTCTATATGTAATCTTGTCATCGACAACTATATACTCTATATGTAATCTTGTCATCGACAACTATATCCTCTATATGTAATCTTGTCATCGACAACTATATACACTATATGAAACCTTGTCATCGACAACTATATACTCTATATGTAATCTTGTCATCGACAATTATATACTTTATATGTAATCTTGTCATCGACAATTATATACTTTATATGTAATCTTGTCATCGACAACTATATACTCTATATGTAATATTGTCATCGACAACTATATACTCTATATGTAATATTGTCATCGACAACTATATACTCTATATGTAATATTGTCATCAACAACTATATACTCTATATGAAATCTTGTCATCGACAATTATATACTCTATATGTAATCTTGTCATCGACAACTATATACTCTACATGTAATCTTGTCATCGACAACTGTATACACTATATGTAATATTCTCAATATTCATATATGCATATTAACAAGAACAGAAAACGTCCATCGTCGTATAATATTAATATGTTAATGTATGCTTTGTTCGGAAGATGAAACACACGTATGAATAATGCTGTTTCCTGAAGCGTCAGTAGCAGGTGTATTGGTCGTATTAGACACTTATTATTGATGAAACATGGTGAATTTTTCATGTTTCTGCCGAAAGATAACTACAGTCTGAATTAGTTTTCTGGTGTTCAACGAATGGGGTGATGCGTAATGCAAATGCAGTATGATTATATTTACAAGTCATTTAAGGGAATATCACCTTCTACAATGTAGCAAGCAAACTCTCCGGAACGTTTTACTAAAACAGCAAAACGTTGTTATCATCATTTGTGGAAGACGTGTTCATACGCAGATCATAGTGTTGACATACCATTGCGTATATACTGACAGAGGATAGTTGTGTTTATTTGTGTAAGATTGGATTTTATTTCATCGAGTGCTCACCGAATCCCACTCGTGGAAATACATATTTCGGTGATCATTCGATGAAATAAAATCATATCTTACTTTAATTTAAGCACACATATTCTTTTTCGCTTATGATTTCCAATGATGTTGGCTAATATTATAGTTGTCTTCAAATTTACTTCATTTTAACTGCCCCCTATCGGGAGCCTCATTTCACTACATTCCACAACCGCACAGCAATTTATGTTAGTGTGAACGCCCGTTATACGACATTGTTCTGGTATAATTATCAAGTTAGTTTCTCTTTGCTGTCAAAATTAAAAACTACAGACAAAACAAATTCATTAGAATATATTACTTTATAATAAACTATTCATGATTGTCAAAATGCCTCTTGTTTACCAAGTTCTTTGTCGCAACGAAATATGAATCCATTCAGCGGAGGAATACGAAACGGAACCAGTGGCAGGGAAAATGACAGTGTGCACTGTTTCAAAGCAGTGTAAGATGGGGTTTTCTTTCATTGAGGAAACTATACCATTCATTGGAAAGCATCAAAGAAATAGTCTCTGCAATAGATAGTATATTTCTTTATTTATTGGTGGTGACTTATGTGTGTGTGTGTGTTTTACGTTTATTTATCGTCGCTACCGGTTGCCCATATGAGCGACGCCTCCTGAAGAGATTGGTCATTTTAGATGTGTGGAGGATAGTGCATGATACAGACATAGACCCATTCCAGAGTCACAGCTGGTGCATTAACGTTCACGGTGTACAACACCGACACGAGACCTCGGTTTAAAGTCACATCTGAAAGACTATTAATTGTATTAGGGTCAGACGGGGGATCGAACCTGCGATCCATGGATTACCAGTCCAGCGTGTTACCACTGGACTACAGTCCAGCGTGTTACCACTGGACTACAGATCCGTCTGTTTACCTAGTTTGTTCAGTCTCATACTCAATCTTAAATGATTTGATTAGTTGATTCCCAGTTTTACTGACAGCTGAACCAATCGGAAACTTGAGACTGAGTTTTAGATTAGAGCACAGTTTTATAACCCGCAGACGCGAACTAATCCTCATTAAGACCTTCTTAGTTTTATAACACCATAGCATAAATGTACATACACACTATTTATAACCAACGTACATAGCTACCCTATGTAATACACATGCACAACGTTGTATAATTTAGCTTGAACAACATCATAAATCAATCGGGTTATTTGAACCAAATACAAAAATGACATATTAAGCACATTTGAATTACAATCATTATATAGCAGTTTAATGATTAAATTGTACGTCTTAATTTCAAATGGTATAGTAGACTAGTCCATATCTATGTACATGTCACATCTAGTTGTTGTATCCATAATTTACATTTTGTCTTGAACATATTTAAAGATCTGGTCGTCTTAATTTCCAATGGTAGACAATTCCATATCTTTGGACCAGAGAATTCTAAAGATTTCTTGTACAACTTGGAATATAGAGATCAATATTTGAAACATATCTCAATGTGAGATATAAGGTAACTGTCTTTATTGAAAATGTTCATTCAAATAATTCGGTACAAGATTGTGCATAAGTTTGCTGATTTTTTTAAAAATAATACGTTGGTCAAATGTCATTATATAATTTATTCATGCGACGAAATGAAATATTGCCGGCCCGGCTTATTGTTCGTGGTCGAGCTATAATTAAAAGATCCAATTCACAATTTAAATTTTACGAAAAGTTTAATTCTTATTTATTTAACTTGGTTCAGGTTCTGGATTAGCGTAATGCAGCCAGAATATCGGGGTATATTAGCTAGTGCTGGATTCGAACGCACACCTATCCAAGTTGGGTAGCCAATGGGTGAGTTTTGAAACGCCCACCTATCCAGGTTGGGCAGCCAATGGGTGAATTTTGAAACGCCCACCTATCCAGGTCGGGTAGCCAATGGGTGAGTTATGAAACGCCCACCTATCCAGGTTGGGTAGCCAATGGGTGAATTTTGAATCTTCCATGACCAAGAATGCACATGACAAGTTTATTATTATCCAAATATGCACCAGAACAAACAATTAATGTTTATATACTGCTTGCCACTAATCTCCTGTCATCATATTGCACAGACGAGTAATATAGATGTTGCATAATCTAGTGAATGGCAGTAATTATCTGTGTAAAGATATGAAGTATTTGATGTGCTTAATTGTAACGAACAAAATTTCTAAATTATAAATGTATAAACTCTTCGAAATTTAGTATAGTTGAAAACGGTTACTTATTAGTTATGAAATTGAAGTCTCTATAAATAAATTGACTCCCTTATTGTATATATACAAAATGTACATCCTATAGGAATGAACAGGCTATCAATTTGAGCTTGATAGCAATATAATCTTGGACCAGAATTTATTTACAATATTCGTTTCTGCAATCTTAACAATTATTGTGTTGGGCTGTGTTTTCCCATATTATACTAATCAAAATGAAGTTGGATATTGTAATACAATTGTCTGCAGCTTAGATTGACAATGTACCGTATTTTACCTAGTAATAACCAAATGTTGGCTGAACTATTTTTCACAATAAATTTGAATAACACTGAATAACACTGAATAACACTGATTGAATAAATAATGAATCATGTACGCGTATTCCAAGCAACTTCTCTGATTTAGTGGTTAATATTTCGTTTATTACCAGATTGCTTTATTTATCGTCTTCATCTCAATAATCGGAATGACGTCATGATATATATATATTGGTCGTTTTATTTTTAAGGATTGCGCAAGATACAGAAGACGCTATATTTCAGGTCTGGTTCTTAATCCCTGTATATCACCAATACACGAAACCCCGGCTGATATAGCCCCATCTGAAAGACTATTAATGTTATTAGTGTCAGACGGAACTAACACTGGATTCGTAGTTCAAGTTGTGTTCACCACTGGACCACATACTCCAATCATCGATTGTAAACACCAAATCTAGTTCTGTGATGGAAGGCATTCGGAATGTTTTGCCATCCGTTTCATTTGAGAGTTTTCAGATATGTTTCATTTCGATTGACATCGCAATGAACCAACACATTTTAGCTATTCTATTAGAGGATATTTGCTGTAAAATTATATTGGATTCTTGTATTGGATTCAGACGAGAAATATTTGAAAGTTTTGCCGTTGTTGTGGTTACGAAAACCAAGTTCTACCAGGATAAACTTTTATCTTAGGTAATTTGATAGAGGGAGTCCCATTGCAATCAATTCTGAGCAAATATTTGAATTGTAGTATTTGGCGTCAAATAGGGGTTTTATTGTTGTGATTTCCAACAAGACTGCTGCATCAGTATTCCCTATATTAGCTGGTTAGTAAAACGTCATGTGGTGACGTCATTTATATTATGCAAGTATTATGAATGTTAACTGTTGTTCAGAGAATGCATGCACTGATTTTAATGTTGATTGCCATGTTAACCAGAGTTCTGTATGCCTCTATTTCATATTATATGATCTATGGTTCCTCATAATAACCATAGTATAAAACACTGTCGTGACGTCATACCTTTGTACTTACAGTCCATTATTATTAATATTGGACTGCTGTCAAAAGGCCAGCGTATTCTATTAAATCATGTACATGTACGAAATTAACAATTTTAGTTAGTAGGATCATGTTATATAAGTGTGTGCTTTAAGTAAGATATAAGCATCAAAAGGATTCAATATGTAAACTATTGGTACAGTCTTCGGCACTACGCGCCTCATATAGTCCAATATTTTACATATTGGATCGTGTTCGGCTAAATTATCCTATACACATAATTTATAGCCTTTTGTCGCTCAACTTACAACAACATGTTGTATCTTAAACATGCATCGTTCAAACTACTGTTGGCAGCCGCCGAATCACCTACCGCATCACTGACACCTTGACCAGAGATAATGACATGGGAAATGGTTGAATTACCTAAGGGGTTATAGCTGGCAGATTCTGGGAAATGGTTGAATTACCTAAGGGGTTATAGCTGGCAGATTCTGGGAAATGGTTGAATTACCTAAGGGGTTATAGCTGGCAGATTCTGGGAAATGGTTGAATTACCTAAGGGGTTATAGCTGGCAGATTCTGGGAAATGGTTGAATTACCTAAGGGGTTATAGCTGGCAGATTCTGGGAAATGGTTGAATTACCTAAGGGGTTATAGCTGGCAGATTCTGGGAAATGGTTGAATTACCTAAGGGGTTATAGCTGGCAGATTCTGGGAAATGGTTGAATTACCTAAGGGGTTATAGCTGGCAGATTCTGGGAAATGGTTGAATTACCTAAGGGGTTATAGCTGGCAGATTCTGGGAAATGGTTGAATTACCTAAGGGGTTATAGCTGGCAGATTCTGGGAAATGGTTGAATTACCTAAGGGGTTATAGCTGGCAGATTCGCTTCGGATTTATCTACTGCTGAGTGTTGATAGATAACAATTAATCATATAAGACATTTACTTTGTCTCTGTCAGAAACTGCCTTAACATGATGTTCGCTAGTGAGATTTTGTATCACTGTATCATTATTTGGGTTTTCAGGGTACTTGTATTTCGAGAATGTCCCATTATTTTCTCGGATTTTCTGAGCTTTAGTCATTCACAGAGATACATAGAATTCACGATTATTATAGAATTGCTCCCGTAGACACTCTCACCCTCTCCTTTGCAAGGCCGTTACCTTCCAAAGTGTTTTAATAATATTGTATTGCATTTTTTCATACAATGCATTACATATATACATACAATACTAAGAACAAATCAGAGATTAATATGTAATTATATGATTGCAGAATACGATACATTTGTTTTGTTAAGGGACAAAAAGCAAATGGGTTGTAAAGTGTAGCCTTAAAGCGACATTACATCGCAGAAAGCAAATGAAATGCATTTTTTCACATATAACTGCATAGCTACTACACATTATTCTGAATACATTCTAACCAGGGTTTCCGCTATTGCGACATAAAAATAAATATTGGCGTACAGTTTGTGAATTAGCGAAAATATTTGGCGCAACCTTTTTTAAAACTTTTTTTGGCACATATGTTCGGAACTCTACATTTGAATCAATAAACAGTGTTTTTGTGGTATACAAACTTTCAAAAGTCCAAGTAGGATTTCATATAACGGTCATCCGCGCTACTGAATTGACGTTTGTTTGTCATTGGAGTCAATACTACACACGCGATACTTTCGATTAGAGATAATTTAACTAAGATTAGTCTACAAATAAATATGCATAGTATGTACCATATCTCGTGTTATTCAGGATAAACGCGTTGTATTACGCATGAATGTCGACCTATTTACATTATTTTATTATGTCAACAAACCGCGTAAGCGACGTTTATTTATTTGTTGACATAATCAGGTTTTGAGGCAAATATTTGGGTAAAAATTATACCATATAATAGGAAATTACATTTTGCAGACTTTGCGTTTTCACCGATGTAGTGTCGCTTTAAATGTCTGATTGTATAACTGAAAGTGAAAGCTTGGTCATGATGTATCAGTCAATGTAACTGGTCAATCCTGTCGGCTCAGCTGTCCATACACATAGTTTGCCAATTACGTAATTTACGCTATGCTGAATAATCCGTCATATTGGCGGCAACTGAGTTGTAGCACTCCTAGATAATACTTATTTCCTTATTACCTCCGAGATCGAGGTAATGCTGTACATTAGGCTAACACTACTGTTAGATGATGCAGTAGTTCGCAGGAACGTATACAACAGAGCAACACATTACAGTACCAGTGTGATTAAAGTACAGACGTTAAATAAGAGTACTATTGTATACACGAGAGATAGAGAAAAGGCAATGTGGAATTTAAATACCTTGCCCAAGGGCATACACGTAACGGCTCCAGCGAGGCTTGAACTCCGGACCGTTCACACCTGAAGCGTTAATCTTAGGTCTCGTGTCGGTGCTTTACACATGTGCACGTAAATGAACCAGAGGAGACTCTGGAACGGGTCTTTGTCTGTATCATTGCACTATCCTCCACAACCTAAAATGACTAATCTCTGCAGGAGGCGTCGCCCATATGGGCAACCGGTAGTGACGATAAATAAACGTAAAACACACACACACACACACATACACACAATAAGTTGACGTTCCGCAAGAACATAAACAATCAACCAGTCTAGCAGTGATCTTTGGTGCAAGCATTAATAGAATCCTGTATAATGATTGTTAGCTGTTCTTGATTGATGGTATTGTGTATTTACGTGTGACTTGGGACAATTAAATGACATAGTCGGTGCCATGGTTCATAGTAATACTCGTGTTGTATGAAGATGAGAGAGAACGATTGGAAATCTCATTTTCCTGAGTAGCATAATATATATATAGATATATATATCTCCACGTTTTAACGTACCTCCACACAAAACGCCAAACACACGTTTGCAGTGAGCGAGACTCGCAATAGCAGTGGGCGATACTCACAATAGCAGTGGGCGAGACTCGCAATAGTGAAATAGACATGCGATCCAGTTTTTTGTTACAGGCATGTTTAATATAAACAAACATGTTTGCATATATGTATATAAATAGTACATATAAGTACACATCCAATTGATGCCATGACTTCCCTACCTGTTTGAAGTATTTATTGTCAAATGTGTTCGTATTGGGCCAGTGTAAAAACCAGAGATAAACATACATAAAATGTATTAAATAACTCTGGAAAATTGTACCCCGGAACAAAGGCATTCTCCATATTTAAATTTCAATCTGATGTAGATGCATCAAGTTTCAATTGTTCCCCAAAACTGACATTGCGAAATTATCTCCCATGAAAAAAACAACAATAATTCCATTACTCATGCGAATTTGAATTGCTGTAATTTTCGATGTTCACTCTGCGATGTCCGGTCTAGAATTGACCGCCCTATACTTTCCCGCTAAGAATATCACATGCCTTCACGCATGAATTGTACACCGATACATTGCTCAGCGATCAATATCGTTCTTTTAACAGACGGATATGTAGTCCAGTGGTAACACGCTGGACTGGTAATCCAGGGATCGCAGGTTCGATCCCCCGTCTGACCCTAATAAAATTAACAGTCTTTCAGATGGGACGTTAAACCGAGATCTCGTGTCGGTGTGTGTCGGTGCGTGTTGTGCTTACGTCCTTGTACTGCCAAATGTCACACCAAAATAACAACATGATGTATGTAGGTATACAATATCTGTAACTCATTGACATTTTTCTTTGGATGGCAATGCTATCAAAATGCCACTAATAAAACACAGTGCAATTAAAAAATACAAACAGACATATAGAAAGCACAAGTTGCCATATTAGACAAAAGAAGGACGGATTATATCTTGCCTCCATTATCTAGCCATTTGTTGGTGAATGAACATTTGAATTACGTCACTCCGCTGACGTTAATCATCCACTCATTAGTATTATATCAGCATGCAGTCAGTATTCGGAGCCTTTAATTCCGCTACGCTTTGGGGGTAATCCTAATTTACAGTCAATGTTGCTGTCTTCCAGCCGGATTTCCGAAGATACAAATCATCGCTTCTAGTGGAATACTAAATTCGCCCATCTTATCTGTCTGGTATAGTAGCAGTTAAGTCGTTATGACACTAATATAGTGAGCAGTTGAACGACATAAGTCTGGGTATTACGTCAGTGTTGCCTCTTTAGAGGAGAAACATTCTACAAGAGATTGCCTTTCCCACTAATCCTCTAGCAATACCAATACAAGTACATACATCATATGCCATTGTTTTTTCTCACACGCCGAATCCATTTAGTTTATACAAATTTATTTTAGCTCGATTGCGAAACAAGTTATTTCAACTTATATAAATCACTCTTGAGACCTCATTCCTAATGGAATCCATCGTCACGATGGAGAGAAAATAGACAATGTGTATTTACGTGTTTTAGCTAGAACCACCGACATCCGAGTTCTTGCTGGACTCTAACTCATAGCCCCTAGGTTGATTACGAATTAATGCCTTAATGTGTGTGTTTTACGTTTATTTATCGTCGCTACCGGTTGCCCATATGAGCGACGCCTCCTGACGAGATTAGTTATTTTAGATTGTTGGAGGTTAGTGCAATGATACAGACAGAAACCCATTCCAGAGTCTCCTCTGGTTCTTTTACGTGTACAGCACCGACACTAGACCTCGGTTTAACGTCCCATCTGAAAGACTGTTAATGTTATTAGGGTCAGACGGGGGATATGAACCTGCGATCCCTGGATTACCAGTCCAGCGTGTTACCACTGGACAACAGATCCGACCAAACGTTGCAAACCCGTGTCTTTTATATGACACAGTTGGCAGTTTCATACGGAGGTTGGTGCACCAAGTCCTTGTTAACCGCTGGAGCCTGCCCAGGAAATGTGTTGCTATATAAACTGGCTGTCGCCGAAATCGGCAACGCTCGCCCATATGGTTCGCCGGAGGCGAGGGTGAATAAGTCCAATCATCATCATCAATCGGCAACCGGTAGCGACGTTAAATAAACTTAAAGCGACATTACATCGAAAAAAGCAAATAAAATGCATTTTCTCACGTATAAATGCATTGCTACTACAAATTCTTCTGCATACATTCGAACACTAACATGAATCAATAAACAGTGTTTTTGTGGTCTACAAGCTTTCACAATTGAAAGTAGGATTTCATATAACGGTCATCCATGCTCCTGAATTGACGTGTGTTTGTCATCGGAGTCAATACTAAAAGCGAGGTAATGTCGTTTAGAGATAATTTAACTAAGATTAGTCTACAAATACATATACATAGCCACAACTGTGAGATATAACGGTAAATGTGTTCCATAAATCGTGTTATTCATGATATACGAGTTGTATTACGCTTGGATGTCGACCCTATTTACATTATTTTGTTATGTCAACAAACCGCGTATACGACGTTTGTTTATTAGTTGAAATACTCAGTTTTTGAGGCAGCTATTTGGAAAAAAATAATACCATATAATAGGAAATTACATGCTGTAGAAATTTGCGTTTTAACTGATATAGTGTAGCTTTAAATACTAAAATCAACGTTGCAATCTACTGTTTTATGTGCTTGTTTGTAATCAGAATTAGCTGGTTGGGATGGTTCAGTATAGAGGTGGGGAGTGCCGTACGAGCTTGACCAATGTGACAAAAATCCATTTGTATTCATATATAAAATATGATCGTGTGTCTTTGAAATGCGAGTACACAATAAAATAGTAATAAGCTACGGTAAATTATCAAGTATGTGACAGATATAATGTAAGAATACGAATATTAAAATAGAATTTGATAACTAATGTAGGAGAATATAACACGTTGTGGATTAGACTGTGAGAGCTTGATCGTTGTAAATACCATTGGACCATTCAATTATTTGCTAATAATCGGGTGACAGTTACACATTTACTTTGAATGAATTTGCTTAATATGAATTTTTAATATACAAGTCATATAAATACTTCGAGATAAACGTTATTTACGAATGTCACGTGAGATGGGCTGTGAAAACAACATATTTGATGGTACATACATTTGATCTTGTCCATCCGTCCGTCGATGCATCCGTCCGTATTCTGTGTTACGAGTAATTCAACCCTTTAGTTCTATTTAAACCTCACTGTGATATGTTATACAAGACTGATTTATGGTCCTAGACTCTGCAGAGAAGAGACGAAGTGGAACACCTATGTCCCTTGGCCACATTTCTAGTTTTGATATAACTACTATAATCGACTATTTTGTTTGTCAGAGAAATAATGTTGTATGTGTTTTATCATGTGATATGTTTCTAGTATTATATTTGTAAGTGACTTATAGGCCCATTGGGCCGGGTGTATTTAATTGTATAATTTATATGTAAATATTGTCTGATATGTACACATGTCACTATAATAAACAAATTACTTACTTACTTATATCTTTGGCATTAATTTACAGCTTATATCCACTTTGCTCACCTACACAAGCGGTTAATTAATGTTCCACAATGCATTTCAGCAATGAGAGACCTTTCTAATTTTCTATTACCTCCCTTGGCAGATAAAGTCTGATTTATCCCAAAATGTGAATAGGTCCTTTTAGTTAGAATCCTTTGTTTTTACTGTTCTTTCCTAACCAGATGTATGATAAATGTGATTTTATCCAAATCGTGTTAATTAACTGATAGCATTGTTTTACAAATAATTTAATACTCATAAGAAGCGAAAGTGGAATACAATTTCTAGCATGTTGTGCACAGAAAACAACGATAAAAACAGAGGAAAACACCTAATATTACCTATCTTTTTAGGTAGTATTCAGGGGCAGTGACTGACCGATGTCTCTCATTGGAAAACGATACACGAGTGTATGTATACATGTGTAGTACACGAGGTATATTCGAGTGAAAGTCAAGTGGTTTTTCCCCCTTTCTTTACACATTTTTCCTATTGTTTCATTTTAGTAACTTTTCATTAAATTATTGATGTATTTATAAAACTATTTTTTTATTTTCGAATCCTTCCTCTTTCTATTTTCATTTTCGTCTTTAAAATTAACATTAATCAAATTTCGAAATTTAGGTTTATTAGTTTGCAGTTAATCAATATCAACATAGATAAAGTATAATTGATGGTACTGAGACGATATTGCACATTTTGTTAAATAAAGTTTGATTATTGGGAAGGGCCGTTTTCTATTGGTGGTTATAACTTGTGGCCCGACCATTTTGCTATTTTACACACATTTATATGTGCCTTATAATATGTTAACTTATTTCACATCTGATTCATGCTCGTATGTAATATTGTATTGTCGACTTTATTACTCATGCAATAAAATATGCTTAAATCAGTGAAATGCATGCATAGCTGCAAATAAACAATTAATAACTGATTTATAATTATTGGTCTACGGCTTCTTTTCGAATAACATATCAATTAATATTAATTAAAGACACCTGCCTAAATGGGGAGCTAGGTGTGATTCTATATATAGCTTACTATTTACGACATACCTTGTTACGTCCCATGAAGCCGCAAACAGGAACTCAATATTCAAAACTTGTTAGGTTGTAAAACAACAAATAAATTGCCTATTAAATACATAGTAAAAAGTAAAAACATACAGTCTGTTCATTTATATTTCCAATCTTTCATTTCTTCTGATACCACATCCACTGTGAAGAGGTACTCAAATCAGCCTGAAACACATCAATAATATTAAAAATATAATGTTTCAAATAGCCAGTTATCACCTGTGAATGATGTAACTGTGTTTACACACTGTATTCCTCCGCCAAATAATACAGTATACCAACCTTCAATGTGCAATGGTCTGAATTCTTATACCACATATTTTTTACACATCAACTAGTCTGAAGTCTTCTCAAGTCACATAATTTCTCAATAAACACAAAAACTATACACTGCCTGTCATGAAAATGAATTTTTACCAAAAAGAAAAAAATACTATATTAGTTATTGGGACTACATTCGATTTCTTACCATTTACGTATATACAACCTTGTTAGCTCTCGACATTTGGAATACATCGCATGTTATCCTTATGGGGCTCTCCTTTGATGTAGAGCCATTATTGTATCATATTACCTGCAAATATATGCAGGTTTTATACTTTCACGTTACCATTTACGTAATTCGATTTAAAGCGACACTACATACATCAGTGAAAACGCACATTTCTACAGAATGTAATTTCCTATAAAATGGTATAATTTTTTCCCCAAATAATTGTCGTAACAACTGAGTATTTCAACTAATAAACAAACGTCGTATACGCGACATAGCAAAACAATGTAAACAGGGTCGTCATATATGTGTAATACAACCTGTGTATCCCGAATAACGAGATTTATGGTACAGATTTACAGTTATATGTCACATATGTGCCTATGCATATTTATGTGTAGACTAATCTTAGTTATTGACTACAATGACAAAGAAATGGCAATTCAGGAGATGTATACGTGAACAATGCATTGTTTGGACCATTTGCGATGTAGTGTCGCTTTAAAGTCGCAACAATAAGTTGCAAGGTTTCTTTAGAAACTGTCCCGAAGATTTTTAAATTTTATTTATTTTACAACGACTGCGAAGCAAGTTCTAACAACTTATATTAATCACTCTCTCGTTGGCGCGAATAAAAAGCGTAAATGTGGTCATTCGTGTGAGAGGAAACCAGAGTACCCGGAGAAAACCTACCTGTCCGATCTGGCGACCACCATGCCATCTCACATACTTCCCGGTCCGAGGATCGAAACCGGGTTGCATTGGTGAGAAGCGAGTGCGCTAAGCACTGCGCTAATCGGACAACCATACTGTACAGAAGTAAATACACATTGTCTTAATGCGTTATATGTATCCATGCGTCCACAGGTTACATAACCAGACAATATTATGATATATTATGTGGAAATAATATTGCAATTTAGGTATTAATAGTTCCCCACAGGCAGCTAAGCAGATTAGGTACTGACCTTTCTGTGAAAACACTGCTTATGCATAAACTAACTTGACACGTTATCTATATTCTAGTACATACAAATGAATATATACCAGAAATTACCGCGTTATGAATAATTTTACTAACTGCGTCATACATGGCAAGTGTGTATTCTGCAGTGGTCCTATGGGTTGGGTAAACAATATTCTATGTGCATTGAATTAAGTGGATTGACTACGTAGTTTAGTCTATGCAAATTTGTTTTAGTTTTTTGGCACCATTTCTGATTTAGCACCATTTATTACGGTAGGGGCCCTAACAAATTTAGACAACATTAGATTAATCCCTCTGGTGATAATTAGCATCTCTAATGGAAGCCGTCACCATGAGGGAGAGATAAGAGGCAATGTTGGGTTTACGTTTCTTGGCTAAGGACACCACAACCATGGTTCTGGTTAGGCTCGATCCCACAACCGCTCGGATATAAGACGGATACCGTGTCCATTACACCAAGGCGGATACACGTCATATGTTTGTGGTTAGGGTTTTACGCCTGCATCAGCACCATTTTGAGCTATATCGCGGCGGGCAGTTTACCTACTAACAACACCTTTCATGGGCATGGGCAGGCTCCAGCGATTAACCAGTACCTGGTACACCAGCCTCCGTAAGAAGCTGTCAACTTTTTCATATATATGAGACACAATCTGAGCGGGGGCTCAAACTCGTCACCAACAATGAAGATGGGTTACAGTTGTATACAAGCCTGCTCCCTTATCCACATCCGTCATATAACCGTGACCTAGTGGTTAAGGCGTCCGCTTACGGAGCGAGAGGTCGAAGGTTCGAACCTCATCAGGAGTTTGCTCTGATATTGCCGGTTGGTGAGCCGCCAGCTAGTTAAATAATGGTTACCGATTGCCTACCAGCCTGGCGCCAGACATACAAGCATAGGATTTGGGAAGTACTGATGTTCATACAATGTGAAACGCTCGTTCCATATATCATCATATTCCATTACATATTAAATATAGTTTCTCTATTTTTCAGCTTTTACATTACTATATTATTCCAATGTGCAGTTCTCACTTATAATGCTATCTTTTGATTGCATTTGATTGTATATATGTTGAGGGCTTCATGGTAGATTAACTTTTGTTAAATGAGTACTCTCGTTAAATAAAGTCTTTATTATTATTATTATTATTAGTCGCGCCCAACTGTAACTGTTTCGATCGTACACTTAGGCAAGGCACATTGTCTCTTCTCTCTCACTGGTGGCGACCGGTTACATCAGGAATGATGTATCGAGAACAGTATAACTAATATAAGAACTTGTTTCACAATCGAGCTAAAATATCTTATAAACTAATTCATGTGCAGGCCGATGCATTTTAACATTACTAACTAACTGTAATAAAAAGTTATATTCGGCAATATTGGTTACTTGGATTTTCTCACTATACGATCACGGATGCCCAAGATATATGGATTCACTTCAGACATTACGTTGTATCTGTAGTGATAATTTAGCCCGCCACGCAGGATTTATAGTATCGTTAGCTGGAGGATGCTTTTTAGTGCCACTGCAACACAGAAATTCGAGATTTAGACGCCGTGTTGTATGTATGTATATGATTCACAGCTCATAAATACAGCATCGGTTCTTGCAGTGGGCATAATTAATACACTAGTGAAAGACGAACAATATATAATGGCGTCATTACCGCAAATTATGTTATCGAGGATCTCATGATCACCGAAATATGTGATCACCGAAAATGGTGATCACCGAAATTTGTGATCACGGAAAATGAAATAAAATCCTACACTAATAAACACACCACAACAATAAATATTCTCTTTCTTTTATGATTTCCAATGAGTTTGGCTAATATATTTGTTTATCAAATTGTATTCATTTTAACTGCCCTGTCGGTAGCTTCATTGCACTACAATGCATAACCGCACAACCACTTCTGTTAGTGTGAACATCCGTAATAAGAAATAGTTCTGGTATAATGTTCAAGTTAGTTTCTGTTTGCTGTCAAAATTAAAAACTACAGATAAAACAAATTCGTTAGAATATGACTTTATAATTAACTGTTCATGATTATCAGAACATAGCTAATAAAGTACACCCAGCTGTGGGGGAATACAAAATGCAAACAGTGACAGAAAAAATACCATATTGCACTGTTTCAAAACAATGGAAGGTGGCGTTTTCTTTCACTGAGTAAACTCATATACAAATTTATTTTAACTCGATTGCGAAAAAAGTTCTTACAACTTATATTAATCACTCTCGAGATTCCTAATGAAATACATCGCCACGAGGGAGAGAGAAGAGGCAATGTGGAATTTAAATGCCTTGCCTAAGGGCACAATCGTAACGGCTCCAGCGGGGCTCGAACTCCGGACCTTTCGCACCTGAAGCGAACTCGCTATCACGACTTCCACGTGCTCATTTATTGGAAAACATAAAGGATATAGTATTCTATTATGACGCATACGACACTATACCTCAACGTCGTATCGACACTATACCTCAACGTCGTCTCGATACTATACCTCAACGTCGTCTCGACACTATACCTCAACGTCGTCTCGACACTATACCTCAACGTCGTCTCGACACTATACCTCAACGTCGTCTCGATACTATACATCAACGTCGTCTCGACACTATACCTCAACGTCGTCTCGACACTATACATCAACGTCGTCTCGACACTATGCCTCAACGTTGTCTCGACACTATACCTCAACGTCGTCTGGACACTATACCTCAACGTCGTCTCGACACTATACCTCAACGTCGTCTCTACACTATACCTCAACGTCGTCTCGACACTATACCTCAACGTTGTCTCGACACTATACCTCAACGTCGTATCGACACTATACCTCAACGTCATATCGACACTATACCACAACGTCGTCTCGACACTATACCTCAACGTCGTCTGGACACTATTCCTCAACGTCGTCTCGACACTATTCCTCAACGTCGTCTCGACACTATTCCTCAACGTTGTCTCGACACTATTCCTTAACGTCGCCTCAACACTATACCTCAACGTCGTCTCGACACTATATCTCAACGTCGTCTCGACAATATACCTCAACGTTGTATCGCCACTATTCCTCAACGTCGTCTCGATACTATACACCAACGTCGTCTGAACACTATACCTCAACGTCATATCGACACTATACCTCAACGTCGAATCGACACTATTCCTCAACGTCGTCCCGACACTATTCCTTAACGTCGCCTCAACAATATACCTCAACGTCGTCTAGACACTATATCTCAACGTCGTCTCGACACAATACCTCAACGTCGTATCGACACTATTCATCAACGACGTCTCAACACAATACCTCAACGTCATATCGACACTATACATCAACGTCATATCGATACTATACCTCAACGTCCCTCAACGTCGTATCGACACTATTCCTCAACGTCGTATCGACACTATACCTCAACGTTGTCTCGACACTATACCTCAACGTCGTCCTGATGGTGCAATTATATAGTACTATAATAAATAGTAATAATTTGTTGTGGGTGTTTCTAACCAAGCTCATAAAACGTTGATGAAAGCAAATAATGTCTTCCAAAAACTCGTATTAATTAGCATAACGGTGGAGGATTCTTCAGAGCACGAACGTGGATAATTCCAAGTGATATATCAAGCTAATCACGTTCCCCCTTAGTAGCACAGCCGGATCTGTAGTCCAGTTGTTAACACGTTGAACTGGTAATCCAGGGATCGCAAGTTCTATCCCCCGTATGACCCTAATACAATTAACAGTCTGTCCGATGGGACTTTAAACCGAGGTCTCGTGTCGATGCTTTACATTGTGCACGCAAAAGAACCAGAGGAGACTCCGGAATGGGTCTCTGTCTGTATCATTGTACTATCCTCCAAATATTTAAATGACTAATCTCTTCAGGAGGCGTCGCTCATATGGGCAACCGGTAGCGATGATAAATAAACGTAAAACACACACACGCTTAGTAGCTCCTCTCGACACCAATGCATATTGCACATAGATCTTCTACACATTAGTAGTCAAAGATCGGAACAACGTAGTGTATACAACACTTAATAATTCCTAGTAACCTCCATGCAGGTGGAGTAGGCAAGTTCACAGCATATCCATTGCGTTGTATTGGTAAAGTACAGCCAAATGTATGACACATATATACACACATATATATATATATACATATATACACACATATATATAAATATATACACACATATACGGCGAATAATATTATGATTACGTAAACAACTGCAAAGTAAAGACACCGTGAATACAGGTACATTAGTTTATACCAATTTAGTTCAGCTCGATTGCGCAACAAGTTCTTAAAACGTATATCAACCACTCTCGAGACCTCATTCCTGATGGAATCAATCGTCATGAGGGAGAGAGAAAACGCTCCTGTTCTTCTTCCGAACTTTCCTCAACTCTCAATTAGATGACTTTTCCAGAAACGCGTTAGCTTTCAAAAAACTGTCTTAATGTTTAAAACAATCAATGGCCTAGCACCTGCTTATCTGCAATAATCATTCAGATTTACTTCCGATATTGTGCCATGTGGGGGAACTGTAATGTATATTTAGAAGATATGTTAGATTCCAAATTCAAGATACAAGACTAAGTATTTTGAAATACAGTACAATTCGAAAATTTCGTATGTCACATTTTAAACGACCGACCGACCGTCCGTCCGTAAGTCAACATAGTCCTGCTTTGAAAGATCTGTATTATGTCTCGAACCCACAGCGGTGAGGGATGAGCGGTACCATCGGGGAGGTCAACTACTTCGTCACGGAATAACTCTATGTACAAATAGTTATCATTAACAAGAGGAAAACTCGTATGTTATGCTGTACAAATAATTATCATTAACAATAGGAACACTCGTATTGTACAAATAATTATCATTAACAAGAGGAAAACTCGTATGTTATACTATGCAAATAATTATCATTAACAAGAGGAAAATTCGTATGTTATACTATGCAAATAATTATCATTAACAAGAGGAAAACTCGTATGTTATAACTATGCAAATAATTATCATTAACAAGAGGAAAACTCGTATGTTATACAATGCAAATAATTATCATTAACAAGAGGAAAACTCGTATGTCGTTGTTTGCCACTAACAATAGTTAGTAACCTACGAAATAACGAAACAACACAATTTCACTTGTAAAATATTTAATTTCTGTTATTGTTTCCAATGAATGGTAGAGTTTATCAGTGAAAGAAAACTCGATCTTACACCGCTTTGAAACAGTGAAAGGTGGAATTTTCTCTGCCACCGGTTGCGTGTCGTATTCCTGCGCCGTTAGATGTACTTTTGTGTTTTAGCTATGTTCTGAGCAGACTAGTGTGGACACAAGTGTTGATATATTTTGCCTGGTCAGTCATATAAATATATCTTTATTAATTTTGGCCGTATTGAGTTTCTGATAATATCAACATGTCATTTTGGTGAAAAATCGACAGACTGGAACCCAGGCTATGAGTGTACGATCATGAACAGTTACGTATTAAGTACTACATTCTAATGAATTTGTTTTTTTCTGTAATTTATTATTTTGACAGCAAACAGAAACTAACTTGAAAATTATACCGGAACTATTTCTTATTTTACACTAACAGACGTGGTTGTGCGATTGTGTATTATAGTGCAATGAGGCTCCAAAAAGGGCAGTTAAAATGAATAAAATGTGAAAACAAATGTTATATTAGCCAAAGTCATTTGAAATCATACAATTTAATAATACGATTTATGTTTATTAGTGTAAGATTTTATTTAATCCCGTAATGATTCTCAGATATATCGTTTCCATCGGGGGTATGGGGGTATTAATTAAATTGGGTGTGCTTAAAATATAGCGTGGATGACTTTGGCCTCCACACCCTTTAATCACGACCAATGTATTTCATACCCCGATGGAAACAACTAACCGGGTTAATACTTGATAAAGATGTTGACCAATCATCTGAATTATTCCTTGCACTAAATTGGATGACATTTCCAGAAAGGGTCTTTTTTCAAAAATCTGCCTTGAGGTATAAAAGTCTAAATAACCAAGCCCTGTTTTCCTCAAACACGTGTTCATTTTCAAGTCAGATATCCAACAACGTCCTTTGAGATCATCTTCTAATTTACAAATACATGAATATCAGCCCAGACGTAGAAGAGAATTATTCAGAAAGTCATTTTCTGGAGTGCTGTACCAAATAATATTAACCATGGTTCATCAGTCACTTAATATAAGTCATTTTTACTTAATTGTCACAGTTATCATATACATAATATATTTACTTGCAGCTCTCTATGTCTTTTATGACTAAACGTCCAATGGTATCACGTAGGCTGTCTGATTAGCGCAGTGGTTGCGCGCTCGCTTCTCACCAATGCATCCCGGGTTCGATTCTCGGACCAAAAAGTATGTGAGATGGTACGGTGGTCGCCAGATCGGACAGGTGGTTTTCTCCGGGTACTCCGGTTTCCTCCCACACGAATGACCACATTTACGCTTTCATCCGCGCCAACGAGAGTGATTAATATAAGTTGTTAAAACTTGTTTCGCAATCGTTGTAAAATAAATAAAGCTTAAGCTAAGCTATTATGTAATGTTTTTATGTATACTGACACCAAAAAGAAACTGTGAACTTGCCTTAGAGGTAAATTTTATATCCTTTTAGAAAATTAGAAAAATATATAGGAAAATTTGGTATCAAAATATACAATGTGTGAAGGATTATTTTCTTCACTCATGAATAGTAAAATCTCTAATTCTAAAATGTGTAGCGAACCAGTTTTTTTATAGTGTAAGTATATATAAATATTCTGTATATAATTGTGTTTTGTTTGTTTTGATGGCCTTATGGTAGATTGTCAAATAGTCCGATCCCCCGTCTGACCCTAATACAATTAACAGTCTTTCAGATGGGACGTTAAACCGAGGTCTCGTGTCGGTGCTTTACATCGTGCACGTAACAGAACCAGAGCAGACTCTGGAATGGGTATCTGTCTGTATCATTGCACTATCCTCCAACAATCTAAAATGACTAATCTCTTCATGAGCTGTCGCTCATATGGGCAACCGGTAGCGACGATAACTAAACGTAAAACACACACTTGTCAAATAGGTTTCCTCGTTATAATAAATGTCCGTGGTCGAGTGGTTAAGGTCGCTGACTTGTATACCACTGTAACCTATCATCTCTGATGGTCACGGGTTAGAGCCCATCTCAGACCGTGTCTCATTTATATGAAACAGTTGGCATTATCTTACGGAGGTTGGTGCACCAAGTACTGGTTAACCGCTGGAGCCTGCCCAGGAAAGGTGTTGATAGGTAAACTGCCCGTCGCTCAAATGGGAAACCGATAGCGACGTTTAATAAAACAAATAGAACAATAATAAATGTTGTATTAGTATTATTATTCCTTCCTAAATTAATCATTACATGACCAATATATAACATAATGAATGTTGTAAATAGAAACAGCTTTTTATGTATATTGAAACAACGTCTGATTGATTGTTTCATACAGGGTTGGTTTACTAGTAAGGCGTCTAGTAGTGTACTTGAACTGTATAATGATTGTAAATATGATTTTGGATATGAAACTTACTTGGACATTTTACCATATACATTGCGACTATATATAACCAGAATAAGAATATCTGCACATTCGCTTAGAATACAAACTGGTCGATATGCATCAAATAGAATACAGAGAAACGAAAGATACTGTCAATGCTGTAATACTCTGGATGTGGAAGATGAGTTTCATTTTATCTTAACATGTTCATGCTATATAGATTTGAGGAAACGTTATATTACTAAAAGATTGTATACAAGACCAAGTATGTATACATTTTTGAAATTGTTACGCTCTGATAACAGAAGTGACCTGTATAATTTGGCTCTTTACATTAAAAATGCTTTAAACAAACGAAATAATATATTAAATACCTTGACTTCTTAGATTTAAATATGATATTAGAGTTTATCCTCCGTGCTACATGACAACATTCGTAGCACTTGTATATAATGGCTATTACATTGATTGATTGTGATATGTAATTATGTTTTTATGTGTGGATACATAATTATGCAACATTATATCATTATTATTATTATATGTGCATCCATAGTAATACACAATGCGTGCATCACTGTCGTAACTCTCAGACGTTTGTATTTCTTCAGATACTGTACTCTCATTAATCACTACTCCTGCATGTGGTTTATGGGTTCGGACCTCCTTTGTTGTTTCTGTCGTTTTGACCTGCCACTCACTGATGTAGGTTAGTTTATACAAATTTATTTATTTTAGCTCGATTGCGAAACAACTTCCTATAACTTATATTGATCACTCTCGAAACATCATTCCTGATGGAATCCATCGCCATGGGCGAGAGAGAACACACAATATGGAATTTAAATGCCTTATCTAATGGCAAACTCGTAACAGCTCGAATTCCGGGCCTTTCGCACCTGAAGCGAACGCGCATCCACTGCGCTATCACGACTTCCACAACTACTTTGATTCAGTTGTTGCTGAACAATCAACACAGGTCAGGTCATACGTGGTGTAGGTTCGACTCGCAGTAAACACTAAGCCACGGAGATTGTATTTAACACCAACTCACGAACTTTTTTTTTCTTTCGCACGTTTTGCAAATCTTCTAAAGAAAATAACTGACTATATAAGTTTATTTAAAGTCGCCACCGCATAAATGCATTTGGGCGACTAGTAAAAAATTATGTTCTCTTCTTTTATATAGTGTAGCATGCATGTGCTGTCAAGCCTGTATCAAGCAGCCAGTCAAGGGACTCACAGAGAGTGGCTGCTTAGCGCAGGTGGCAGGGCAAATGCATAATAAAACTATTTTTGGGCAACTGAAAACTGGCTGCTTCATACCGGTTTGCTGCTTAATGGAGGTAACACAGGGCTGTCCGATTAGCGCAGTGGTTAGCGCGCTCGCTTCTCAACACTGCAACCCGGGTTCGATCCTCGGACCGGGAAGTATGTGAGATGGTACGGTGGTCGCCAGATCGGACAGTATTCTCCGAGTACTCCGGTTTCCTCCCACACGGATGACCACAGTTACGCTTTCATCCGCGCCAACGATAGTGATTAATATAAGTTGTTAAAACTTGCTTCGCAATCGTTGTAAAATAAATAAAGTTTAAAGTTTAAACACGTGACAGTTCATGTTTATTACCCAACGCTCATATACAGCGCCTGAAAAGCAGAAACACTGCTTAATATTTGCATTCTTCTTGCTTGAGTTTATTAACCAATATTTCCACAATTGCTGTATTTCAGATATGTGTACAGTGTGAGAGACATCCGCATTGGCACCAATACCGCCGACTCTATGACCAGTAATATGTATGGAATCTCGTGTCTCTGGATTAGCAAGTAACAGACGTTATCGACTTTGACGAATTAATGTCTATATCAGATAATACGACATGTGAAACAAGGTGTTGATGTATTAATGTCTATTCCAGGTAGATATACATGTTAGACAGGATTTTGATAAATTAACGAATATATCAGATATGGCTACATGTTAAAAAGGCGATTCGGATAATTAAGGGATATAGGATATATGTAATATATGAACACGTGTGCAGTGTGCATCTACCGAATTAACGAAAACACCAGATACATCTGCATGTGGCAAATGGATTCACGAAATATTTCCGTATTACTTTACAGATGTATTAAAAATATTACAATTGCTGATTCCTGCGTGCTGTTTCGTCTGAGTAAAATGATGCATGGAAGACATACAGAAGATTGTTAACTGGAATTACACATATCGTCAATATATAAATACATAACCCTAGGCTATGAAATATATGTGATATCATTGCTTGTGGATCTTTTCGAGTCGCTTAGATAATGTACCCTCACTAATACAACATACTTAATGGCTATTATTAGCCAGGAATACTATTTTAATAATGAATGTAACATACGGTTGTAGTTATAAACGATCACCATAATATCAGGTACTACCAGCTGTTAATGCGTACATTGCGACGAGTAAAGGGTTATTAATGTTGAATGTAGTCAATAAAGCAGGTGCCTCGAGAATGCAGCGCACTTATATCAACCCACAGAACAAGCTAATACTGGTATTAATTAAATATAAAATATCAATGATAACAATTAATAAAGATTTGTGTAGCTAATTAACGATTAAGTCGGGAATGTTTATATTCTACTAACTTTTAGAGAATGGCAGTGAACCATGTATTAACTGTCAGTGTGGCAGCGTACGGGCGTATCGCGTTGTTACAACTTGTTTAAAGTTTATCGAATTTCTCGACATGATGAACACAGCAATAGTAGCCGCTACGCCATGCGGAATACTGCATGCTCTCTGCGGATAGTTCACCCCCACGAGCGTGCCCAAACGAATCTGTATCCACAGGAGGGACTACTTTGGCATTAGTTGAAATAGTGAAACACGAGATGAAAATAAAGGAATTAATACACATCATGAATAGGAACTTATTTCATCATTAAATCTGCTTAAATGAATGTGCGAGAAAATGGATTGAGAATAATAATGATGTGGTATTATATTCTGTCGGTTGGAGGATTAATCTTGGATATATTCACGATGGTTAACGGCGGTGAGTCTATAATTATTATACATGTGTATCGTATTATTATATTTACCAATAATAGTGTGTCAGATATAACTCCTTTTCCCCCTTGTGAACGTATTGGGTACATATGACATTTCTCGTACAAGCTTGTTGTATATATTATGACTTTTATTATTGACTTTTTGTTAACAGAATTATTAATAGCACACTGATCTATTACTTTACTTTCGCTCGGTTGCGAAACAAGTGTTTAAAACATTATATTCATCGCTCTGGAGACGTCATCCCTAATGGAACCCATCGCCATGAGGGACGGAAGAGAGAAGGGGCAATGTGGATTTACGTGCATTGCCTAAGTTTGTCTATAAGTGGACTACCACCGTGACTCTCTCGGGGTTCGAACTCAAAGTAGCTCTGTTATAAGGTGGATACCGCATACATTACATTGCGTAAGCTCAACGCCAGCGTTACCTGCATTTGTTTTCAATAGCATACGTTCCGTGTGCTTCTACTACCCTATTTTATTTTTGAGGGTGTTCAAAGTATAAACTTCATTTAATTTACAACGATTGTGGAACAGGCTTAACAACTTAAATTTAATCACTTCCGTTGACGCGGATGAAAAATCTGGTATGTGGTCATCCGTGTCGGAGAAACCGGAGTATCCGGAGAAACCCCACCTGTCCAATCTGGCGACAACCGTACCATCTCATATGCTTCTCCGTCCGAGGATCGAACTCGCACTGGATTGGTAATAAGCGAGCATGCTAATCACAGCCGTTATATATATGGTGTAACAGGGTACAATGTACAGCCATGATTGACGCAATAGAAGTGAACTCTCCCCATACTATCTGTCTCCTCACTTAGTCCTATAACTACTATCTACTTTTATCGTCACTCATTATAACTCTTAGGAAAACTGTCAATCATATTATAATGTTTTTAACTGTACATATACCTGGGTAATACAGTTTGAGTTGTAATATAGTGTTTGTATGTCTGTGCATACTGTAACGTACTGTACATTCATTTAATGGTAGAAATTAAAAAATATTAGAAAAATCATAGAATACTGTACGCATTCAACCACTAGTTGGGGGGGGGGGTCCGATGCCGAGTGGTTACATTTAATGTTCACTTCAAATCATTAGCCCTCATCGCTGTAGGTTCGAATCCCACTTGGGCTGTTAAATTAGTGAAGACGCTATACGGCTGATTTACGTACGGTCGCTGGTTCTACCCGGGTGCATTTGCGTGCATGAAGTACACTGCTCGTAGTGGCACCCTAGGTCTTCCTCCACCAATAATAGCTGGAGAGTCACCATATGCCATAAGCCGTTGGTGCGACTTTAAACCACAAAAACTAACAAAATCAATCAATCATTGGTTTAGTGGCTTATAAGACTGACAGTTTCGTGCAATAATGCAATCAGCAACTAATCGCATGCACACATGAATATTACATATGTCTATGCTTACTGGGAATTTTAATACTTTTACTGGAATATACAAATAGCGTTTTATCCTACCTTCATGCGAAATAACGTACAAAAACGGCCTGCCTAATAAATTTTGCTTTATTAGTCAGTGCCTAATAAAGCTTTTGTGACGTCATAGGGCTAACCGTGGATATAAATATAAATGCGCAACATATTACCAAGAGCGTAGCGAGTTTGTAAGCTGTCATGGCTAGTTTGTTTGTTTTTGTGTCGGGTGCACACTCAGAATGGAGGATAAATAGAATATTAGGTTACTGTCTTATAAATTTTAATTTATTAGGCTCGTCGGAGAAAAAATACAAGGCGAGGCAGAGAGCAGAGAGCCTCGCCCTGTATTTTTTCTCCGACGAGCAGAGAGCCTCGCCTTGTATTTTTTCTCCGACGAGCCTAATAAATTAAAATTTATAAGACAGTAACCTAATATTCTCTATTTATTCCACCGTGCAAATGTAGATATACTGATATTTCTCTTAACGTACAGTTTTTGGCAACCATTCTATTCTGAGAGTGCATGCACTATTTTACATACTTGTATTACTGGTATGTACTTTTATGAATGTCTTGTAAATGGCCATCTATAGGACATAGAAAACGCACACCTACATTATATACTAGAGGACATAGAAAACGCACACCTACATTATATACTAGAGGACATAGAAAACGCACACCAACATTATATACTAGAGGACATAGAAAACGCCACATCTACATTATTAACTAGAGGACATAGAAAACGCACACTACATTATACACTAGAGGACATAGAAAACGCACACCTACATTATATACTAGAGGACATAGAAAACGCACACCTACATTATATACTAGAGGACATAGAAAACGCACACACACCTACATTATACACTAGAGGACATAGAAAACGCACACTACATTATATACTAGAGGACATAGAAAACGCACACTTACATTATATACTAGAGGACATAGAAAACGCACACCTACATTATATGATTATCATTACATGAAAACGAAATACGAAGGATTACATCAAAGATATATCATATCTTTATTACAAAGCAGAAACTGAACAACTAAAAATATTCCAAAATGTTTAAAACTATTTATATAGTTATTGTTTTTCATGTAAAAACACACTTATCCGAAGTGTGCGTTTTCTATGACAAAAATATGAATAAAATGGACGAACACAATGTATGATTTGCAGAGGGTTTAAACTCATACCTTGAGAATAATCATACCAGCATGCTAATGTCCAATATCCTAACATGCCGTGCCATCTAGACTCAATGAATAATCAATGTGTGGGTTTTACGTTTATTTATCGTCGCTACCCGTGGCCCATATGAGCGACGCCTCCTGAAGAGATTAGTCAGTTTAGATTTGTGTGCGTTTTCTATGATCGATGTGATACCATAAACGCAATATATGTCTACTTGTTAATATTCAGTAATATATTTCCTTTGGGTTTGTGTGTATATATATATATATACCTTTATTACCTCCAATATTGGAGAGCAGAACAAGAAGTTTTCATATATAATTTATATAGAAATCAATACAAACAGAATGTAAAATTGCATAGAAAATTACAAATAGAAGTGTGGTAAGTCTGTGTAAGATTTCCGTCGGTCAGACATGACAGTAGATCACCAATCCCTCGTATGTAAGCGATACACATCTTCCACCGAGTCACTCTACATGTAATCCAAGATGTGTACATTATAATGCACACGTGGATAAATAATATTCAGGCGAATTCGTATTGAGTTAGATAATTAAGTCACATGCACTTATCATCAAATTCAGTACCCTTGTCGAAACGAATTACAAGGAGGACAATGTGAGTTCTGATTGGAATACAATTTAAGACAGTAACATGAATAAATGTGCTATTACATGTATCAATTTCATAATAGCATCATCATTATCATTTACATTGTAGTTGTATAAACCAGACAATAGGTGACACAATTGCAAACAAGCACTACCTGTAACGAAATTGGAAAATGCTTGGTCTCCGAGTATATGTAATGTGTCTCGCCATAGGCTATCCCTTATTATAGTGTTGCTTATACAGTGATTTTAGAGATGTAATACTTTCTTCTCAACAGTAAGTCCGCATTTATGACAACTTTCAATTCTATTAAACGAGAATATGTTCCCAAATGCCCTTATTACAGTTTCGCATATAAGTTTGATAAGTTGGTACTTCTGGCTTCATTTTTATATGCGACAGTCCGGGACCCCTGTGAATATATTAGTGTGAAGTTCTCTGTACATTAAAAGATCAAAACGCGCATTGCGTTCAAAGTTTTGGAAACCATACACTGTTCGTTTAACTGATGAGTTCCATGAGTATTTAGTAGGAAAAGAGCCACTTTGAATGAAACTTGGTATAATGGTAAATAGGTTGTATTTCTTTAACAGTCTGTATATGTCCCGAATGAAACCTTGAACTTGAGTATCGTCGTTAAGAAATCTTATGAGCCTGTGTATAAAAAATTGCTTTGTGCAAGTTGCACAATTGACCAAAGAATTGTAATATTTTAATATCGATTATTATACAATAACTTATATTAATCTCTCTCGATGGCGCGGATGAAATGGTAAATATCGTCATTCATGTGTGAGGAACCGGAGTACCCGGAGAAAACACACCTGTCTGTGATCTGGTGACCACCATACCAGCTCACATACTTCCCGGTCCAAGGATCGAACCCGGGTTGCATTGGTGAGAAGCGAGCGCGCTAATCGGACAGCCTTACGGTTATATTTCCTTCTCTGGCTATAAGATAAGATAACTTTTATTTTGAGTCAGCAAGCCTTTTTACAAATTAACAAAAGCTCTTATATGAGCTTTTATAACCGTTATGTCGAATTCCGTCGGATCGAACAAAATACTTCGACATAATCGAAGTTTGACTTAACGAAATTCAATATAAACGGAGCCAGTTATATGTACAAAGATAGTGTCTGAAACGGGAATTTGGTCCAACTTCGAGATAACCGGATAATTCTGTATATATATATGGATAACAAGAGTAAAAGAGCTATGGAAAATAATGGTCATGAATTAAATTAAACACACTACTTTGTATGATAAAACATGATTATAATTATAGTCTAACAGTAAAATAGACACAAGATGAACATAGGAAGCCAAGTAATGAAATAATAATTGCACATGTCTACACGCTATACCAAGCAACTGGATTGACAATATCCATTACTGTTGCTAATGACGACAATTAGCAATCATATCTACCTCATGTCTATGGTAACAGCTAAATAATGAGTCAACAACCTTATACAATTATTGAATGTCAACGATCGTTGTACAAGTTTCGGTACTCCGCATTCCTTCGCTAGCAATGTCAACGATCGTTGTACAAGTTTCGGTACTCCGCATTCCTTCGCTAGCAATGTCAACGATCATTGTACAAGTTTCGGTACTCCGCATTCCTTCGCTAGCAATGTCAACGATCCTTGTACAAGTTTCGGTACTCCGCATTCCTTCGCTAGCAATGTCAACGATCGTTGTACAAGTTTCGGTACTCCGCATTCCTTCGCTAGCAATGTCAACGATCGTTGTACAAGTTTCGGTACTCCGCATTCCTTCGCTAGCAATGTCAACGATCCTTGTACAAGTTTCGGTACTCCGCATTCCTTCGCTAGCAATGTCAACGATCCTTGTACAAGTTTCGGTACTCCGCATTCCTTCGCTAGCAATGTCAACGATCGTTGTACAAGTTTCGGTACTCCGCATTTCTTCGCTCGCAATGTCAACGATCGTTGTACAAGTTTCGGTACTCCGCATTTCTTCGCCAGCAATGCCAACGATCCATATGCAGCTACCGGTAATCCGCATTTCTTCGTCCGATCATTGTACAATTATCGATTAACGGAATTCCTTCGTCCACAATACCAACGATCATTGTACAATTATCGATTATCGGCATTCCTTCGTCCACAATACCAACGATCATTGTACAATTATCGATTATCGGAATTCCTTCGTCCACAATACCAACAATCATTGTACAATTATCGATTATCGGAATTCCTTCGTCCACAATACCAACGATCATTGTACAATTATCGATTATCGGCATTCCTTCGTCCACAATACCAACGATCATTGTACAATTATCGATTATCGGAATTCCTTCGTCCACAATACCAACGATCATTGTACAATTATTGAGTATCGGCATTCCTTCGTCCACAATACCAACGATCATTGTACAATTATCGATTATCGGCATTCCTTCGTCCACAATACCAACGATCATTGTACAATTATCGATTATCGGCATTCCTTCGTCCACACTACCAACGATCATTGTACAATTATCGATTATGGGAATTCCTTCGTCCACAATACCTACGATCATTGTACAATTATCGATTATCGGAATTCCTTCGTCCACAATACCAACGATCATTGTACAAGTATCGATTATCGGCATTCCTTCGTCCACAATACCAACGATCATTGTACAATTATCAATTATCGGCATTCCTTCGTCCACAATACCAACGATCATTGTACAATTATCGATTATCGGAATTCCCTCGTCCACAATACCAACGATCATTGTACAATTATCGATTATCGGAATTCCTTCGTCCACAATACCAACGATCATTGTACAATTATCGGCATTCCTTCGTCCACAATACCAACGATCATTGTACAATTATCGATTATCGGAATTCCTTCGTCCACAATACCAACGATCATTGTACAAGTATCGATTATCGGCATTCCTTCGTCCGGTGTGACGTAATATGCAATCAGTAATAAGTAACCTCATGCATTCAATAACAAATACACTAAAGAATGTTTCCTGGTCTGCCAGCAACCAATATTCATGTAAATGAACCGGTTGCGGTATATAGGTAATTAATTTTTTAACATGGCTTTTCCTGATGCAAAAACAATTTATGTTTGGGTCGTATTTGTTTGTATGTATGCATGAAACAGTTTCCCCGATATCTAATAGATAATAATGCATCGAGCACAGTCGCAATTAATACACAAAACTGATGTATAATCCAGACAATGTAACACTATGTAAACTAATTCTAGAATATTCCATGTGAAATATGTTTTCATTACCCGAGGTGTCTGCCGGACGAGTTCGAATACCAGTTCATACGAGTAATATTGCAATTATGAAATAATAATCTTTCTTTTATGCCTTGAAATGAATGAGTTTGCTCAGTGAAAGAAACGTCCATCTTACACTGCTTTGAAACAGTGAACTATGGTAGCTTCTCTGCCACTGGTTGCGTTACGTATTCTTCCGCTGTTGTGTATACTTTTGTATTTTAGCGAATTTCTGACAATCATGAACAGTTAATTATAAAGTAATATATTATAATGAATTTATTTTGTCTGTAGTTTTTAATTATGACAGCAAACAGAAACCAAATTGAAAATTATACCGGAACTATTTCTTATTACACATGTATGTTCCACTACAGAAGAGGTTGTGCGGTTATGTATTGTAGTGTAATGAGGCTCCCGACAGTGCAGCTAAAAAGAAGAACATTTGAAGAAGAAAAAATATTTTAGCCAAAATCATTGGAATTCATAAAAGAAATAGAAGATTTGAGTTTATTAGTGTAAGATAGGGTTGGATTTCAACTAGTGATCACCGAAATCAATCCTATCTTACACAAATATCCTCTAGCATGCACTATTTCACTGATTGGATGTTGTTACTCCCACTACTATACGATTATGGTTCCAAACCACTTCAATTTGTAATATAATAATTACAACCTCTTGCAATATAGAGACTCTGATTGGCTGATGCAGCCCATGTGATCGCCGTACATACCCCCAATGAATCGCAAAATTATTATATTCTTATTAATATTCATAGCGGACTACTTTTTTGTATGGTGTGAGACCAATCAAAAAGTTAACTTGTTGAATAAAAATGTAATTTATAAAATAATAGTTGTAATTATAACAAGTTCAGTTTGTATGCCAATTAGGTGTAAAAACTGACATTTCAAAACTCGATTTATTGGGCTCAGTTCCTCAATGACGTCATTCTATGTTCGTTTGACGTCTAATACCATCGTTTTTTACATAACAAGAACATTTTTCAAACCTAAATTTTATTCATTTATGTGTATTCTATAAATATATACCGACACCAACAACAAGCTGTACACTTGCCTTAGATGTACAATGTATAGCCTTTTAGAACAAAATGTAGGCAAATTTGGTATCAAGATGTGCGAAATATTGTGTAAACAGTGTGTGAAGGCTTATTTTCTTCACTCATGATAGAAAAATCCATAATTCTAAAATTTGTAACGAAAATGTAACGCTCAATATTAAAATGCACAGTTTGAATTGTGTCAATATATATACACTGAAAACTGTCATTTAATACTATTAACTGCGTTCGACAATGTGCTTTTAAATGTTTTCTTTCTGTATAGCGGCGTTCGACAATGTGCTTATAAATATTCGTTCTGTATAGCGGCGTTCGACAATGTGCTTATAAATATTCGTTCTGTATAGCGGCGTTCGACAATATGCTTATAAATATTCGTTCTGTATAGCGGCGTTCGACAATGTGCTTATAAATATTCGTTCTGTATAGCGGCGTTCGACAATATGCTTATAAATATTCGTTCTGTATAGCGGCGTTCGACAATGTGCTTTTAAATGTTTTCTTTCTGTATAGCGGCGTTCGACAATGTGCTTATAAATATTCGTTCTGCATAGCGGCGTTCGACAATGTGCTTGTAAATATTCTTTCTGTATAGCGGCGTTCGACAATGTGCTTATAAATATTCGTTCTGTATAGCGGCGTTCGACAATGTGCTTATAAATATTCGTTCTGTATAGCGGTGTTCGACAATATGCTTATAAATATTCGTTCTGTATAGCGACGTTCGACAATGTGCTTATAAATGTTCGTTCTGTATAGCGGCGTTCGACAATATGCTTATAAATATTCGTTCTGTATAGCGGCGTTCGACAATGTGCTTATAAATATTCGTTCTGTATAGCGGCGTTCGACAATGTGCTTTTAAATGTTTTCTTTCTGTATAGCGGCGTTCGACAATGTACTTTTAAATGTTTTCTTTCTGTATAGCGGCGTTCGACAATGTGCTTATAAATATTCGTTCTGTATAGCGGCGTTCGACAATGTGCTTATAAATGTTCGTTCTGTATAGCGGCGTTCGACAATATGCTTTTAAATGTTCGTTCTGTATAGCGGCGTTCGACAATATGCTTATAAATATTCGTTCTGTATAGCGGCGTTCGACAATGTGCTTATAAATATTCGTTCTGCATAGCGGCGTTCGACAATGTGCTTATAAATATTCGTTCTGTATAGCGGCGTTCGACAATGTGCTTATAAATATTCGTTCTGTATAGCGGCGTTCGACAATGTGCTTATAAATATTCGTTCTGTATAGCGGCGTTCGACAATATGCTTATAAATATTCGTTCTGTATAGCGGCGTTCGACAATGTGCTTATAAATATTCGTTCTGTATAGCGGCGTTCGACAATGTGCTTATAAATATTCGTTCTGTATAGCGGCGTTCGACAATGTGCTTATAAATATTCGTTCTGTATAGCGGCGTTCGACAATGTGCTTATAAATATTCGTTCTGTATAGCGGCGTTCGACAATATGCTTTTAAATGTTCGTTCTGTAAAATATAATTCTATCATACAAATAAAGGAAGGTCCACGGAGACGTAAAATCCATACTTCTAAAATTTGTAGCGAAACAGTTGTTTATGGTGTCAGTATATATAAATATTCTGCATATAATTTGTTGTTGTTGTTGTTGTTGTGTTTTTAGGGCTTTATGGAAGATTAACATTGTCAAATAAGTTTCCTCGTTATAATGCATTCTGTATTAGTATTATTATTCATTCCTTAATTAATCATTACATGAACAACAACAACAACAACAACAACAACAACAACAACAACAACAACAACAACAACAACAACAACAACAAAGTATATTTAGCAAATCGACATAATACATGCCTTTGGCTAATGAACAGTATATTCGTATATACATATTTATAATCACAAACAAATATAAGTGAAGGTCCATGGAGACACAACATATCTACCACTCTACACATTCCTATATATTATCAGAATACATTTGTAATAATGGAAGATATATTGTATGCTTGCACATGCATAACTTCTAGACAAACCTCAATACACAGACACATAAAACATGCATGCATGACAAAGAAACACATCAATCTCAGTGCCGCTTATATTAAGCACATTAATGCTGGTGCTTAGAGAATATTAGTATAACTTAGCAACTGATTAGGGCGCATAGCAACTCTTGCGTTATTATTGTTGAGGGAGACCCGGTGTCCCATTAAGAACTAGTTCTGGCAATGATGGACACCCCGGGTAGAACCACCGATCTTCGACAAGTCGGCTGGATAACTACCTCATTTGAAACATATAAGTATATTCAATTATGCAACCAACAGACGTATCTATACCATCTTCGCTCCATCAAAATTATTATTTTTCTAGTCTGAATATTTCAAATAGTAATTTTAGTTGTTTTACAAATTTATTTTAGCTCGATGGCGAAACAAGTTCTTACAACTTATATTAATCACTCTCGAGACCTCATTCCTGATGGAATCCATTGCCACGAGGGAGAGAGAAGGGGTAACGTGGAATTTAAATGCACTGCCTACCAAAGGGCACAATCGTAACGGCTCCAGCGGGGCTCGAACTCCGAACCGTTCGTACCTAAAGCGAACGCGTATCCACTGCGCTATCACGACTTCCACAATGGTGTAATTAGTGGTTAGGCATCCGCTTACAGTGCTGGAGGTCGAAGATTCGAACCTCGTAATGTTGAAAGAATATTCCGATGCTATGTATGAACGATCCTATATTTTATTAATAATTAGGTCAATTATATTAATTAACCGTCGCCGTGGCCTAGTAGTTAAAACGTCTAAGTACGGAGCGGGAGGTCGAATGTTCGAACCGCGTCATATGTTCATTCTAATAAAGTGGGTTAGTGAGCCACCAACTAGATACATAATTGTTACTGATTGACTAGCAGCATTGTGGCGCCTGATCTACAAGGATAGGATTCGGGTACTATGTACCATTCGGGTATAAGATACTGATAAATGGCGTATCATAAGTCAGAATTCGCTTGCCCTTTAGTTTATACAAAATTAATTTAGCTTGATCGCTTATATTAATCACTCTCGAGACCTCATTTCATATGTCCCATCGCCACGAGGGAGAGAGAAGAGGCAGTGTGGAATTTAATCTTTAATCTGTCTTTCCTAACGACACAATCGAAACGGCCACAGTTGAGCTCGAACTCCGGGCCGTTCGCACCTGAAGCGAATGCGCTATCACTGCGCAATAACGACTTCCACAAAGCTGGTCCTTTCAATATGGATCAGACTATACTAAGCAAATATGTGTATGAAGTACAGCCAATCCTAAGCTAGCGAGCACTAAACAAACACTTGTATGTAGTACAGTCAATCCTAAGCTAGCGAGCACTAAACAAACACTATTATGTAGTACAGTCAATCATATGCTAGCGAACACTAAACAAACAATTGTATATAGTACAGTCAATCCTATGCTAGCGAACACTAAACAAACACTTGTATATAGTACAGTCAATCCTATGCTAGCGAACACTAAACAAACACTTGTATGTAGTACAGTCAATCCTATGCTAGCGAACACTAAACAAAAACTATTATGTAGTACAGTCAATCCTATGCTAGCGAACACTAAACAAACACTATTATGTAGTACAGTCAATCCTATGCTAGCGAACACTAAACAAACACTTGTATGTAGTACAGTCAATCCTATGGTAGCGAACACTAAACAAACACTATTATGTAGTACAGTCAATCCTATGCTAGCGAACACTAAACAAACACTTGTATATAGTACAGTCAATCCTATGCTAGCGAACACTAAACAAACACTAGTATGTAGTACAGTCAATCCTATGCTAGCGAACACTAAACAAACACTTGTATATAGTACAGTCAATCCTATGGTAGCGAACACTAAACAAACACTATTATGTAGTACAGTCAATCCTATGCTAGCGAACACTAAACAAACACTTGTATGTAGTACAGTCAATCCTATGGTAGCGAACACTAAACAAACACTATTATGTAGTACAGTCAATCCTATGCTAGCGAACACTAAACAAACACTTGTATATAGTACAGTCAATCCTATGCTAGCGAACACTAAACAAACACTAGTATGTAGTACAGTCAATCCTATGCTAGCGAACACTAAACAAACACTTGTATATAGTACAGTCAATCCTATGGTAGCGAACACTAAACAAACACTATTATGTAGTACAGTCAATCCTATGCTAGCGAACACTAAACAAACACTTGTATGTAGTACAGTCAATCCTATGCTAGCGAACACTAAACAAACACTATTATGTAGTACAGTCAATCCTATGCTAGCGAACACTAAACAAACACCATTATGTAGTACAGTCAATTCTATGCTAGCGAACACTAAACAAACACTATTATGTAGTACAGTCAATCCTATGCTAGCGAACACTAAACAAACACCATTATGTAGTACAGTCAATCCTATGTTAGCGAACACTAAACAAACACTATTATGTAGTACAGTCAATCCTATGCTAGCGAACATTAAACAAATACTATTATGTAGTACAGTCAATCCTATGCTAGCGAACACTAAGCAAACACGTGTATGTAGTACAGTCAATCCTATGCTAGCGAACACTAAGCAAACACTAGTATGTAGTACAGTCAATCCTATGCTAGCGAACACTAAACAAACACTTGTATGTAGTACAGTCAATCCTATGCTAGCGAACACTAAACAAACACTTGTATGTAGTACAGTCAATCCTATGCTAGCGAACACTAAACAAACACTATTATGTAATACAGTCAATCCTATGCTAGCGAACACTAAACAAACACCATTATGTAGTACAGTCAATTCTATGCTAGCGAACACTAAACAAACACTATTATGTAGTACAGTCAATCCTATGCTAGCGAACACTAAACAAACACTTGTATATAGTACAGTCAATCCTATGCTAGCGAACACTAAACAAACACTAGTATGTAGTACAGTCAATCCTATGCTAGCGAACACTAAACAAACACTTGTATGTAGTACAGTCAATCCTATGCTAGCGAACACTAAACAAACACTTGTATATAGTACAGTCAATCCTATGCTAGCGAACACTAAACAAACACTAGTATGTAGTACAGTCAATCCTATGCTAGCGAACACTAAACAAACACTATTATGTAGTACAGTCAATCCTATGCTAGCGAACACTAAACAAACACTTGTATATAGTACAGTCAATCCTATGCTAGCGAACACTAAACAAACACTAGTATGTAGTACAGTCAATCCTATGCTAGCGAACACTAAACAAACACTTGTATGTAGTACAGTCAATCCTATGCTAGCGAACACTAAACAAACACTATTATGTAATACAGTCAATCCTATGCTAGCGAACACTAAACAAACACCATTATGTAGTACAGTCAATTCTATGCTAGCGAACACTAAACAAACACTATTATGTAGTACAGTCAATCCTATGCTAGCGAGCACTAAACAAACACTTGTATGTAGTACAGTCAATCCTATGCTAGCGAACATTAAACAAATACTATTATGTAGTACAGTCAATCCTATGCTAGCGAACACTAAGCAAACACTAGTATGTAGTACAGTCAATCCTATGGTAGCGAACACTAAGCAAACACTAGTATGTAGTACAGTCAATCCTATGCTAGCGAACACTAAACAAACACTAGTATGTAGTACAGTCAATCCTATGCTAGCGAGCACTAAACAAACACTTGTATGTAGTACAGTCAATCCTATGCTAGCGAACACTAAACAAACACTATTATGTAATACAGTCAATCCTATGCTAGCGAACACTAAACAAACACTATTATGTAGTACAGTCAATCCTATGCTAGCGAACACTAAACAAACACTTGTATGTAGTACAGTCAATCCTATGCTAGCGAGCACTAAACAAACACTATTATGTAGTACAGTCAATCCTATGCTAGCGAGCACTAAACAAACACTTGTATGTAGTACAGTCAATCCTATGCTAGCGAGCACTAAACAAACACTTGTATGTAGTACAGTCAATCCTATGCTAGCGAGCACTAAACAAACACTTGTATGTAGTACAGTCAATCCTATGCTAGCGAACACTAAACAAACACTTGTATGTAGTACAGTCAATCCTATGCTAGCGAACACTAAACAAACACTTGTATGTAGTACAGTCAATTCTATGCTAGCGAGCACTAAACAAACACTTGTATGTAGTACAGTCAATCCTATGCTAGCGAACACTAAACAAACACTTGTATGTAGTACCGTCAATTCTATGCTAGCGAGCACTAAACAAACACTTGTATGTAGTACAGTCAATCCTATGCTAGCGAACACTAAACAAACACTTGTATGTAGTACAGTCAATCCTATGCTAGCGAACACTAAACAAACACTATTATCAAGTACATTCAATCCTATGCTAGCGAACACTAAAACACTATTATCAAGTACATTCAATCCTATGCTAGTACCTCCATTTAGCGACCAACGTCATCTAAGATTCAAGGAAAGAGGTAACCATACAAGCAGATTGCTTTCTCCTCAATCCTACGTGTATGTACATAATTTTTATACTTGACTATGTGTATTCAAAGAAATAAATAGTGTTTAAGATTCCTGCACAATGTAGCTTCTATCAGGCAGCAACCTCTGCTAACCTGACCCTCTTTGATTTTGACGTGCTACACATGTTTAGTTTATACAAATTATTTTAGCTCGATTGCGAAACAAGTTCTTTCAACATATATTAATCACTCGAGAGACCTCATTCCTGATGGAATCCATCGCCACGAGGGAGAGAGAAGAGACAATGTGGAATATAAATGCCTTGCCTAAGGGCACAATCGTAACAGCTCCAGCGCGGCTCGAACTCCGGGCCCCTCACATGAACATGAAGCGAACGTTCTTCCTCTGCTCTATCACGACTTCCACTCCACTATGTTTGACTGTACCACAAGCTGTCCATTTACAACCTCTAGATCTATGTGTGTTTTTAAATGGAAATAAGCAAATCATTGTAGATTTATCTCACCACTAGATGCTAATCGAATCGTCCTATCTATCGAAGCATGTATTTTCTTCAATGATGGTAGACAGTGCAATAACCTACTTATAGACGTAGTGATGCACTTATTTAGACAGGTCTGGAACACGTTTCTGCTTGTCAGGACAGGTTGAAACACAGTTACGATGGTTGTATAATATTTTCTTGGCTATGTTTTCTCCTTGTTATTCTGGGAAGTGTCTGGTATGACGGATGATTTTGGCTATGTTTTCTCCTTGTTATTCTGGGAAGTATTTGGTACGACGGATGATTTTGGCTATGTTTTCTCCTTGTTATTCTAGGAAGTGTCTGGTACGACGGATGATTTTGGCTATGTTTTCTCCTTGTTATTCTGGGAAGTGTCTGGTATGACGGATGATTTTGGCTATGTTTTCTCCTTGTTATTCTGGGAAGTGTTTGGTATGACGGATGATTTTGGCTATGTTTTCTCCTTGTTATTCTGGGAAGTGTCTGGTACGACGGATGATCATTTACAAGAATGATAAGAACCGATGAGCGCTATACAACACAACAAGGTTATATTTAAACAATGTTCACTGCAATTCAATTCCAAATGTTTACGTCCGGCCAGTTTCACTATATTATCATCAGCATCATCATCAGTATCACCATCATCATCAGCATCATCATCATCAGCAGCAGCAGCGGCAGCAGCAGCATTGTATCGAGGAAACCGGAGTATCCGGATAAAACCCACCTGTCCGATATTGCGACCACTGTACCATCTCACATACCGGTCCGAGGATCGAACACGGGTTGCATTGGTGAGAAGCGAACGCGCTAACCACTGCGCTAATCGGACAGTACAATACATACATAGCATACATGGTCGTATTATGTAAAACACACACATATAGGATATTAAGTGAGTGGTCGTGTGTTCTTGAATTTAATTAACCAGTCTCCTAAAAACGGGCCTCTTTACTATGACGTCACAACAAGTAATATTTACAAAGTCGGTCAAAATGTGTAACCTTACAGACGGATACGTAGTCCAGTGGTTAACACGCTGGACTGGGGAAACCAGGGGTCGCAGGTTCGATCTCCCGTCTGACCGTAATAAAATTAACAGTCTTTCAGATAACAAAAATCATAGAATGAATTAGCCTGATGCTGTTTGTTTGATGATGATGGTTGAGCTTATTTACCCTCGCCTCCGGCTAACTATGTTTGTTTTCCTTGAAAAAGGATTTTTAAGCCGAAAATGTTGATGTAGAGAGGACCACCTATTATAAAAAGTGTAAACTTTATTTATTTTACAACGATAGCGAAGCAAGTTCTAACAACTTATATTAATCATTCTCGTTGGCGTGGATGAAAGCGTAAATATGGTCATTCGTGTGGGAGGAAACTGGAGTACCCAGAGAAAACCCACCTGTCCGATCTGGCGACCACCGTACCATTTACCATACTTCCGGTCCGAGGATCGAACCCGGGTTGCATTGGTGAGAAGCGAGTGCGCTAACCACTGCGCTAATCGGACAGCCATTATATTATATATATTATATATATATTACTTGTTCCCTGTTTGGAACAATCAACATATAGTTTATATTGTAAAGACTAATAACCTGTAACGAATCATTATATAACTATTTATGTTATGCTTTCAAATGAAACAAAATAGACACTTTAAAGTGAAACAAAATAGACACTTTAAAGTGAAACAAAATGTGTTATGCCACTGGGTGAAAGCATCTTTGCATAGTTTCCTATCATAAAAAGCGCATTCCAACCTAAAGCAAGAAGAACATGTGTTTGTTTAATTGAATTATTGAACTATATGTCACTCATGAACATATAACTATGTTATTATTATCTCTCGTGCGGCTCGCGCATCTCGTCATATATACCATGTAAATTGCCTTCATGATTTGTATTATTGTTGTGTGTATTATTGTGGTGTGTATTATGAACTATTGGTATTTACTTCAATATCATCAAGAATTGGATGTAAGTAATGATCTACTTTGCATATCTACTACACTAGGGAATAATACCATCCACATACTCATCTTCACTAATTTACTTCCATACCATTGTGCTTAGTTCGACTTGCAGCTAATCCGTCGCTATTGTGCTAAGCCATGTTACTGTTCGTACATATAGACCATGTCGTATTTATGTATCCTATTAAACAATGGAACACCACAATATGGAAGATATCGAAACAAAGAATAGATACAATGTCGAAGCGGGGGAACTGCCTCTGAACGATCCGCTGTCGAAGCGAGGGAACTGCCTCGGAACGTTCCGCTGTTTAAGCGGGGGTACTGCCTCGGAACGGTCCGCTGTCTAAGCGGGGTACTGCCTCGGAACAGTCCGCTGTCGAAGCGGGGGAACTGCCTCGGAACGGTCCGCGGTCTAAGCTGGGGTACTGCCCCGGAACGGTCCGCTGTCGAAGCGGGGGTACTGCCTCGGAACGGTCCGCTGTCGAAGCGGGGGTACTGCCCCGGAACGGTCCGCTGTCGAAGCGGGGGTACTGCCTCGGAACGGTCCGCTGTCGAAGCGGCGGAACTGCCTCGGAACGGTCCGCTGTCGAAGCGGGGGAACTGCCTCGGAACGGTCCGCTGTCGAAGCGGGGGTACTGCCTCGGAACGGTCCGCTGTCGAAGCGGGGGTACTGCCTCGGAACGGTCCGCTGTCGAAGCGGGGGAACTGCCTCGGAACTCCGCTGTCGAAGCGGTGGAACTGCCTCGCGACCGTCCACTGTCTAAGCGGCGGAACTGCCTCGGAACGGTCCGCTGTCGAAGCGGGGAACTGCCGTCCGCTGTCGAAGCGGGGGAACTGCCTCGTGACGGTCCGCTGTCGAAGCGGGAACTGCCTCGTGACGGTCCGCTGTCGAAGCGGGGGAACTGCCTCGGAACGGTCCGCTGTCGAAGCGGGGGAACTGCCTCGGAACGGTCCGCTGTCGAAGCGGGGGTACTGCCTCGGAACGGTCCGCTGTCGAAGCGGTGGAACTGCCTCGCGACCGTCCGCTGTCTAAGCGGGTGTACTGCCTCTGAACGGTCCGCTGTCGAAGTGAGGGAACTGCCTCGGAACGGTCCGCTGTCGAAACGGGGGTTCTGCCTCGTGACGGTCCGCTGTCGAAGCGGGGGAACTGCCTCGGAACGGTCCGCTGTCTAAGCGGCGGAACTGCCTCTGAACGGTCCGCTGTCGAAGCGGGGGAACTGCCTCGTGACGGTCCGCTGTCGAAGCGGTGGAACTGCCTAGTGACCGTCCACTGTTTAAGCGGGGGTACTGCCTCGGAACGGTCCGCTGTCTAAGCGGGGGAACTGCCTCGGTCCGCTGTCGAAGCGGGGGAACTGCCTCGGAACGGCCGCTCTCGAAGCGGGGGAACTGCCTCGGAACGGTCCGCTGTCGAAGCGGGGGTACTGCCTCGGAACGGTCCGCTGTCTATGCGGTGGTATGCCTCGGCACGGTCCGCTCTCTAAGCGGGGGTACTGCCTCGGAACGGTCCGCTGTCTAAGCGGGGTACTGCCTCGGAACGGTCCGCTGTCGAAGCGGGGGTACTGCCTCGGAACGGTCCGCTGTCGAAGCGGGGGTACTGCCTCGGAACGGTCCGCTGTCGAAGCGGGGGTACTGCCTCGGAACGGTCCGCTGTCGAAGCGGGGGAACTGCCTCGGAACGGCCCGCTGTCGAAGCGGGGGAACTGCCTCGGAACGGTCCGCTGTCGAAGCGGGGGAACTGCCTCGGAACGGCCCGCTGTCGAAGCGGGGGAACTGCCTCGGAACGGTCCGCTGTCGAAGCGGGGGGAACTGCCTCGGAACGGTCCGCTGTCTATGCATTGGTATTGCCTCGGCACGGTCCGCTCTCTAAGCGGGGGTACTGCCTCGGAACGGTCCGCTCTCTAAGCGGGGGTACTGCCTCGGAACGGTCCGCAGTAGAAGTGGGGGTACTGCCTCGGAACGGTCCGCTGTCGAAGCAGGGGTACTGCCTTGGAACGGTCCGCTGTCGAAGCGGGGGAACTGCCTCGGAACGGTCCGCTGTCTATGCGGTGGTATTGCCTCGGCACGGTCCGCTCTCTAAACGGGATACTGCCTCGGAACGGTCCGCTCTCTAAGCGGGGGTACTGCCTCGGAACGGTCCGCTGTCGAAGTGGGGGTACTGCCTCGGAACGGTCCGCTGTCGAAGCAGGGGTACTGCCTTGGAACGGTCCGCTGTCGAAGCGGGGGAACTGCCTCGGAACGGTCCGCTGTCTATGCGGTGGTATTGCCTCGGCACGGTCCGCTCTCTAAGCGGGATACTGCCTCGGAACGGTCCGCTCTCTAAGCGGTGGTACTGCTTCGGAACGGTCTAAGCGGGGGTACTGCCTCGGCACGGTCCGCTGTCTGAAAGGAGTAGAAGTAGAGGGAATGTATCACTCGTTTATATTAAAACGCAACTTTGCAGTGCATTACATGTAAGTCATCTAAACCATCTACACCATCTAAACTATCTACACCATCTACACCATCTAAACTATCTACACCATCTACACCATCTAAGCGATCTATTATACCATCTACATCATATAAACTATCTAAGCCATCTACACTATCTAAGCTCTCCAAACCATCAACATCATATATACTATCTAAACCATCTACACTATCTAAACCATATACACTATGTACACTATCTAAACCATCAACACTATCTAAACCATCTACACTATCTAAACCATATACACTATGTACACTATCTAAACCATCAACACTATCTAAACCATCTACACTATATACACTATCTAAACCATCTACACTATCTAAACCATATACACTATGTACACTATCTAAACCATCTACACTATATACACTATCTACACCATCAACACTATCTAAACCATCAACACTATCTAAACCATCAACACTATCTAAACCATCAACACTATCTAAACCATCAACACTATCTAAACCATATACACTATGTACACTATCTAAACCATCAACACTATCTAAACCATCAACACTATCTAAACCATATACACTATGTACACTATCTAAACCATCAACACTATCTAAACCATCAACACTATCTAAACCATCAACACTATCTAAACCATCAACACTATCTAAACCATATACACTATGTACACTATCTAAACCATCAACACTATCTAAACCATCTACACTATGTACACTATCTAAACCATCTACACTATCTAAACCATATACACTATGTACACTATCTAAACCATCAACACTATCTAAACCATGTACACTATATACACTATCCAAACCATCTACACTATATACACTATCTAAACCATCTACACTATATACACTATCTAAACCATATACACTATATACACTATCTAAACCATATACACTATCTAAACCATGTACACTATATACACTATCTAAACCATCTACACTATATACACTATCTAAACCATATACACTATATATACTATCTAACCATATACACTATATACACTATCTAAACCATATACACTATATACACTATCTAAACTATATACACTATATACACTATCTAAACCATCTACACTATATACACTATCTAAACCATGTACACTATATACACTATCTAAACCATGTACACTATATACACTATCTAAACCATGTACACTATATACACTATCTAAACCATATACACTATATACACTATCTAAACCATCTACACTATATACACTATCTAAACCATATACACTATCTAAACCATATACACTATATACACTATCTAAACCATATACACTATCTAAACCATCTACACTATATACACTATCTAAACCATATACACTATCTAAACCATCTAAACCAGATACACTTTATACACTATCTAAACCATCTAAACCATATACACTATTTACACTATATATACCATCTAAACCATATACACTATGATTATACACTATCTAAACCATATACACTATATACACTATCTAAACCATATACACTATGATTATACACTATCTAAACCATATACACAATATACACTATCTAAACCATATACACTATATACACTATCTAAACCATCTAAGTAATGTAAACCATCTCGTTGTTGGTCCAAAACTTGAACATCAATGATTATAATATCTTTACCTTTGTGAAATTAATTTAATTCTTTAAATTTGAATGTAAATTTAATCTTAGGAACATAATAATATACTCGACGACGCTCGCGCTCGCCTTCCCACTATCAAAGTGTTGTCTTGTTTATAATTTTCCTGGAACACACGAGATTGGGCAGGAATTGATCAAATTAACCCAATTAGCGAAGTATTCGTATGTAGTATACGAGACTTGTAACAAGTTTTCTTGTTGGGTTGAGCGGTAAATAGGTTCGTGATGATCATTTTCGATGGCAATCATGATGCACACCACTGTAATTTCTCCTTCTTCGTGCTATGGTGAATCGATGGACTGTCAGTCACATTCTCAGTTCCAAACAATCCACTTATAGGGCCTGTAGTTCTGTAAACTCATGGGCTTCTGTTTGACGTTATGCACCAGTAAGCAATTGCATCACTGTGCATGTTTTTCACCATTTTCCAAATGTATACAAACACCGGTTCAAAATGGAACGCGTATGGATCCTAACTATCATCTAGGGCTGTTTATTCACCGCTGTCATTTCTCCTTCTTTGTACTGTGGTAAATCGATGGACTGTCACAGTCATATTCTCAGTTCCAAACAATCCACTTATAGCGCTTGCAGTTCTATAAACTCCTGGTCTTCTGCCTGACGTTATGCACCAGTAAGTAATTGCATCACAGTGCATGTTTTTCACCATTTTCCAAATGTATACAAACACCGGTTCAAAATGGAACGCGTATGGATCCTAACTGTCAGCTAGGGTTGTTTACTCATCAATGCGCTGGGGCAAGTAGTACTGAAATAAATTCACAAATAGTCTTCTTCAAAGAAACACAAATGCCAGAGATGCACCACAAACACAATAAGAAATGCAAACAGTCTCTGGTTCTACAGTAAAAAATCACCAACGTTTGGTCTGCTTGATTGTAAAAACTACTTTCTAGGCTACAACGACCCGGAATTCGACCCGGAATTCCTTCTGTGGGGTCACACGATCAATACAGCCTGCTTGGGGAAACTACCGTCAAACCTACACAGTAGGAAGTGTGCTGTTTACACGCTGGGTTTTATTTAAATATTTGTTGATTTGAAATATATACGTATTTGCTTATTTAAGCACTTTGTATAGGTGTAAAAATTGATGAACATTTACTATGTAGTTTAGTTTTAGCTCGATTACGAAACAAGTTCTCCCAACTTATATTAATCACTCTCGTGACCTCATTCCTGATGTAATGTATCGCCACGAGGGAGAGAGAAGAGGCCATGTGCAATTTAAATGCCTTGCCTAAGGGCTCAATCGTAACGGCGTTTTACACCATACACGACTATCAAATCGTTAGATTTATATGATGTCCTAATGCAACGACACAACTTTAGAACTATATGATGTCGCAATGCAACGACACAACTTTAGAACTATATGATGTCGCAATGCAACGACACAACTTTAGAACTATATGATGTCCCAATGCAACGACACAACTTTAGATTATACGATGTCCCAATGCAACGACACAACTTTAGATTATACGATGTCCCAATGCAACGACACAACTTTAGATTATACGATGTCCCAATGCAACGACACAACTTTAGAACTATATGATGTCCTAATGCAACGACACAACTTTAGAACTAGATTCATTTGCTTTCCCAATGCTACGACATATCTTTAGAACTATATGTTATCCCCAATGCTACGACATATCTTTAGAACTATATGTTATCCCCAATGCTACGACATATCTTTAGAACTATATGTTATCCCCAATGCTACGACATATCTTTAGAACTATATGTTATCCCCAATGCTACGACATATCTTTAGAACTATATGTTATCCCCAATGCTACGACATATCTTTAGAACTATATGTTATCCCCAATGCGACGGCATATCTTTAGAACTATATGTTATCCCCAATGCTACGACATATCTTTAGAACTATATGTTATCCCCAATGCTACGACATATCTTTAGAACTATATGTTATCCCCAATGCTACGACATATCTTTAGAACTATATGTTATCCCCAATGCTACGACATATCTTTAGAACAATATGTTATCCCCAATGCGATGGCAGTATATTAGAATAATGAGCTGTCCCAAATCCAACTGCGTATTTGTAGAATTGTGGGCATGGTAACGACTGCAATGAAAGAGACTGATAATCAATTGTCCAACATGAATATGACGTTTCCACTAAATGAATTTCTGATGAACTACGGTAGACGACATAGATTCAATCTGAACTTTCAAGTCAGAGACATTTAATTGTCTAAAAAGGGGCCTCGATGCAAGACGAATTGTACGATAAAGTGCAAGTACAACTTTTGATTCAAACAACTCACTTAAATATGCTATCTTAACTAAATGAATATCCGTTGTCATATCCGTCTATCTCAAAATATTGATAAAACAAGATAAAGAACTCTTTGAATTCAAATTATTCAGTACGTGCTGTGTTCGCGAAACATCTATACTGTGTATCTTCTTTTATAGCCTGGTAACAGGCGTTGCTATAGTTTGCCTGGTCAGTCAAATAAATATAGTTTAACACCGAGACCATTAATTAGGGCGTATTGAGTTTCTGGTAATATCAACTGTCATTTTGCCAGTAGTTAAAAAGTGAAAAATCGACAGACTGGAACCCAGGCTACTTCTGTTATACACCTTATTATTAGCTCGATTGCGAAACAAGTTCTTGCATCTTATATTAATCACTCTCGATACCTCATTCCTGATGGAACCCATCGCCACGAGGGAGAGAAGAGGCAATGTGGAATCTAAGTGCATTGCTTAAGGGCATAGTGGTAACGGCGAACTACGGGCCCTTCGCACCTGAAGCAAACGCGTTACCACTGCGTTATCACGACTTCCAAATTAAGCCTTCAGTTCGTGTATGCATGTATGTATGGATGTATGTATGTATGTATGTGGATGCTCTCTCTAAAATAAAAATGAATCGCATATTGTGTATACATAATTTTACTCATATTAGCAGATATATACTCTTGGTTAAAGTCAAATTTGGGTGTTATTATAAACGATATTTACGTTATCAATAACCACCCAGTGGCCTCCGCGGGCGAGTTGGTAACGTCATTCACTTTCCCCTCGGCGCTGTAGGTTCGATTCTTACTGGGAGTATTGAATGCGTTCATGTATTGATTTTCTTTCATGTGATGAAACTATCAAGCTCATTTGTGGAGATCAGTGGTTCTACCCCGGAGCCCGTCCGTAACTGAAATACTGAGACTTGAATTCGACACCCGGAGTGAGATTCGAATTCACAGCGGTGACTATAGGACACGTTGCCTATGTCACAGTTATTGATGTGCGGCTGACGAACAAAATAATGACGAACAAACTACGCTAACGACGACAACGACAATGTACGACCGGATAATAAACACGTTCTATTAGATTATGCAAATTTATTTTAGCTCGATAGCGAAACAAGTTTAGTTTTTACAACGTTAGATTAATCGCTCTCGAGACCTCATTCCTGGTGGGATCCTTCGCCACGAGGCAATGTGGAATTTAAATGCCTTGCCTAAAGGCACACTCGTAACGGTTACAGCTTAGCACGAACTCCGGATCTTGGCAGTTTACCTAACAACACCTTTCCTGGGCAAGATCCAGCGGTTAACCAGTACATGGTGCACCAACCTCAGTAAGATACTGCCAACGTTTCCATATAAAGAGACACAGTCTGAGCGAGGCTCGAACCCGTGACCATCAGTGATGATAGGTTACAGTGGTATACAAGTCCACTCGACCACGGAGGCGGGGCATATAGCGCAAGTAAAATAACATATTGTTTTATATCAGCACGTAACATGAAACATACACAACTAGTGTGCGCAATACTATAAAATACTATAATTTCGCGAACACTTTATATCGCGGTTTTCGCGATTTTGAACATTTTCAATTAATTTGCGGAATTTTGAATACGCGCGTCCGTGATGTATCGCCATTACATGAAGGCGATTGTGTGTGTAGATCGCTTATAACTTTTTTATACAAATTTATTTTAGCTCGATTGCGAAACAAGTTATTTCAACTTATATAAATCACTCTCGAGACCTCATTCCTGATGGAATCCATCGCCACGAGGGAGAGAGAAGAGGCAACGTGGAATTTAAATGCCTTGCCTAAGGGCACAATCGTAACGGCTCCAGTGGGGCTCGAACTCCGGACCTGAAGCGAACGCGCATCCACTGCGCTATCACGACTTCCACATCGCTTATAACTATATTGACTTTAGAAATGTTGAACAAATGTACATTGTTACGGATATTATTCACAAGAATCATGAATTTGCGATCAACTTAGTTCGCGAAAATTAGCGAAATATAAAATATCTTGGAAGTTGTGATAACTTTCGCTTCAGGTGCGAAAGACCCGGGGTTCGAGCGCCGCTGGAGCCGTTACGATGGTGTCCTTAGGCAAGGCATCTAAATTCCACGTTGCCTCTTCTCCCTCCCTCGTGGCTATGAATTCCATCAGGAATGAGGTCTCGAGAGTGATTAATATAAGTTGTAAGAACTTGTTTCACAATCGAGCTAAAATAAATAAAATAAGTATAAACTAATCTCGCGAATAAACAGTGTTCTGCAGTAATTTCCAGAAGGAAACACATTCTGTTAGACGCCGAATAACATGAAATGTGTGGATACGCGGTAAAACCCAACTGTACAGTAACACGTTACGTTCATAGTGTGTGAACTCCCTCAGCCAGGTGCATTCATCTATTTATGTTTACGATTCGTTTGTAGAAGTGCCAACTATATGATCCTATACAATTCTACATACTCTTGTTTTCGCGTCAATATATAATAAAATAAATGTATTATACGAGCAGTAAAATATTACATATAATTGAATTATATCTTCTATAATCATGCCATCTCGTCAGCAATGGAGAATGGCAATGCATGCTGTATAGAAACTCGTGCGTGGAAGTCGTGATAGCGCAGTGGGTGCGTGTTCGCTTCAGGTGCGAAAGGTCCGGAGTTCGAGTCCCACTGGAGCCTTTACGATTGTGCCCTTAGGCAAGGCATTTAAATTCCACATTGCCTCTTCTCTCTCCTTCATGGCGATGGATTCCATCAGGAATGAGGTCTCGTGAGTGATTAATATATGTTGAAAGAACTTGTTTAGCAATCGAGCTAAAATAAATTTGTATAAACTAAATGAGAGATATCTCTAATTTTCTATTACCTCCCTTGGCAGATAAATGCCAATATGTGAATAGGTCCTTTTAGTTAGAATCCTTTGCTTTTACTGTTGTTCCCTAACCAAATATTGCGGTATGATAAATGTGATTTTATCCAAATCGTGTTAATTAACTGATAACATTCTTTTACAAATAAGTACCCATTGTATATACTGTATGAAATCTGTTGAGATATAGTAATTTAAATAATCACAAGAAGCGATAAAATTGTCAGCATGTTGTGCAAAGGAAACACAGATAAAAACAGAGGAAAACACTTAATAGGACTAATTTTAGGGAGTATTCAGGGACAGTAACTAACCGATGTCCCTCATTACATACTGCGAATTTGCAACATTACTTTGTGCCGGTTCACAAGATAATGTGCCTCTAAAAAAAATTAAAATTGCCTTTTTTCAGTGTTACTATTTCCTACATTTGGCTGTAATTTACCAATCATACACAATGGATAAGCTGTGAACTTACCTACTCCACCTTCATGGGGGTTACTAGGAAATATTAAGTATATACACTACGTTGTTCCGATCTTTATTATAGCTTGTTTGTGTCGATCTATGTGCAATATACATTGGCGTCGAGAGGAGCTACTAAGCGTGTGTGTGTTTTACGTTTATTTATCGTCGCTATCGGTTGCCCATATGAGCGACGCCTCCTGAAGAGATTAGTCATTTTAGATGTGTGCAGGATAGTGCAATGATACAGACCCATTCCAGAGTCTCCTCTGGTTATTGTACGTGCACGGTGTAACGCACCGACACGCGGCCTCGGTTTAAAGTACAATCTGACAGATTGTTAATTTTATTAGGGCCAGACGGGTGACCGAACCTGCGGTCCCTGGATTACCAGTCCACTGTGTTAACTTGTCAATCAATCCATTAGGTTTATTTATACTCGCCACTACAACTTGTAGCCCAAACCTTTGGTTTTATTAATTTACATGTAGCACGGCGTGTAATTAATAATGCAATAAATATTACTAAACTAAGCTAAACATATTTACCCCAGAGTAAACTAAGCTAAACATATTTACCCCAGAGTAAATTAAGCTAAACATATTTACCCCAGAGTAAACTAAGCTAAACATATTTATCCCACAGTAAACTAAGCTAAACGTATTTACCCCAGAGTAAACTAAGCTAAACATATTTACCCCAGAGTAAACTAAGCTAAGCATATTTACCCCAGAGTAAACTAAGCTAAACATATTTATCCCACAGTAAACTAAGCTAAACGTATTTACCCCAGAGTAAACTAAGCTAAACATATTTACCCCAGAGTAAACTAAGCTAAGCATATTTACCCCAGAGTAAACTAAGCTAAACATATTTACCCCAGAGTAAACTAAGCTAAACATATTTACCCCACAGTAAACTAAGCTAAACGTATTTACCCCAGAGTAAACTAAGCTAAACATATTAACCCAGAGTAAACTAAGCTAAACATATTTACCCCAGAGTAAACTAAGCTAAACATATTTACCCCAGAGTAAACTAAGCTAAACATATTAACCCAGAGTAAACTAAGCTAAACATATTTACCCCAGAGTACACTAAGCAGCATTGTCCAATACACAGTATTCTGACGTAATATTGGAACAGTTTACCTGCAGTGTGCAGCATTGTTACGCAGCATAGAGCTCCTAAGGAATATTGCATTCGAATTGGTATATTTATGAGCGTCATTAACGCATGAATCGTGTGAATGTGATTGTATCAACGTCATTAACCGCATGAATCGTGTGAATGTGATTTTATCAACGCCATTAACCGCATGAATCGTGTGAATGTGATTTTATCAACGTCATTAACCGCATGAATCGTGTGAATGTGATTGTATCAACGTCATTAACCGCATGAATCGTGTGAATGTGATTGTATCAACGTCATTAACCGCATGAATCGTGTGAATGTGATTTTATCAACGTCATTAACCGCATGAATCGTGTGAATGTATTTTATCACGCATTACCGCATGAATCTGTGAGGTTTATAACGCATTACCGCATAATCGTGGAATGTGATTTTCAACGTCATTAACCGCATGAATCGTGTGAATGTGATTTTATCAACGCCATTAACCGCATGAATCGTGTGAATGTGATTTTATCAACGCCATTAACCGCATGAATCGTGTGAATGTGATTTTATCAACGCCATTAACCGCATGAATCGTGTGAATGTGATTTTATCAACGCCATTAACCGCATGAATCGTGTGAATGTGATTTTATCAACGCCATTAACCGCATGAATCGTGTGAATGTGATTTTATCAACGCCATTAACCGCATGAATCGTGTGAATGTGATTTTATCAACGCCATTAACCGCATGAATCGTGTGAATGTGATTTTATCAACGCCATTAACCGCATGAATCGTGTGAATGTGATTTTATCAACGCCATTAACCGCATGAATCGTGTGAATGTGATTTTATCAACGCCATTAACCGCATGAATCGTGTGAATGTGATTTTATCAACGCCATTAACCGCATGAATCGTGTGAATGTGATTTTATCAACGCCATTAACCGCATGAATCGTGTGAATGTGATTTCTTTATCGGCGTTATTAACCGCATGAACCGGGTGATTTTATCCGTGTCATTAACTGCATGAAACCGGGTGAATGTGATTTTATCCGTGTCATTAACTGCATGAAACCGGGTGAATGTGATTTTATCCGTGTCATTAACCGCATGAAACCGGGTGAATGTGATTTTATCAACGTCATTAACCGCACGAACCCCGGTAAATGTGATTTGATCTGTGTCATTAACCGCATGAACCGGAATAATGTGATTTTAAAAGCGTCATTAAACGCATGAATCCGGGTAATTGTGATTTTATCAACGTCATTAATCGCATGTGATTAGCCGAACGTGTGCTCATGAAACATCAACGTCGTGGAAGTCGTGATAGCGCAGTGGATGCGCGTTCGCTTCAGGTGCGAAAGGTCCGGAGTTCGAGCCCCACTGGAGCCGTTACGATTGTGCCCTTAGGCAAGGCATTTAAATTCCACATTGCCTCTTCTCTCTCCCTCGTGGCGATGGATTCCATCAGGAATGAGGTCTCGAGAGTGATTTACATAAGTTGAAATAACTTGTTTCGCAATCGAGCTAAAATAAATTTGTATAAACTATGAAACATCAGTGTCTTTAACACAAAAACTCTTCGCCACACATATTCCTGTATTCATTTTTTTATTGTAAATTCCCAAATGATTGAAACAGAAATGTCCATTTCCCGATGTACTGCTAGAATATGGCTAATTGAATAATGTTTAGAGTATGTAAGTGAATAGGGGTCAAACTTGTTACAATAAGTAACCTAAGATCGTATCTGTACACTGATAAGACGTTCGTCCCGCCTAACATATTAAGCAATTACATTATAGATATATCTTAGTTATTCCAAGAGGGGTCGCTAATCGATATATGAATTGCATGAAGTCAGTTATGCATCCTATGATATAGCAGTGGATGCGCGTTCGCTTCAGGTGCGAAAGGCCCGGAGTTAGAGCCTCGCTGGAGCCGTTACGATTGTGCCATTAGGCAATGTATTTAAATACCGCATTGCCCTTTCTCTTTCCCTAGTGGCGGTAGATTCCATCACGAATGAGGTCTCGAGAGTGATTAATATAAGTTGTAAGACATTATATCGCAATCGAGCTAAAATAATTTGTATACAAAAGTTGTAAAGCATCTAGCAATATTACTATTATCTACTTAATGGGTTGATATGGCTAACGAATGGATGGCATAACCGTAGTAGAAATGGTAAACATATATTTATATATATGCAGTCTTAGACATCTTAGAAGTATGCGTGCACTGTGTATTGTATTCACCATGTCTACCCCCGACTATTCGTGTGTGGTCGACAGTCGGAGACATGAAAACCGAACACACACTGAGATTACAGCAGCCCTCAAAGCCCTCTAAACATCTAGTTATAATAATTAGACAAAACCATCACTTTTAGATGTGTATTTCAATCGTCTTAGAAAACTCAGTCGCCCAAATACATTTATGCGGTGGCGACTTTAAATAAATTTAATTGTTAGTGGAAAGGTTGGTGGTTCGTCCAGGTGTCCGTCCGTGCCTGCAATACTGTTCAGAGGAGCATCGGCGATCTTCCTCATCGAATGATATTTCATCGGATGAACATTGAAAGCATTATTAGCATTAACAGTCTTTCAAATGTGACTTTAAGCCGAGGTCTAGACTAAGTGTACACCGTGCACGTAAAACAACCAAAGGATACTCTGGAATGTGTCTCTGTCTGTATCATTGCACTATCCTCCAAAACTCTAAAATTGACGACTACGGCGTCGCTCATATGGGCTACTGGTAGCGACGATAAATAAACGTAAGACACACATTGTCATTAATGAACAGCAATCTTTGTCCGGGTATTTCTGGGTCAACCTTCCTATACAATTCATCATACATTCATCTAATTTGAAATCCAAAAACAAATTGTGTTTCTTTTAAATAAATAAGTAATGTATGCACATTAACTTACATTAATCGGATGGTACAGTCATAACGGGTATTCCAGCATACTAGCTGTATATTGGCACCATGTGTTTCAATTATTAGTAAATATGTTTTCTTAGCAATCGTTTTCCCAATATGCTCCCGTAGCTTCATTTACATTGCAAACATATAATTTCCCGTTTCTGTGTTATATCGACGAGATGGCGGATTTTAACTATTACGTTTAGGTTGTAATGGGTCGATTCGGCGTAATTGAAGTAAGGACGGCTTAAATCTTGAGTAAATATGTCAAATCAGACGCACATTATACTTTTTAAAACTATTTATCGTTCCAGAACAGTTCCGTTGACCAGTAAACAATGGCGGCCAATTATAAAAGTTTTATCAACATTGTAGTGCCTCGCTTTCGATTCAAGTACGTCATTACGTCACGTGCTAATAGGCCTATTAATAGGATTAATGCTAGGCAATAATTACACGGACAACACGTCGAGTTTCCCCAGGCATTGATATGATCAGAAACTCAATACGTCACATATAACAGTCTCGGTGTTAAAATATATTTATTTCACTGACAAGGCAAAATATCGACGCCTGTTCCCAGGCTATCAATGTGTGTTTTACGTTTATTTATCGTCGCTACCGGTTGCCCATATGAGCGACGCCTCCTGAAGAGATTAGTCATTTTAGATGTTGGAGGATAGTGCATGATACAGACAGAGACCCATTCCAGAGTCTCATCTGATTCTTTCACGTGCATGGTATAAAACACCGACACGAGACCTCGGTTTAACGTTCCATCTGAAAGACTGTTAATTTTATTAGGGTCAGACGGGGAATCGAACCTGCGATCCCTGGATTACCAGTCCAGCGTGTTACCACTGGACTACAGATCCGTCTGTAGGCTATCAATGAAAAAAACAGTAGTTACATATATAGTAGTGTACAGCATAAACGTGCAATGCCACTGCAATATGGAGTTATAAGAGATTATATATCACACACATTTATAACAGTACACATGGGATAAAGCTCCAAAATCACTGCTAATCGGATATTAGAAAACTGCTCTAGAACAATGTTAAAACACTGACAGACAAAATTGGTAATAATACACACTGAATAATTGGTTAATATGCAATCTAAATTCGCTTTGAGCAGATAGATCACAGCAAATGTAATTAGCAGAGATGTTACAGTCGAGATACAAATTATTTCAGCAGTTAGAAATAGTAACAAATAATGGCATTATCTACACTATTAAATACCTATTTACATTATAACACAAGCAATATGTTAGTTTTGTCAAGCATAGTTGAAATAGAGATAACAGGTAATTTCCTATAAATTAAATTACATAAACGTTTGATAGCTAATGAACGCAACCAGCTAGCTAATGAACGCATTGATCCAAGGTTGGTCATAATAATTCACAGTAATAATCTCTACTATATCCCCAACACTCCAATACAGACGGATATGTAGTCCAGTTGTAACACGCTGGAATGGTAATCCAGGGATCGCAGGTTCGATCCCCCGTCTGACCTTAATAAAATTAACAGAGGTCTCTTGTCGGTGCTTTACACCGTGCACGTAAAAGAACCAGAGGAGACTCTGGAATGGGTCTCTGCCTGTATCAGTGCACTATCCTCCACAAATCTAAAATGATTAATCTCTTCAGGAGGCGTCGCTCATATGGGCAACCGGTAGCGACGATAAATCAACTTAAAACACACACACGCTTATTATAACTAGTGCAGATACTAGTGTAGTAGATAAGGACCATGAATGTTCAGAGAGTGTAAAAAGCACCACATTTGGCATTGTGGTAATTCGAACCGGTAGCGACGATAAATAAACGTAAAACACACACACACAACACCCCAATTATTAACCCATGTCCTTCAGACGTAGCGAGCGTGTTTACGGTGTGTATTTATGTCTACAACACAAGGTATTATAAACTGACATCATAAAACAGCGTGCACTTGAGCGTTACTTTTTCGTTCCAAATTTTAGAATTATGGATTTAACTATGTAGTACCGATATTTTACATATTGGATCCGCTTGAGGTTTATATCTGACTTTAAACACACACTTATACAGCAAGATCCTACTAATTAAAATTGTTAATTTCGTACATGTAATAAAGAATAAAATATAAAATAAAATATGTACGCGTAGGATTTAATAATAATAATGGACTGCAAGTACAAATGTATGACGTCACGGTAGTGTTTTTAATGAGTGAAGAAAATAATCCTTCACACATTGCACTAATTTACACAATATTTAAGCGCGTATACATCCGAATTTGCTTATATTTCTTTTTCTAAAAGGATATAAATGTTACCTCTAAGGTACAGTTTATTCTTGGTGTCAGTATAAACATGATTAGCGGCTTCAGTATCACTCACAGCAGGTTCATTCATGAGATGTATGTCCATGTGGTGTTAAAGTTATAATTAGGAACCTTCATTAGGCTATGCGGATTCAATAAGCGTTGCAGAGTTGTCACCCGCAGCATGTCCCATTTTTAAAGCGTCACTTATCTTACTTACATCGGCGAAAACGTAAATTTCTACAGAATGTAATTTCCCTATTATATGGTATAATTTTATTCCAAATATGTGCCTCAAAAGCTGAGCATTTCAACTAATAAATAAGCGCCGTATACGACGTTTTTTTGACATAACAAAATAATGTAATTATTGTCAAAATGCATGCATCGCGTGTATCTTGAATAACAACATTTATGATACAGATTTACAATTATATATCTATCTCACATTTGTGCCTTTTACTATATTATTCATATATATACTAATCTGATTTAAATTATATCTAAGGTAAAGCGACGGTATCCCGCATTACAGACGGATATGTAGTACAGTGGTTAACACGTTGGACTGGTAACCCAGCGATAACACGTTGGACTGGTAACCCAGTGATCGCAGGTTCGATCCCCGTCTGACCATACTAATAAATTAACAGTCTTTCAGATGGCACTTTAAACCGAGGTATCATGTATTGTTTTACACTGTGCACGTAAATGAATCAGAGGAGATCCAGGAATGGGTCTCTGTCTGTATCATTGCACTTTCCACCACAATCTAAAATGACTGATCTCGTCAAGATACATCGCGCATATGGGCAACCGGTAGCGACGATAAATAAACATAAAAAGGTATCCCATGTTTAGCGCATTTAGTGTAGACTCCAATAATAAGAAAACTTCAATTCACAAGCGCGGCTGACCGTTATGTTTGAGTGGCTCGTGGTAGATTGACTTAATTGTTCAAATGAGTGCACTCAATAAATAAACTCTTTATTATTATTATTATTATTATTATTATTATTATTATATGAAATCCTACTTTCGTGAGCATGCAGGTCGGAATAACACTGTTTATTGATTGAAAGTTAATTACATCATAAAAGTACAATACCACTCCTCTCTAACATGGAGTTATACATTTCAAGTTAGTTTATTGGTATTATCAGCAATACATTGCCTTTGGCCATTTACATAAGTATAAACTATGGCAAAGACATACACAAATACATACATGCATACACATGTTAAGAAACAGTGATATTATTTAGGGTATTTTTTCTTAGAAACATAGATTCCTTTATATACTTAGATAGTTTTAACAATTCTATTTTATTCTTAGAAGACATGATAGTATTGGATTTCTGTACATACAGCCAAGATATATTACCAAGGTATTTAGTTCTTAAACTTGTGTATCTCGTACAGCATAGCAAGAAGTGATACTCCGATTCAACCGACTTTTGGTTACATAGTTTACATACTCGATGTTCTCTTTCTATAGCATTATATCTACCAAATTCAATTTCTAAAGTGTGTGAACATAATTCTAAGCATGTGAAAAACGTTCGTAAACACTCGTATCAATATATTCTTCAAATATAAATTCATTTTTAAATTTCAATAATAGTCTAATTTTGTCATTGTGCTTATGGATTCTCTCCATTCTTGAATGAACTGATCACGTATTCTCCAGATAAGAGATGAAAACCAATATACACACTCATTTACCACATTATGTTAGGGATAAAACTGCAATATCACTGCTAATCCGATATCAGTAACTACTCTAAAACAGTGATAATGCACTGAGAGACAAAAATAGGTAATATTACACTCGGATTAAGAATTGGTCATTCGCGTTGATCAGATCATAGTGAATATGATTAGCAGATACTATTCCAGACGAGATAACAAATACAATTCTGCTGTTAGACATACTAGGAAATAATGACATTATTCACAATATTAAAATTATTTACATATACAAATTACCGTCTCTGTAGAATATTAAAACAGGGTTTGGCAATATTTATCATAATCTGACATTGATCGTAAGTTACTTTAAGATGGGATCAGTTTATACCTTGATACGTTGATGGCAGTAATTATATGCACAATTATGACAAAGTGTTTTCATGGAGTGGCAGGAATTGTCTTCTATTTTCACTTCTCTCTAATTTTCCTCCTCTAGTCTGCTGTGTATAAACTGTGATCTATATTTATATATCTTTTACTTTTGTGCTATCTTCTATATTCTACTCTGGTCCGCCTCCGTGATCGAGTGGTTAAGGTCGCTGACTTGTATACCACTGTAACCTATCATCACTGATGGTCACGGGTTCGAGCCCCGCTCAGGCCGTGTCTCATTTATATGAAAAAGTTGGCAGTTTCTTACGGAGGTTGGTGCACCCAAGTACTGGTTAACCGTTGGATCATGCCCAGGAAAGGTGTTGTTAGGTAAACTTCCCGCCGGCGATATAGCCCAAAATGGTGCTGATGCAGGCGTAAAACCCGAAATATAAATAAATAAATATATTCTATGTTTACATAAACAGATATATCTCTATAATGTTAGAACTCTGTAGCTGTGCTTCAAGAGTATATCAAATGTTAAACTGTAATAAGGTGATATATCTCTATAATGTTAGAACTCTGTAGCTGTGCTTCAAGAGTATATCAAATGTTAAACTGTAATAAGGTGATATATCTCTATAATGTTAGAACTCTGTAGCTGTGCTTCAAGAGTATATCAAATGTTAAACTGTAATAAGGTGATATATCTCTATAATGTTAGAACTCTGTAGCTGTGCTTCAAGAGTATATCAAATGTTAAACTGCAATAAGGTGATATATCTCTATAATGTTAGAACTCTGTAGCTGTGCTTCAAGAGTATATCAAATGTTAAACTGTAATAAGGTGATATATCTCTATAATGTTAGAACTCTGTAGCTGTGCTTCAAGAGTATATCAAATGTTAAACTGTAATAAGGTGAACTTGTAATTATGTTTCTGTGTAATACCATGTAAATATGAAAACACAAACAAAAGGGTTGCTCCATGGCAACTCAAAAATAATAATAATAAAATATATAAATGTGTTCAATTGTAAGTGTTCGTATTATATAAGTGTTCGTATTATATAAGTGTTCGTATTATAATTATAAGTGTTCGTATTATATAAGTGTTCGTATTATATAAGTGTTTATAAGTGTTCGTATTATATAAGTGTTCGTATTATATAAGTGTTCGTATGTGTTCGTATTATATAAGTGTTCGTATTATATAAGTGTTCGTATTATATAAGTGTTCGTATGTGTTCGTATTATATAAGTGTTCGTATTATATAAGTGTTCGTATTATATAAGTGTTCGTATTATAATTATAAGTGTTCGTATTATATAAGTGTTCGTATTATATAAGTGTTCGTATTATAATTATAAGTGTTCGTATTATATAAGTGTTTGTATTATATATAAGTGTTCGTATTATATAAGTGTTCGTATTATATAAGTGTTCGTATTATATAAGTGTTCGTATTATAACCCAGGATTCTTAGTAAAACATGCAATATAAGACATTTTAAAATTACTCGAAAATCAATAAAATAATTTTTTACTGTCCTAGTGGTTTTTATTTACATAAATACTCCAAATGGTAATCGAGGGATGGCAGGTTCGATCCCCCGTTGACCCTAATAAAATTAACAGTCTGTCATTGGGACTTTAAGCTGAGGTCTCGTGTCGGTGCTTTACACCGTGCACGTAACAGAACCAGAGGATACTCCGGAATGGGTCTCTGTCTGTATCATTGCACTATCCTCCAACAATCTAAAATAACTAATCTCTTCAGGAGGCGTCGCTCATATGGACAACCGATAGCGACGATAAATAAACGTAGAACACCCACAGAAAGCCGTTTGGATATGTTCGCAGCCACTCTCATTCTATGCACGTGATCGCAATTTAATAAGTTCTAAAAGTAGAACAACGTATACCAAATTAGTATAGTTTACGAGCTTTCCCGAGTGACTTGTCATTATGGTGGCTCAAAGTTGACATGTTTATATCCAGTTGCAGCAGCTTAGTAAATCACAATAACGACGAACGAAATGCTCGTTAATCATTTTTGGCATATCTTATTCCCATTGCACTTGGAAGTCGTGATAGCGCAGTGGTAGCGCGTTCGCTTCAGGTGAAACGGCGCGAAAGGCAGCTAGCTATAATCGCACCCAGCTATAGCCGTTACGAGATTACCCTTATGCAAGGCATTTAAACCCCACATTGCCTCTTCTCTCTCCCTCGTGGCGATGGATTCCACCAGGAATGAGGTCTCGAGAGTGATTAATATAAGATGAAAGAATACTTTTTGCATTCTAAATTTGTATAAACGAAAAACTTGACGCTCGCATACAGAGCAATTTCACCTTATATGTATTTATGTGTGTTCCATTAATGTCAAACCCCTTGCGGGGACCTAGACATGGTTTCCCGCGCTGACTTAGCCGACCTAAGTGGTTAGCCAGTACTATGTGTGTGAGGTGCCTTGCTCAATGGCACTACACTACATACGTGGCCTGACTGAGTATCGAACCAGGGACCGTTCGATTCCAAATCCGACGCTCTACAATTGGACCATGAACGCATTTATGTCTCTAGGAAATAGTTCATACTATACAAATGTTAATTAACATCTAAGACTACTCAACATACAAATCTTTGCTATACATTGCAAGGAGTTCAGCTTTCAAAGAGATTTTCCTTACACATGTTGATTTGATTAAAATCCTGAAACTGGTCGGGTTCCCAAAAGTAAAGTTACCATGACGTCACAGTCAAGTAAAAAGAACTGCACGAAGAAGACCGACTTGTTTGTAATACCGCAACATAAGACAATTACCCAAGTGTGCTTCTGGTGTATATATAATTTATTATATCGTAAATATAAGTTGCTGTCTCCGCCTAATTTCATAAATCTGGGACACTGTAGTGTTTCTTGAGGTTTATAACATCACACAGAAATGAACAAAACATTGTATAATAGATCACTGATTATGTAAATTATATTATTATGATACCAAGTCAGAAACTAATTATATTATCCTCGCGGAATTAAATAACATTTCAGTCGTGCTATAGGGACGACCTGATTATGAACAGGGAATAATAGAATATTCAAGTAACGATATCAAATACAAGGATATCTTTGTGGAAGTCGTGATGGTGCAGTGGATGCGCGTTCGCTTCAGGTGCGAAAGGTCCGGAGTTCGAACCCCACTGGAGCCGTTACGATTATGCCCTTAGGCAAGGCATTTAAATTCCACATTGCCTCTTCTCTCTCCCTCGTGGCGATGGATTTCATCAGGAATGAGGTCTCGAGAGTGATTAATATAAGTTATAAGAACTTGTTTCGCAATCGTACTAAAATAAATTTGTATAAACTAAGGATATCTTCTAGAATATCACTGCGATGCATACATTACGCCTGGAAATATTCGAAAAGTTTCTAAGAATTTGCGACTTACCGTTTAAAACTTTAAATAGATCATCCATGGAACAGCGTAGACTGTAAGACATGCCTTTTTGCGATGAATGCTACCCAACACTGCGAATGCGCATGACCGTAATCTCAAGTGCGCCTGTCAGCTGTGAGAAATTTAGTGAGAAAATTCATATGAAAATGGATACAAACAGAGCATATAAGGAAATACAATACTGTTGTAAATATAGAATGTTAACTTGGTAGCAAATGCAAGGATGTCTTCTAGAAAACTACAACGTTTTAAATGAGAAACACCTGCAATGCGGTTGATTTGCATAAATTACGCGTGCAAATATTCGAAAATGTTCTAAGAATTTGATACCAATATTACCATTCTCCCCGAGTTCGAGTTCACACGTTTCCAGTTTGATTGGCCTTCATGTTGGTTATCATACAATACGGCTCATTTGGTTCTATTCCACAAACGTGACATGCCAGTCACGCATCAGTTTTTACGAGTTACATGATATTAGTACAACATTATCGGCAGACAGACGGATCTGTAGCCCAGTGGTAAAACGCTGGACTGGTAATCCAGGGATCGCAGGTTCGATCCCCCGTCTGACCCTATTACAATTAACAGTCTTTCACTAGGGACTTTAAACCGAGGTATTGTGTCCGTGCTGTACACCATGCACGTAAAAGAACCAGAGGAGACTCTGGAATGGGTCTCTGTCTGTATCATTGCACTATCCTCCAACATCTAAACTGACTAATCTCTTCAGGAGGCGTCGCTCATATGGGCAACCGGTAGCGACGATAAATAAACGTAAAACACAGACGCACATTATCGGCAGGTGTAAGTGGCGATTAATGCATCATTAAATATAACGTGTAGTGCACGCGACCATATGCGGACACTCATCTGTGTGTGTACAGAGTGTACAGTGTGTGCGGGACATATGTCTTCGTTACCTAGTGTTTGCACACAGGGCGTATGTGTGTTTTACGTTTATTTACCGTCGCTACCGGTTGCCCATATGAGCGACGCCTCCTGAAGAGATTAGTCATTTCAGATGTTTGGAGGTTGGTTTAAACAGTATTTATTCCAATAAATTTACATGTATAACTCAAAAAATGTTACAAATTACATAAATTGTCAATGGTTTGGATTGGAAAACAAGTTTTCAGTTTGGAGGTTAGTGCAATGATACAGACAGAGATCCATTCCAGAGTCTCCTCTTGTTCTTTCACGTGCACAGTGTACAGCACCGACACGAGACCTCGGTTTAATGTCCCATCTGAAAGACTGTTAATTTTATTAGGGTCAGACGGGGGATCGAACCTGAGATCCGTGAATTACCAGTCCAGCGTGTTATCACTGGACTACAGATCCGTTGAATGTGTTGAAAGCAATGGACTAAATCATTTTATGTTAGGCTTTCCAATGAAATATAGAAATGTATTAGTGAAATAAAAGGTGTTGACAGCAGTATAATAACATATTTTATTGTTCACTGCTTTGTACGTGCGGTACCTAGCCGCTGCATGTTGAAATGTTGTCAACAAGTACGTCCTCTGGCTCAAGCTGTAAATAATGTCACGATCGTCTAAACACGAAGTTATGGCGCCATTTGACACACGGTTGCATCGTTTTCTATCATTCTATAAAAACGCAATTTACAATAGTTTCTACAATGCTTAAAGTGTAGTAACTACAGTTCGCACAGGGTACCAGTATATACGCTCAGCCGGACACCGGCGAGGAGGTCATTTTCAATAACGCATAACGCGCACAACAGAAGCCTGATGTTAACCAATCACAGTCGTCCTTGTCACGTGTGTTGCTTTCATCCGGGAACTTCGCCATCTTTTTCTATCCAGCCTAAAATAAAAAAAGAATATTTGTTTGTCTAAGTTAATTATCGACTAATATTTCACTCATGAACAGAGAAAGCTATTATTATCACTCGTGGCTAGCGCAATGTTCATTCTGTGAAATATAAACCGATCATTAACTTAAACAAAGAAATATCCTTTATTTATTTCTGACTGCTTTACGTGTATGGTTTCCAGCCACGCCAGTAAGAATTATTGTCAACTTAAACGTTTTCGGATCCAGGTATTAGTCAATCGTGTATGGTTTCCAGCCACGCCAGTAAGAAAACTATTGTCAACTTAAACGTTTTCGGATCCGGGCGTGATTCAATCTTTTCAGCAAAAAAGAAAAAGAAAAATTGATTGTTTAAGTAAATATTATTATAGAGAGCTAACACCACTAGTGATACAAATGCTTTCAATTTGTATTCGGTGAACTATAATTTGATCATACACTGAAACAAACAAATATACCCTGTGTCTAGATACATATTGAGTTATGTTATACTTTTATGCAAATTATGCTGTACATGTAAGTCACACAAATGTGGGATTTTAATACACCCCGTATATCTGTGTGTCCGTTGTCTGTACATCCGTCTGTCCCAAGTGTCGTCCGTGTGTCCGCCCGTTTGTCACCATCCGTCTGTCTGAACTGAAAGCATCTGATAATCACGTGCACGTGTTTATTTATATATATACTGACACCATGACAAACTGTGCACGTTTATACTGAACGTTTATACTGAACGTTACTTTTTCGTTACAAATTTTAGAATTATGGATTTTACTAATAGAATAATTATTGAAGAAAATAATCCTTCACACATTGCACTAATTTACCCAATAGTTCGCATATTTTGATATCAAATTTGTCTACAGTCAAACCTGTCTTAAGCAGCTAGCCAAGGGAGTCTGACAAGGTGGCTGTTTAGCACAGGTGGCTGCTTAATAGAGGTCAAATATATAGTAAAACAACATATAGGGATTCTTGAAACTGGCTGTTTAATACAGGTTGGCTGCTTAATGGAGGTGACCACTAACACAGGTTTGACTGTAGAGGTTACCACTAACACAGGTTTGACTGTAGAGGTGACCACTAACACAGGTTTGAATGTAGAGGTGACCACTAACACAGGTTTGATTGTAGAGGTGACCACTAACACAGGTTTGACTGTAGAGGTGACCACTAACACAGGTTTGATTGTAGAAGTGACCACTAACACAGGTTTGACTGTAGAGGTGACCACTAACACAGGTTTGATTGTAGAAGTGACCACTAACACAGGTTTGACTGTAGCTGTAACCACTAACACAGGTTTGACTGTAGAGGTGACCACTAACACAGGTTTGACTGTAGAGATGACCACTAACACAGGTTTGACTGTAGAGGTGACCACTAACACAGGTTTGACTGTAGAGGTGACCACTAACACAGGTTTGACTGTAGAGGTGACCACTAACACAGGTTTGACTGTAGAGGTGACCACTAACACAGGTTTGATTGTAGAAGTGACCACTAACACAGGTTTGACTGTAGAGGTGACCACTAACACAGGTTTGACTGTAGAGGTGACCACTAACACAGGTTTGACTGTAGAGATGACCACTAACACAGGTTTGACTGTAGAGGTGACCACTAACACAGGTTTGACTGTAGAGGTGACCACTAACACAGGTTTTGACTGTAGAGGTGACCACTATCACAGGTTTGACTGTAGAGGTGACCACTAACACAGGTTTGACTGTAGAGGTGGCCACTAACACAGGTTTGACTGTAGATATGACCAGTAACACTGGTTTGACTGTAGAGGTGACCACTAACACAGGTTTGACTGTAGAGGTGGCCACTAACACAGGTTTGGCTGTAGAGGTGACCACTAACACAGGTTTGACTGTAGAGATGACCACTAACACAGGTTTGGCTGTAGAGATGACCACTAACACAGGTTTGACTGTAGAGATGACCACTAACACAGGTTTGGCTGTAGAGATGACCAGTAACACAGGTTTGACTGTAGAGGTGACCACTAACACAGGTTTGACTGTATAGTGTGTTCCACAACGTGCATGGTTTGCTTTTGGTGTCCGCATATTATGACATTTTCTGTTTCTATAATTCACATGTTCACACCCAGATTTACACCTACTCTAACCAGTCAGAGAGACAGGTAATTAGATGATATTCGTGTCGTCGGAGGATGTATCCTAATTATATATCCCCAGAAAATATAATAATGCTAACTCCCATTTATGAAATACAATAAGGGACATGGTAACGCAAATGAAGTTTCAATTTTCTTATTCAATAACAGGATTGGTTGGAAATATGTCGTTAAGACAATTTCCTGGAATTCTTTGGAACATATCTAATTTTGAAACGAGATAATGGGACGGACATATGAAATGCATTCGGATACGAGCACGTTAATTTGTGAGTGTGTTTTACACTTAATTTACCGCCGCTACCGGTTGCCCAAATGAGCGACCGCCTCCTGAAGAGATCAATCATTTTAGAGTTTGGAGGATAGTGCAATGATACAGACAGAGACCCATTCCAGAGTCTACTCTGGTTCTTTTACATGCACGGTGTACAGCACTAGCACTGACACGAGACCTCGGTTTAAAGTCCCATCTGAAAGACTGTTAATTTTATTAGGGTCAGACGGGAGGTTGAACCTGCGATTCCTGGATTACCAGTCCAACGTGTTAACCACTGGACTACAGATCCGTCTGTGAGCCAAGTTAATGCGATACATATATACTTAGTTTATTAGACATTAAATATCGTTGTTCGTCTCCCGTACAGCATGTAAACTGTATTTATATTACAATGATTGGGAAGCAAGTTTTAACAACTTATATTAATCACTCTCGTTGGCGCAGATGAAAACGTAAATGTCGTCATTCGTGTGGGAGGAAATCAGAGTACCCGGAGAAAACACACCTGTCCGATTTGGCGACCATCGTACCATCTCACATACTTCCCGGGCCGAGGATCGAACCCAGGCTGCATTGGTGAGAAGCGAGACCGCTAACCACTGCGCCAATCGACCATGTATAGTGGAGCAGTACATACTATGCAAGTACAAGATGATACATGAACACATTAATAAGTGATTTCATACCATATTTAATGAAATGCATTTTGGAATAATTTTGCTATTAATCACAGTATCATATAGAGCTCGTTTTGAGCATATGTTTGCACAAAATAATGTTGCTACTTTCATTTTGGCACCAAGCGTCAACGAAAATTGTCATAACGTCACAAAATTGTCATGACGTCACTACGTAAAGGAGCGTTATATTTGTATTTTAAGCAGCGTTATAATTATGCCGAGATTGCTTTTAAAACGTCGCTTGTCGTATCATTAACGTTATGCACCAATTCATATAGAAATATACATAAATTAAAGTTTGATTTATAAATAAGAAGGATTATTCTCTCAACCAATCAGAATCCCTCCAAATTGTATTGCACGTGTGTACATATAAGAAAATATGTGATGGCTGTATGAAACGGTTAGCCTGGGAACAGGCGTTGATATATTTTGCCTGATCAGTCAAATAAATATAGTTTAATACCGAGATCATTAATTGGACCGTATTGAGTTTCTGATAATGTCATTTTGCCAAAAGTAAATTAGTGAAAAATCGACTCGAACCCAGGCTATGAAACGGTACACAAGCAAAGTTGTGCGATAAATATGAGCAACACCTCCTGAATAGATCGTCATTTTATATTTTTGGAGGATAGTGCAATGATACAGACAGAGACCCATTCCAGAGTCTCCTCTGGTTCTTTTACGTGCACGGTGTACAGCACCGACACGAGACCTCGGTTTAATTTCCAATCTGAATGACTGTTAATTTTCATTAGGGTCAGATGGTTGATCGAAACTGCGATCCGTGGATTACCAGTCCAGCGAGTTATATCTATCTGTTATGCTTTCCACTGAATTATAGGGTTTATCAATGAAAGAAAACTCCATTGAAACAGTGCAAGATGGCATTTCTCAGTCACTGCTTGAGTTTCGTATTCCTCCGCGGTTGGATGTACGTTTGTATGTTAGCTATATTCTGACAATAATGAATAGTTAATTATAAAGTAATATATTCTAATGAATTTGTTTTGTCTGTAGGTTTTTAATTTTGACAGCAAACAGAAACTAACTAGACATTTCTTATTACGGACATTCACACTAACATAAGTGGTTGTGCGGTTGTGCATTGGAGTGCAATCAGGCCACAGACATGGCCGTGACAGTGAATATAATTTGAAAACAAATAGTATTAGCCAAAATCATTGGGAATAATAAAAGAAAAGGAGGATTTGTGTTTATTAGACTACGTGTAAGATAGGATTTGTGTTTATTAGACTACGTGTAAGATAGGATTTGTGTTTATTAGACTACGTGTAAGATATGATTTGTGTTTATTAGACTACGTGTAAGATAGGATTTGTGTTTATTAGACTCCGTGTAAGATAGGATTTGTGTTTATTAGACTCCGTGTAAGATAGGATTTGTGTTTATTAGAATACGTGTAAGATAGGATTTGTGTTTATTAGACTACGTGTAAGACAGGATTTGTGTTTATTAGACTACGTGTAAGATAAGATTTGTGTTTATTAGACTCCGTGTAAGATAGGATTTGTGTTTATTAGACTACGTGTAAGATAGGATTTGTGTTTATTAGACTCCGTGTAAGATAGGAGTTGTGTTTATTAGACTACGTGTAAGATAGGATTTGTGTTTATTAGACTACGTGTAAGATAGGATTTTATTTGGGAAGTACTGATGTTCGTAAAAAGAAGTGTCTCATAAGTCAGAAATGGCTGACCCTTTAAATAGGGGTGACACTATAATAAACAAACACTTTACTTTACTTTACTGTTTTACTTCCCAGTCTGAGGATCAAACCAAGGTTGCATTGATGAGAAGCGAGCGCGCTAACCACTGCGCTAATCGGACAGCCATGAATTGCATGCACCACCATTTATCGACATGCGCACATCTTTTAAACATATGTAGGTCTATGTTTACAAGTGCTTTGTTAGCCAATCGCCTAATTTATTAAATCTACTTTGAATTTCAAGTGCGCAAACGATGATAAATTGCCACTAATACTCATATTAAATTACCCTAGAATCAATTACCAGGACATATTCCAAGAACCCTTTAGCTAGCAAGTGGGCGTTTATGTCTTAGCATTGACTTATTGAAGTCTCACTTGCTATTACAACGGGCATTCATCGTGGAATTATACACAATAATACCATCATAACAATACAATCTGAGTGTCATTGTTACACTAACCTTCCTTTTGCAGCGCATAAAATAAGCCCTTGTGTCAAGTTTTTGCCAACAAACCGTTTACAGCAGGATCCTAAACGGCTACAGCCTGACTGCTATTTGATTTAAAGTCGTAAACTTTCGATTTTACGATAATAGAGAGCTTTCGTGCTGTAACCGTTAGGGTTCCATATACAACTGTTTCGTCGGGATAAACAATTCTAAAAGACACAAGTTATTAGCTACAATAGAATGCCACAGTGTAAGATATTCTATCCGAAATCGTCGATTTTATCGTGACTGATGCGTCATTGTTCCACTATGTTGCGTCGTATCCAAATTAATACGCTGGTGACTTATACAAATTTATTTTAGCTCAATTGCGAAACACAGTTATTTCAACTTATATAAATCACTCTCGAGACCTCATTCCTGATGGAATCCATCGCCACGAGGGAGAGAGAAGAGGCAACGTGAAATTTAAATGCCTTGCCTAAAGGCACAATCGTAACGGCTCCAGTGGGGCTCGAACGCTGGTGGCTTACGCTATGTTCATTGAATTCATTTAATTTATACAAATTTATTTTATCTCGATTGCGAAACAAGTTCTTACAACTTATATTAATCACTCTCGAAGCCTCATTCTTGGTGGAATCCATCGCCACGAGGGAGAGAGAACATAATTCATATTGAAGAAACATTGACTAAACAGAAGTAACTAGATAGATATGTAATAGCTTAGCTTAAGCTTTGTGTATTTTACAACGATTGCGAAACAAGCTTCAACAACTAATATTAATCACTCTGATGAAAGCGTACCATTAATGTGGTCATTCGTGTGGGAGGAATCCAGAGTACCCAGAGAAACCCCACCTGTCCGATCTGGCGACCACCGTACTAACTAACTAATGTACTACCCGATCAGATGATCGAACCCGCATTGCATTGGTGAGAAGCGAGTACGCTAACCACTGCGCTAATCGGACGATACTAATTAGTTTACTGTTTTAATAAATGTGCGTTTATGAGGCAGTCGAGTCCCGTTCATGTTAAATAAACGTGTCTCTTTTAATAGAGCTGAACTGTGTGATAAATGTCTCCTTCTAGTTGATAATCTCATCGTCCACAAAATATACTTTTGCTGCAAAAATGAAGCTCGGCGAAAATGTTTATGGTCGACTATTGTAAGACATACTAATACCCGTATATACATGGACTATATCTCCCAACAACCAATCAACCAATGGAAGTCGTGATAGCGCAGTGGATGCGCGTTCGCTTCAGGTGCGAAAGGTCCGGAGTTCGAGCCCCACTGGAGCCGTTACGATTGTGCCCTTGGGCAAGGCATTTAAATTCCACATTGCCTCTTCTCTCTCCCTCGTGGCGATGGATTTCATCAGGAATGAGGTCTCGAGAGTGATTTATATAAGTTGAAATAACTTGTTTCGCAATCGAGCTAAAATAAATTTGTATAAACTAACCAATTAACCAAATATGTCATTTGCTGGCTGGTCTTTACATATACGATATTGATGGTTTTGCCAGCCAAAATATACTGTTAGCTAGTGCTAAGGCAATTCGTTCAATGTTAAACTGATCACTAAATTCATCTCGCTAGACATACATATCGACATGACACAAGGAAGTTTACTATGCTGCATACTCAGGACCTTGTGTTTCGTTTCGACAAGATTCAGTATTGGATTAACCTAATTTTATAATATCCGTCAACGAAATATTGAAAACGATACTGTTTAAGTTCATGCACATATGTACATACAATTTGTATTTCTATTTTCTGTGTTGTTACATGCTTTACTTGTATATGTTCAACATAATTATGATGCTCTCCCATTATGGAGGTAATAAAGATATATATCTATCCGCTCATGTACATTGCCAAGTGCTACAGAGCCTGTACCGGAACTCTAGCCACGCATAGCTGGACTGGATGATGCTCCAGTAGTCCATCGGGTCACACCACGCTCATGTACCATTGCCAAGTGCTACAGAGCCTGTACCGGAACTCTAGCCACGCATAGCTGGACTGGATGATGCTCCAGTAGTTCATCGGGTCACACCAAATCCATTCATACTTATACTGACACCATAAAAAACAATGCACGTTTATATTGACCGTTACCTTTTCGTTACAAATCTTAGAATTATGATTTTTACTATCATGGGTGAAGAAAATAATCCTTCACACATTGCACTAATTTACCCAATATATAAGCGCGTTGCACTAATTTACCCAATATATAAGCACGTTGCACTAATTTACCCAATATATAAGCGCGTAAACGTCCAAATTTGCCCAATATAATAGCGCGTTGCACTAATTTACCCAATATATAAGCGCGTAGACTTCCAAATTGTTCTAAAGTGATATAAAGTGTACCTGTATGGCAAGTGCAAAGTTTCTTTTTGATGTCTGTATAGGTATCTACCAAAAATGCTCCTGAGATCGCGATGTGACAATGCTCCTGGGATTGCGATGTGACAATGCTCCTGGGATTGCGATGTGACAATGCTCCTGGGATTGTGGTGTGACAATGATCCTGGGATTGTGATGTGACAATGATCCTGGGATTGCGATGTGACCATGCTCCTGGGATCGCGGTGTGATAATGCTCCTGGGATGGTGATGTGACAATGATCCTGGGATCACGATGTGACAATGCTCCTGGGATCGCGGTGTGATAATGCTCATGGGATGGTGATGTGACAATGCTCCTGGGATGGTGATGTGACAATGTTCCTGGGATGGTGATGTGACAATGCTCCTTGGATCGCGATGTGACAATGCTCCTGGGATTGTGATGTGACAATGATCCTGGGATGGTGATGTGACAATGCTCCTGGGATTGTGATGTGACAATGATCATAGGATTGTGATGTGACAATGATCCTGGGATCGTGGTGTGACAATGCTCCTGGGCTGGTGATGTGAAAATGCTCCTGGGATTGTGATGTGACAATGTTCCTGGGATTGTGATGTGACAATGATCCTGGGATTGGTTTAAACATATGTATTCGATAATAATGTACATTACATAATATTATACATTGTATACAAAACGAAAATGGATTAAATCGGAAGCATAAAGCTTATTGAGATTTTCTCCATGGTGATGTGACAATGCTCCTGGGATGGTGATGTGACAATGCTCCTGGGATGGTGATGTGACCATGAGTCGGGGAATGCTATCCTTTACGGCTCTAATACTTATATTTACATTAAGTATTCAAACATTATCAAAGAAACGCTGCCCAACACTGCGCATGCGCATGCCTGTAACTTCGAGTGCGCATGTCAACTCAACTCATAAGTGAGGAAATTCACACGAAAATAGATTCAAACATGGCATATACGTTCATCGTATGATATACAACAACTAAGCAAATAGTATGTCAGCTGTTGATTTATGTCATATACACATTTCTAATCGACAATATTAGTGCAGTGGTAGCACGTTCGCTGTGGAGGTGGAGCCCCGATGGAGCCCCGATGGAGCCATTACGAGTGTGCACTTAAGAGTGTGCCCTTAGGCAAGGCATTTATATTCCACATTGCCTCTTCCCTCTCCCTCGTGGTGATGGAATCCACCAGGAATGAGGTCTCGAGAATGATTACTATACGTTGTAAGAACTTGTTTCGCAATCGAGCTAAAATAAATTTGTATAAATTCAACTAATCGACAAGAATTATATTATTAAAAGTACGAGTTGTGAGACAAGTGGAGCCTGCGCAATTAGTACAGACTATATAAATAATTAAAGTTTTCCTTGTAGCCAATATCTCTGCCTCCCAAGTTCCCTGTCATCTCTAACGAAGGGGAGTACTCAGCAATACTATATAAGCAGATACTTCTTATAAATACGCCACCTGATCATGTCTCGTGTTTATATAGGTCTGCCCGTGCACTTGTTCCTCATCACAGACGGATCTGTATCTGATCTGTATTATTGTTTATTTATTTATCATTATTATTATTATTTATTTATTTATCATTATTATTATTATTATTATTATTATTATTATTATAGCTATACATAACTCTATAAGAACGGATCAGTGATCTAGTGGTTTAACGTTGGACTGCGAATCCAAGGTTCCTGAGTTCGATACCCATCATAATTATATACTGACACTATAAAAAATGTGCACTTTTTCGTTACACATTTTATAAAAGGATATAAATTTTACCTCTACGGCACGTGCACTGCTTCTTTTTGATGTCACTATATTATGATTTGTCTCTAGTTTTTTCTATATACCGATGTTCCATATATCTAAACTACGTATGGCGCAGCATGTACAGGAACCAGGCGCATGTACAGGAACCAGGCGCATGTACAGGAACCAGGAATGCTATCTATATACCGATGTGCCATATATCTAAACTACGTATGGCGCATGTACAGGAACCAGGCGCATGTACAGGAACCAGGCGCATGTACAGGAACCAGGCGCATGTACAGGAACCAGGCGCATGTACAGGAACCAGGCGCATGTACAGGAACAGGAACCAGGCGCATGTACAGGAACCAGGAATGCTATCTATATCTTGCAATATCCACTACAATAGAATGACTGACATGCTTCTAAGACTCGATGCATACTTATGTAGGATGGAATTATGCTAGAGCTAAAGAACATTATATTCCTGTTCACACTGATTGTCATACTTTCTAAAATGTTATCTATCTGACACCAGACGGACACCAGACTGACTGACTGACTGACTATTAAATTTATTTAAAGTCGCCACCGCATAAATGCATTTGGGCAACTAAGTTTTCTAAGATGATTAAAATACACATCATCTAAAAGTGATGGCTTTTACTATCGTAATTATTATAACTAGGTGCTTCACTGACACCATAGCAAAACTGTACATTTTTATATTGAACGTTACTTTTTCGTTACAGATTTTGGAATTGTGGAATTTACTATCATGAGTGAAGAAAATAATCGTTCACACACATTGCACTAATTTATATAATAGTGAAGTGCATAGACGTCAAATTTTCCTAACTTTTTCCAAAATGATATAAAGTTTACCTTTGTCCAGTTTCTTCTCTGTGGAAGTCGTGATAGCGCAGTGGATGCGCGTTCGCTTCAGGTGCGAAAGAAAATAATCATTCACACACATTGCACTAATTTATATAATAGTTAAGTGCGTAGACGTCAAATTTTCCTAACTTTTTCCAAAATGATATAAAGTTTACATTTGTCCAGTTTCTTCTCTGTGGAAGTCGTGATAGCGCAGTGGATGCGCGTTTGCTTCAGGTGCGAAAGGTCCGGAGTTCGAGCCCAGCTTGAGCCCTTACGAGTGTGCCATTAGGCAAGGCATTTAAATTCCACACTGCATCTTCTCTCTCCCTCGTGGCGATGGATTCCATCAGGAATGAGGTCTCGAGAGTGATTAATATAAGTTGAAAGAACTTGTTTCGCAATCGAGCTAAACTAAATTTGTAGAAACATACAGTTTCTTTGTGGTGTCAGCATACAATTGTATTCGTTAGGTTTAATCCTATTTTATTTGCTATTTGTCCTTGAACAATAATCTTATGTTGACCATAAGGTTGATTCTTTCAGTATACTCTCTTCGTTTCAATTCCAGTTCTCCGTAACCAATAACAACAGGAATCTTTAACATTTAAACTTTATTTATTTAAAATTATTTTACAACGATTGCTAAGCAAGTTTTAACAACTTATATTAATCACTCTCATTGGCGCGGATGAAAGCGTAACTGTGATCATCAGGAGCCGTTACGCTTGTGCCCTTAGGCAAGGCATTTAAATTCCACATTGCCTCTTCTCTCTCCCTCGTGGCGATGGATTCCATCAGGAATGAGGTCTCGATAGTGATTAATATAAGTTGAAATAACTTGTTTCGCAATCGAGATAAAATAAATGTGTATAGACTAAATGTGATCATTCGTGTGGGAGGAAACCGGAGCACCCGGAGAAACCCCACCTGTCCGATCTGGCGATCAACACCGTACCATCTCACATACTTCCCGGTCCGAGGATCGAACCCGGGTTGTATTGGTGAGAAGCGTGCGCACTAACCACACCGCTAATCGGACAGCGAATATATCGTTAAATCTCTTCCTATGAAGTTGTCTTTAATTCAGTGCATTCTAAAAAAAGTTAAGAATATAATCAAATTATCTGGGAATTAATAACCCCAGCCGATGCATCGTTGCCAATTTTCGCTGAAAAATATCAATCTTGAACGGGAGCATCGCTCTCCAGAGTATAAAATTAGCGGATTTATTCGCGTTGTGCTATATATAATTATGGGCATTCGGAGATATGCGTTTACGGTCGTTGTACACCAGAACTGTCTTCCTCCATGACACGTTCTTCACAAACAATTCAGAAAGGTAAATTTCAAAACGACAAGAATGTGCATTAGTTAATCTTATTTTCCAGACACTTCCACAAATAGTCATAACATATATTATATTTGTGTGCTTAGCTCTTTCATCGCCAATGATGCATACAATCGCTTTGCAAAAAGCAGGGAACGAGATCGACGGAACAGAACGTGCCGTCTGATCAGGCTTATATGCTGCTTGCTCTTCAGACTGTGGAGCTGAAGCACCTGTCCGAATAGCAAATAGCATATATCCTGATCAGACACAGCTGCATACAACTACACATGGAGGTGGATGGGTGATATGTGGCTGCATACAGCTGCACGTGGAGATGTGCTATGTGGCTGCATGCAGCTGTACATGGAGGTGGAAGTTGCTCTGTGGCTGCATGCAGTTGTCCGTGGAGACGGAGGGTGCCTCTGTGGCTGCGTGCAGCTGTACGTGGAGACGTGCTATGTGGCTGCATGCAACTGTACGTGGAGGCGGAGGGATGCTCTGTGGCTGCATGCAGCTGTCCGTGGAGACGTGCTATGTGGCTGCATGCAGCTGTACATGGAGGTGGAGGGTGCTCTGTGGCTGCATGCAGCTGTACATGGAGGTGGAGGGTGTTGTGTGGCTGCATGCAGCTGTACGTGGAGACGTGCTATGTGGCTGCATGCAGCTGTACATGGAGGAGGAGGGTGCTCTGTGGCTGCATGCAGCTGTACATGGAGGTGGAGGGTGCTCTGTGGCTGCATGCAGCTGTACGTGGAGACGTGATATGTGGCTGCATGGAGCTGTACATGGTGACGTGCTATGTGGCTGCATGCAGCTGTACATGGAGACGTGCTATGTGGCTGCATGCAGCTGTACGTGGAGACGTGCTATGTGGCTGCATGCAGCTGTACATGGAGGTGGAGGGTGCTCTGTGGCTGTATGCATCTGTACATGGAGGTGGAGGGTGCTCTGTGGCTGCATGCAGCTGTACGTGGAGACGTGCTATGTGGCTGCATGGAGCTGTACATGGAGACGTGCTATGTGGCTGCATGCAGCTGTACGTGAAGGTGGAGGTTGCTCTGTGGCTGCATGCAGTTGTCCGTGGAGACGGAGGGTGCCTCTGTGGCTGCGTGCAGCTGTACGTGGAGACGTGCTATGTGGCTGCATGCAACTGTACGTGGAGGCGGAGGGATGCTCTGTGGCTGCATGCAGCTGTCCGTGGAGACGTGCTATGTGGCTGCATGCAGCTGTACATGGAGGTGGAGGGTGCTCTGTGGCTGCATGCAGCTGTACATGGAGGTGGAGGGTGTTGTGTGGCTGCATGCAGCTGTACGTGGAGACGTGCTATGTGGCTGCATGGAGCTGTACATGGAGACGTGATATGTGGCTGCATGCAGCTGTACATGGAGACGTGCTATGTGGCTGCATGCAGCTGTACGTGGAGGTGGATGGTGCTCTGTGGCTGCATGCAGCTGTACGTGGAGGTGGAGGGTGCTCTGTGGCTGCATGCAGCTGTACGTGGAGGCGGGTGGATGCTCTGTGGCTGCATGCAGCTGTCCGTGGAGACGGAGGGATGCTCTGTGGATGCGTGCAGGTGGAGGCGGAGGGGTGCTCTGTGGCTGCATGTAGCTGTAAGTGGAGGCTGAGGGTGCTATGTGGCTGCATGCAGCTGTCCGTGGAGACGGGACGGAGGGTGCCTCTGTGGCTGCATGCAACTGTTCGTGGAGACGGGACGGAGGGTTCCTCTGTGGCTGCGTGCAGCTGTACATGGAGGCGGAGAGATGCTCTGTGGCTGCATGCAGCTGTAAGGTGGAGGCGGATGGATGCTCTGTGGCTGCATACCGCTGTACGTAGAGGCGTAGGGTGCTCTGTGACTGCATACAGCTGTACATGGAGACGGAGGGTGCGCTGTGGCTGCATACAGCTGTACGTGGAGGCGGAGGGTGCTCTGTGTCTGCATGCAACTGTACGTGGAGGCGGAGGGTGCTCTGTGACTGCATACAGCTGTACGTGCAAGCGGAGGGATGCTCTATGGCTGCATGTAGCTGTACGCGGAGGCGTATGGTGCTCTGTGGCTGCATACAGCTGTACGTGGAGGTGGGGGTGCTCTGTGGGTGCATGCAGCTGTACGTGGAGGCGGGGGATGCTCTGTGGCTGCATGTAGCTGTACGTGGAGGCGGATGGTGCTCTGTGACTGCTGTACGTGGAGGGAGCCTCCGCTGTACAATGGACCAGCTGTCCATCTCGTAACGTAACGAAGTGCTTTAGAGTTCGACCCCCACAGATCCATAGGTTTATAATACAATCCCTTGCACACATGCTCTACTAACCACCCAAATAAAGGAAGTTGACAATAAATAATAGTAACCGGCCTATATTAACATGCTTAATGCTAGCTTGTGACTTGCGCACTGCTCTCGGTCGGAGGTTAAAACCTGTTCTCAAATCTCATCTCAAACGTGAATAATATGATATGAGTCTCAGATTTGCTCTTGGCTCAACCAATCAGAACACTTGAGACAGAGTTTTAGATTGGAGAAAATTTCTACATCCCTCATGCCTTACCTATTCCCCATAATTCTCTGAACATACATTGTTGACATACTCTAGGAGAATGCAAGCACACGAGGGAATTGCATTTACGAGATGTTAAGCTATACTGACACCACAAAGAAACTGCGCACGTGCCTTAGAGGTCAAATTTATATAATTTTAGAAAAAATATAGGCACATTTGATATCAAATAACTATTGGGTAAATTAGTGCAATGTGTGAAGGATTATTTTCTTCACTCATGATAGTAAAATCCATACTTCTAGTATTTGTAACGAATAAGTAACGCTCAATATAAAAGTACACAGATTGTTTATGGTGTCGGTGTATACATACGTAATATATTCACACAGAGTAACATGTAGATATTATTTACTTCAGATTCAACTCTCCCCTTGTATCACACCAACACTTGTGACGAAACCGGACGTAAGGCAGTCACGTGTGATGATGGTCACGTGATACAGGTTGTTGATGTTAGAATAATGCCAAATAATTACTCGTGCATGGAACGAGATGACGTTGCTAGACTTTGCGATGGTCTTGGTTCGTGTTCATTCGTAGATCTCCGGAGACAGTTGTATTACTATTGCCAGAATTACCCTGATCAACAAGTATATACGTCTTTCCAGTGTGTTCCAGGTAGGTATGGTAGTGTGTGTATGTGTGTGTATGTGTCAATAGTATGTCCGGCATTGTCCCGGCCAACACGTATACACGTATTCCCGGTATGTTCCAGGTAGTTATTACTTACTAGATATGAATTTTAGCCTATTTTTTATCGTTATTTGTATACCAAATTTCTGTCAACCACCCAATGTTAGCCTATTTGTTGCCGTTATTTACCTACCACAATACTGTCTACCACCCAATGTTAGCCTATTTTTTGCCGTTATTTGCCTACCACAATACTGTCTACCACCCAATGTTAGCCTATTTTTTGCCGTTATTTGCCTACCACAATACTGTCTACCACCCAATGTTAGCCTATTTTTTGCCGTTATTTGCCTACCACAATACTGTCTACCACCCAATGTTAGCCTATTTGTTGCCGTTATTTGCCTACCACAATACTGTCTACCACCCAATGTTAGCCTATTTGTTGCCGTTATTTGCCTACCACAATACTGTCTACCACCCAATGTTAGCCTATTTGTTGCCGTTATTTGCCTACCACAATACTGTCTACCACCCAATGTTAGCCTATTTGTTGCCGTTATTTGCCTACCACAATACTGTCTACCACCCAATGTTAGCCTATTTTGCCGTTATTTGCCTACCACAATACTGTCTACCACCCAATGTTAGCCTATTTGCCGTTATTTGCCTACCACAATACTGTCTACCACCCAATGTTAGCCTATTTTGCCGTTATTTGCCTACCACAATACTGTCTACCACCCAATGTTAGCCTATTCACACCACAACCCCACCCAACAACCCACAAACCACACCCATGTTAGCCTATTTTCCTTATTTGCCTACCACAATACTGTCTACCACCCAATGTTAGCCTATTTGTTGCCGTTATTTGCCTACCACAATACTGTCTACCACCCAATGTTAGCCTATTTTGCCGTTATTTGCCTACCACAATACTGTCTACCACCCAATGTTAGCCTATTTGTTGCCGTTATTTGCCTACCACAATACTGTCTACCACCCAATGTTAGCCTATTTTGCCGTTATTTGCCTACCACAATACTGTCTACCACCCAATGTTAGCCTATTTTTGCCGTTATTTGCCTACCACAATACTGTCTACCACCCAATGTTAGCCTATTTTTGCCGTTATTTGCCTACCACAATACTGTCTACCACCCAATGTTAGCCTATTTGTTGCCGTTATTTGCCTACCACAATACTGTCTACCACCCAATGTTAGCCTATTTTGCCGTTATTTGCCTACCACAATACTGTCTACCACCCAATGTTAGCCTATTTTGCCGTTATTTGCCTACCACAATACTGTCTACCACCCAATGTTAGCCTATTGCCGTTATTTGCCTACCACAATACTGTCTACCACCAATGTTAGCCTTTTTGCCGTTATTTGCCTACCACAATACTGTCTACCACCAATGTTAGCCTATTTGTTGCCGTTATTTGCCTACCACAATACTGTCTACCACCCAATGTTAGCCTATTTTTGCCATTATTTGCCTACCACAATACTGTCTACCACCCAATGTTAGCCTATTTTGCCGTTATTTGCCTCCACAATACTGTCTACCACCCAATGTTAGCCTATTTTGCCGTTATTTGCCTACCACAATACTGTCTACCACCCAATGTTAGCCTATTTTTGCCGTTATTTGCCTACCACAATACTGTCTACCACCCAATGTTAGCCAATTTATTGCCGTTATTTGCCTACCACAATACTGTCTACCACCCAATGTTAGCCATTTTGCCGTTATTTGCCTACCACAATACTGTCTACCACCCAATGTTAGCCATTTTGCCGTTATTTGCCTACCACAATACTGTCTACCACCCAATGTTAGCTATTTTGCCGTTATTTGCCTACCACAATACTGTCTACCACCCAATGTTAGCCTATTTGTTGCCGTTATTTGCCTACTACAATACTGTCTACCACCCAATGTTAGCCTATTTGTTGCCATTATTTGCCTACCACAATACTGTCTACCACCCAATGTTAGCCTATTTATTGCCGTTATTTGCCTCCCACAATACTGTCAACCACCCAATGTTAGCCTATTTGTTGCCATTATTTGCCTACCACAATACTGTCTACCACCCAATGTTAGCCTATTTGTTGCCATTATTTACCTACCACAATACTGTCTACCACCCAATGTTAGCCAATTTATTGCCGTTATTTGCCTACCACAATACTGTCTACCACCCAATGTTAGCCAATTTATTGCCGTTATTTGCCTACCACAATACTGTCTACCACCCAATGTTAGCCAATTTATTGCCGTTATTTGCCTACCACAATACTGTCTACCACCCAATGTTAGCCTATTTGTTGCCATTATTTGCCTACCACAATACTGTCTACCACCCAATGTTAGCCTATTTGTTGCCATTATTTGCCTACCACAATACTGTCTACCACCCAATGTTAGCCTATTTTGCCGTTATTTGCCTCCCACAATACTGTCAACAACCCTATGTTAGCCTATTGTTGCCGTTATTTGGCTACCACAATACTGTCAACAACCCTATGTTAGCCTATTTGTTGCCATTATTTGCCTACCACAATACTGTCAACAACCCTATGTTAGCCTATTTTTGCCGTTATTTGCCTACCACAATACTGTCAACCACCCAGGTTGATACGCTGTGTTTTCCTGTCTGATATTAATGTTGCTGGTTTTATATGGGCACGTGCCCGTAATCAAACCAGAAAAAAACCGTATCATAACTAGCTCCTGAGAAAGTAACTCATCTCAGTGCTAGTTTGTTTACTTCCCGTAGCGTTGCAGCGTGTCAAATTTGACAGCTAACAGATGTTTGTAGTTTCGTTGTAATATTTCAATCATGTTCGTGTATCTAATTCAGTAATTGTGATTTATTCCTGATAAATTAATAACGGAAAGCATGATTTCAATTATTAAATGTTCTAACTTCATATCATAGTAATACAGACGCTATTGCTTTGCTAGTTTCATATCAGCTATCCATTATATATCCAGGGTGCAACCGTGCATTTAGTTTATACAAATTTATTTTAGCTCGATTGCGAAACAAGTTCTTTCAACTTATATTAATCACTCTCGAGACCTCATTCCTGATGGAATCCATCGTCACGAGGGAGAGAGAAGAGACAACGTGGAATTTAAATGCCTTGCCTAAGGACACAATCGTAACGGCTTCAGCGGGGCTCGAACTCCGGATCTTTCGCACCTAAAGCGAACGCGCATCTACTGCGCTATCACGATTTCCTTGCATTCACATTGGAGTCAACTCCCATATCCCTAGGGGCAACTGTACATATCCCTTGGGGCAACTGTACATGTCCCGTGGGCAACTGTACATATCCCGTGGGACAACTGTACATGTCCCGTGGGACAACTGTACATGTCCCTTGGGGCAACTGTACATGTCCCGTGGGCAACTGTACATGTCCCGTGGGACAACTGTACATATCCCGTGCGACAACTGTACATGTCCGTGGGACAACTGTACATGTCCCTTGGGGCAACTGTACATGTCCCGTGGGCAACTGTACATGTCCCTTGGGGCAACTGTACATGTCCCGTGGGACAACTGTACATGTCCCGTGGGGCAACTGTACATGTCCCGTGGGACAACTGTACATGTCCCTTGGGGCAACTGTACATATCCCGTGCGACAACTGTACATGTCCCTTGGGCAACTGTACATATCCCGTGGGACAACTGTACATGTCCGTGGGACAACTGTACATGTCCCTTGGGGCAACTGTACATGTCCCGTGGGCAACTGTACATGGCCCGTGCGACAACTGTACATGTCCCTTGGGGCAACTGTACATATCCCGTGTGACAACTGTACATGTCCGTGGGACAACTGTACATGTCCCTTGGGGCAACTGTACATGTCCCGTGGGCAACTGTACATGGCCCGTGGGACAACTGTACATGTCCGTGGGACAACTGTACATGTCCCGTGGGACAACTGTACATGTCCGTGGGACAACTGTACATATCCCGTGGGACAACTGTACATGTCCCTTGGGGCAACTGTACATGTCCCGTGGGACAACTGTACATGTCCCGTGGGACAACTGTACATGTCCCTTGGGGCAACTGTACATGTCCCGTGGGCAACTGTACATGTCCCTTGGGGCAACTGTACATGTCCCTTGGGGCAACTGTACATGTCCCTTGGGGCAATTGTACATGTCCCTTGGGACAACTGTACATGTCCCGTGGGACAACTGTACATATCCCGTGGGACAACTGTACATATCCCGTGGGACAACTGTACATGTCCCTTGGGGCAACTGTACATGGCCCGTGGGGCAACTGTACATGACCCGTGGGGGCAACTGTACATGTCCCGTGGGGGAAACCTTGTGTGTCATTGTAGCACTCTTGCATGTTACTTGGGCAGTTTTGTACGTCCCTCATGGTTACCTCCTTTGCCCTTTGGGGCATCATTACATTTCCTTAGGAGCCACCTTGTCTGTATCTTTTGGAAAACCTGACATGTCCCAGTGTGCTTCCTTGCATGTCCCTTGGAGCAGCCATACATGTTCATTTGGGTAACTTTGCCTGTCCATTAAACTAATCCTACATGTCATTTGGGCTAACCTTGCCTGTCTATTAAGCTAATCCGACATGTCATTTGGGCTAACCTTGCAATTCACTATGGGCAACCATACATCTCCTCTGATTGGGGGCAACTTTACGTTCTCAATGGGTGCAACCTTTAATTTCCATTGGAGGGGCAACCTTACGTTCCCAATGGGTGCAACCTTTAATTCCCATTGGAGGGGCAACCTTACGTTCCCAATGGATGCAACCTTTAACTTCCATTGGAGGGGCAACCTTACGTTCCCAATGGGTGCAACCTTTTACTTCCATTGGAGGGGCAACCTTACGTTCCCAATGGATGCAACCTTTAATTCCCATTGGAGGGGCAACCTTACGTTCTCAATGGGTGCAACCTTTAACTTCTATTGGAGGGGCAACCTTACGTTCCCAATGGGTGCAACCTTTAACTTCCATTGGAGGGGCAACCCTACGTTCCCAATGAGTGCAACCTTTAACTTCCATTGGAGGGGGCAACCTGACGTTCCCAATGAGTGCAACCTTTAACTCCCATTGGAGGGGCAACCTTACGTTCCCAATGGGTGCAACCTTTTACTTCCATTGGAGGGGCAACCTTACGTTCCCAATGGATGCAACCTTTAATTCCCATTGGAGGGGCAACCTTACGTTCTCAATGGGTGCAACCTTTAACTTCTATTGGAGGGGCAACCTTACGTTCCCAATGGGTGCAACCTTTAACTTCCATTGGAGGGGCAACCCTACGTTCCCAATGAGTGCAACCTTTAACTTCCATTGGAGGGGCAACCTGACGTTCCCAATGAGTGCAACCTTTAACTCCCATTGGAGGGGCAACCTTACGTTCCCAATGGGTGCAACTTTTAATTCCCATTGGAGGGGCAACCTTACGTTCCCAATGGGTGCAACCTTTAATTCCCATTGGCGGGGCAACCTTACGTTCCCAATGAGTGCAACCTTTAACGTCCATTGGAGGGGCAACCTTACGTTCCCAATGAGTGCAACCTTTAACTTCCATTGGAGGGGCAACCTTTCGTTCACAATGGGTGCAACCTTTAACTTCCATTGGAGGGGCAACCTTACGTTCCCAATGAGTGCAACCTTTAACTTCCATTGGAGGGGCAACCTTACGTTCCCAATGGGTGCAACCTTTAACTTCCATTGGAGGGGCAACCTTACGTTCCCAATGAGTGCAACCTTTAACTTCCATTGGAGGGGTAACCTTACGTTCCCAATGAGTGCAACCTTTAACTTCCATTGGAGGGGCAACCTTATGTTCCCAATGAGTGCAACCTTTCACTTCCATTGGAGGGCAACCGGGCAACCTTATATTCCCACTTCTTGGCATATCCCTTATGGCAACCTTTCATCCTTTTGGGCAACCTTGCATATCCCTTATGACAACCTTTCATCCTTTTGGGCAACCTTGCATATCCATTATGACAACCTTTCATCCTTTTGGGCAACATTGCATATCCATTATGACAACCTTTCATCCTTTTGAGCAACATTGCATATCCCTTATGACAACCTTTCATCCTTTTGGGCAACATTGCATATTCCTTATGACAACCTTTCGGGCATACTTGCATATCCCTTATGACAACCTTTCATCCTTTTGGGCAGCATTGCATATCCATTATGACAACCTTTCATCCTTTTGAGCAACATTGCATATCCCTTATGACAACCTTTCATCCTTTTGGGCAACATTGCATATTCCTTATGACAACCTTTCGGGCATACTTGCATATCCCTTATGACAACCTTTCATCCTTTTGGGCAGCATTGCATATCCATTATGACAACCTTTCATTCTTTTGAGCAACATTGCATATCCCTTATGACAACCTTTCATCCTTTTGGGCAACATTGCATATTCCTTATGACAACCTTTCGGGCATACTTGCATATCCCTTATGACAACCTTTCATCCTTTTGGGCAACATTGCATATCCCTTATGACAACCTTTCATCCTTTTGGGCAACATTGCATATCCTTTCTGACAACCTTTCATCCGTCTTGGCAACCTTGCATATCCCTTCTGACAACCTTTCATCCTGTTGGGCAACCTTGCATATCCCTTCTGACAACCTTTCATCCTTTTGGGCAACCTTGCATATCCCTTCTGACAACCTTTCATCCTTATTGGCAACCTTGCATATCCCTTCTGACAACCTTTCATGCTGTTGGGCAACCTTGCATATCCCTTCTGACAACCTTTCATCCTTTTGGGCAACATTGCATATCCTTTCTGACAACCTTTCATCCTGTTGGGCAACCTTGCATATCCCTTCTGACAACCTTTCATCATTTTGGGCAACCTTGCATATCCCTTCTGACAACCTTACGGGCATCCTTGCATATCGCTTGGGACAACTGCATGTCTTACACAATTAGCGTTTGGCTGTCCGATTACCGCACTGGTTAGCGCACTCGCTTCTCACCAATGCAACCCAGGTTCGATCCTCGGACCGGGATGTATGTGAGATGGTACGGTGGTCGCCAGATCGCACAGGTGGTTTTTCTCCGGGTACTCCTGTTACCTCCCACACGAATGACCACATATAAGCTTTCATCCGCGCCAACGAGAGTGATTAATATAAGTTATTAGAACTTGCTTCGCAATCGTTGTAAAATAAATAAAGTTTAAACTTTAATTAGCGTTTGATAGTAATATTATAAGTATTCATAAAGGTAGTATTACATTTTTGGAAGCAATGACTTAACATATGCTTACTGTCTCTAAATCCACATTGAATTTACAAGGTTGCCACAATAGAAGTTGCCGACGGTACATGCAACATTACTTCATCGGACATATATATCGCCGACGGTACATGCAATATTATTTCAATAGACATATAGGTTGCCGACGGGACATGCAATATTACTTAAATAGACATATAGGTTGCCGATGGGACATGCAATATTACTTGAATAGACATATAGGTTGTCGACGGGACATGCAATATTATTTCAATATACATATAGGCTGCCGACGGGACATGCAATATTACCTGAATAGACATATAGGTTACCGACGGGACATGCAATATTACTTCAATAGACATATATGCTACCGACGGGACATGCAATATTACTTCCATAGGCATATAGGCTGCCGACGAGACATGCAATATTACTTCAATAGACATATAGGTTGTCGACGGGACATGCAATATTACTTCCATAGGCATATAGGCTGCCAACGGGACATGCAATATTACTTCCATAGGCATATAGGCTGCCGACGGGACATGCAATATTATTTCCATAGGCATATAGGCTGCCGACGGGACATGCAATATTACTTCCATAGGCATATAGGCTGCCGACGGGACATGCAATATTGCTTCAATAGACATATAGGTCGCCGACGGGACACGCAATATTACTTCAATGAGCATATAGGTTGCCGACGGGACATGTAATATTACTTCCATAGGCATATAGGCTGCCGACGGGACATGCAATATTAATTCCATAGGCATATAGGCTGCCGACGGGACATGCAATATTACTTCAATAAGCATATAGGTTGCCGATGGGACATCACCCTTGGCTGTGGCTGGTTCAATGCAGGATTGTTATCATTTAGAGTGCAGTTATTTCCTTTTTAGGAAAATGTTATGCTAGATGAAACATTTTCTGATTGTTTCATAAATGACCAAACATGTATACATTGTCAAGCTTGTGTTAATTGCTCGACTATACGTATGCACGTATAGCATATATGTGCGTCCAGTCGGTCTAAATATTCTGATGCTACGTTCATATTGATTTATTTAATTGTTAATGAGATATGAAACCAAAATTGTCAGCCCTGTTTATACGCCATATAATCTGAAGATTGTTGTGCGACCCATGCATCAAAATTAAACAACATAACATTACTGTTTTTGTTTGTGTCAACTCTTTGCATGCTGGGTAAAATAAAGGCTTTAAATAGTTCAAATAATTGTAGCAGACGACAATTCATTAATGTGTTTTTCTTATTTGTAGCTGAAAACTCTGGAAGTATGTCCTGGAATTTCATTAGAATTATGTTTTTACGACACACTTCTATTGAAATTCCATGAAATATTTGACTTGTTATTTATATACTGCTAATATGCAAAGAGTTAAAGCAGCATTACATCGTATGACATAAAAGATATTTGAATAAATCAGTTTTTACGTATAGGTAGCAATGCTGCTACACATTCTAACATTATACTTTGTATGCTTATGTTCATTTGGTAAACAGTGTTTTTTTTGCGATAAAACAAACTCGAAACCGAAAGTAGGACTTTCCGAGTCGATCGGTCACGCACTTGTTTACAACCGGAACGCATTGTCCGCACTTGTTTACATTCGGAATGCATCGTCCCCATTTGTCCCACGTTGTCTTTTTTAATTAAACTACTGCATCTGTTGATTCATACCTCTGTTAGCGAAGTGTTTTAGGGACATTTCTACATCCCCACGATAGATAGATAGTCTTTCATGTTCAAAATATATACGTTGTTTTCTACATCCTCTGTTGTTTCACGCATGCGCGTTGTGAGTGTTGATATTTCGTGTGTTGATAAACAAATTCGCGTATACGACGGTTTAAATTTATTGGAATTGTATCGTTTCTGAGCGACTATTTCGATTTTTGTAAACACACACACACATTAGTATTTTTAGTTTACCCAAAACATCCTTTATTACGATGTAATGCTGCTTTAAGTTTATATAAATTTATTTTAACTCGATTGCGAAACAAGTTCTTACAACTTATATTAATCACTCTCGAGACCTCATTCCTGATGGAATCCATCGCCACGAGGGAGAGAAAAGAGGCAGTGTGGACTTAAATGCCTTGCCTAAAGGCACAATCGTAACGGCTACAGCGGGGCCTGAGGCTCGAACTCCGGGCCTTTAGCACCTGATGCGAACGCGCTATCTCTACGCCATCACAACTTCCTTAGAGTTGAGAGACTTCGAATCGGTATGCAATGCACACTGTGATGTTACTATTGACCTCCGTGGCCAAGTGGTTAATGTCGTTCATTTAAACCCACGTATACCTGTACCCACCGCTGCATGGGTGTCTAACAAGACCTCTCTATTCGCTTGGGGGTCTGTAGTTATGTGGACATGGGTGACAAAGCTCGGAGGCTACCTGTTGTCTTCATCCGCCAGTTATACTGTTACGTTTATTTATCGTCGCTACCGGTTGCCCATATGAGCGACGCCTCCTGAAGAGATTATTCATTTTAGATTTTTGGAGGATAGTGCAATGATACAGACAGAGACCCATTCCAGAGTCTCCTCTGGTTATTTAACGTGCACGGTGTACAGCACAGACACGAGACCAATGTTTAAAGGCCCATTTGAAAGACTGTTCATTTTATTAGGGTTAGACGGGGGATCGAATCTGCGATCCCTGGATTACTAGTCCAGCGTGTTACCCCTGGACTACCGAACCGTCTGTATTCACCAGTTAAACCAAGAAAGTCTCTTATATAACCCTAATTGTTTGTGCTAATCTAAATCCAAACCAAGAAAGTCTCTTATATAACCCTAATTGTTTGTGCTAATCTAAATCCAAACTATAAATATATATTACATACCAAAATGAAACTGTGCACTTGCCTTAAAGGTAAAATGTATATCCTTTTAGAAAGACATATAGGCATATTTTGTATTTATGTGCGAAATATTGGGTAGGCCTAAATTAGTGCAATGTGTGAAGGATGATTTTCTTCACTAATGATTATAATTCTAAACTTTGTAACGATAAAGTAACGTTCAATATAAAAGCGTGTGTGTGTTTTACGTTTATTTATCGTCGCTACCGGTTGCCCATATGAGCGACGCCTCCTGAAGAGATTAATCATTTTAGATTTTTGGAGGATAGTGCACTGATACAGACAGAGACCCATTCCAGAGTCTCCTCTGGTTCTTTTACGTGCACGGTGTAAAGCACCGACACGAGACCTCTGTTTAAAGTCCCATCTGAAAGACTGTTCATGTTATTAGGGTCAGACGGGGGATCGAACCTGCGATCCCTGGATTACCAGTCCAGCGTGTTACCATTGCACTACAGATCCGGCTGTATATAAAAGTGCACAGTTTTTATGTTTATATAGTGAGCAGGTTGCAAATAGTGCCAGGACTATTTTATTCGCGTATGCGTGTCTTTGTGTGAGGTGAAATGTTTACTCGTTTCGGTGATTAACCCTTGCAACACCACAGGTCTCTAAATAGGCTTACAAAAGTAATATAAGTAAGTAATATTACTATTTTTAGACAAAATTATCCATTTTGATAAATGAACTGGTCCATATGTAATTTTCTTATGAATTTATTGGTCTTATTATATATCATGCACCAGTCCATGTCAGTTACTTGGTGTTGAATGGGTTAGTCCATGTCAGTTACTTGGTGTTGAATGGGTTAAGTGTCAGTTACTTGGTGTTGAATGGGTTAAGTGTCAGTTACTTGGTGTTGAATGGGTTAGTCCATATCAATTACTTGGGTTGAAAGGATTAGTCCATGTCAGTAAATTGGGTTGAATGGGTTAGTCCATGTCAGTATACTACGTTCTTGTTTTTGTTTTCAGCCAATGTGAAGCAGCTGTGTCGCACGAATATTTGCAGCGAAGATAATCCTCTAATCAAGTGTCGCCGCGGAAATGTGTTTCATCTCTTAGGGGCAAAATGTTTTAGTATGAAGCAAGATTGCCCAGGAGAAGTGTTCATACGGATATATAGGTCATGTGAAGGTCAAAGGCAGTGTCAACTTTCATTATTAAGAGCAACCATACCCCATAGCATATGCACGGATAACTTATTTCGGCAGCAGAACTTGTTTATGGATTACATTTGTATCGATAGTAAGTATTAGAATTATACTAGAACTTGTGTGGCGTCCGTGGTCCAGTGCTAGAGCGTCTGATTTGGAATCGATCGGTCCCGGGTTCGATACTCGGTAAGGCAACGTGTGTAGTGTCATTGAGCATTAGGCACCTCACACGCATTGCTTAGTACTGGTTAACCACTTAAGTCGGCTAAGCTTGCCCAGGAATACATGTCTACGTCCCCGCAAGGGGTTTGACATTAATGGAACATATATACATACATTTAATATATAATTCCGCGACCCCAACTCGATTCCAGATGGGCGTATTTTCGTAGCATTTTGATATATAAAATTGACATATTTTTGTAATCCAAAAGTAAACGATTGCAAATAGGAATTATTCTTATTACAATTACATCAATATATTATTATGATTTTACACTTGTTGTGATTTCATACCATATTGTATGTAACGTGTATTATAATGTTGCTATTAAGCTAGCTGTATGGCGAGTTTAATAGCAAAATTCAAAAAACAAGTTTCATTAAATATGATATGAAATCACCACGAGTAAAAGAGCCCTTTTTAGCACATTATCAAATTGGGTTTTAATAATATTTTCGCACAAAATAACGGTAACTGTGCTACTTTGATGTTGGCGTCAAATGCCATCGGGTGCAATCAACGAAATTACTATATGATTCCTTCAATTTCAAGGACACACCCATCAAGTTGTAAAACATCAAACAAATTGCCTATTAAATACATAAAAAATAAAAACATACAATCTGCATATTATATTTCCAATCTTTCATTTCTTCTGATACCACATCCACTGTGAAGAGGTATTCAAATCAAACTATAAAATAGCAACATTATTTACAATATAGCGATTCACATAGCCAGTGCTCACATGTGAATAATGTCACTGTGTTTACACACTGTATTCCTCCGCCAAATAATACAGTACTACAGTATACAAACCTTCAATTTGCAATGGCCTGAATTCTTATACCACATCTTTGCTACACATCAACTAGTCTGAAGTCTTCTCCAGTCACATAATTTCTCAAATAAAACACAAAAACCTATACACTGCCTGTCATGAAAATGCATGTTTACCAAAAAGAAAAATGAACTATATTAGTTATTGGGACTACATTCGACCGCGGATGCACTTCTGCATATTTACGTATATACAACCATCAACGACATTGCCACCATTTTGGCATTGATGCAACAATGACGTTTTCTCCTGAACGGATGGATGGATTTATATGGTCATTTACAAGAACCGTGTGGGCCACTACCATTAATATGGTCATTTACAAGAACCGTGTGGACCACTACCATTAATATGGTCATTTACAAGAACCGTGTGGACCACTACCATTAATATGGTCATTTTCAAGAACCATGTGGACCAATCCATTAATATGGTCATTTACAAGAACCGTGTGGACCACTACCATTAATATGGTCATTTACAAGAACCGTGTGGACCACTACCATTAATATGGTCAGTTACAAGAACCGTGTGGACCACTACCATTAATATGGTCATTTACAAGAACCGTGTGGACCAATACCATTAATATGGTCATTTACAAGAACCGTGTGGGCCACTACCATTAATATGGTAATTTACAAGAACCGTGTGGACCACTACCATTAATATGGTCAGTTACAAGAACCGTGTGGGCCACTACCATTAATATGGTCATTTACAAGAACCGTTTGGGCCACTACCATTAATATGGTCATTTACAAGAACCGTGTGGACCACTACCATTAATATGGTCAGTTACAAGAACCGTGTGGGCCACTACCATTAATATGGTCATTTACAAGAACCGTGTGGGCCACTACCATTAATATGGTAATTTACAAGAACCGTGTGGACCAATACCATTAATATGGTCATTTACAAGAACCATGTGGACCAATCCATTAATATGGTCATTTACAAGAACCGTGTGGACCACTACCATTAATATGGTCATTTACAAGAACCGTGTGGGCCACTACCATTAATTCGCTCATTTACAAGAACCGTGTGGGCCACTACCATTAATATGGTCATTTACAAGAACCGTGTGGACCACTACCATTAATATGGTCATTTACAAGAACCGTGTGGGCGACTACCATTAATATGGTCATTTACAAGAACCGTGTGGACCACTACCATTAATATGGTCATTTACAAGAACCGTGTGGACCACTACCATTAATATGGTCATTTACAAGAACCGTGTGGACCACTACGATATCCACACAAGCTAAATTCATTCCAATGGGCGTATAGTGTATGCTCTTTAGGCAGGATGAAAAATAATGTAAACTTTGCAAGTTATTAGCCCATTTTTATGGAATCTTCATGAAAGTCAGTTTACACAACTTTGATTGCTATGGCAACCAAATGTGTCCATTAACCTGCTAATAGAAAATGGGGAAATGACATAAATTGTTTAACACATGCGCCATAGTATGCTGGTTATTTCATCCTAGAAATATTTCCTGGTGATAATTGCATCAAGTTCATATAGAAATCTTTCGACATTTGTATTCAATGATACTGACTTGATTGGCTAATGTCAATTCACACGTGCAGCACCCACGTGCTCGTGTTGTGAATTTTGAAAGTTCCTAGTTCCATCAGTACTTTGAGCATTTTGATTGAATTAAAGCATTGTAAAGTGCTACAGAATAATAATTATTGAAGTTATAATATGTCACCGTTCTCACAGTATTCGTCATTTGCGTGGAAGTCGTGATAGCGCAGTGGTAGCGAGTTCGCTTCATGTGCGAAAGGTCCGGAGTTCGAGCCCCGCTGGGGCCCTTACGAGTGTACCCTTAGGCAAGGCGTTTAAATCCTACGTTGCCTCTTCTCTCTCCCTCGTGGCGATAGATTCCATCAGGAATGAGGTATCGAGAGTGATTGATATAAGTTGTAAGAACTTGTTTCGCAATCGAGCTAAAATAAATTTGTATAAACTAATAGGCGTAATTGTCTCCGTTACAAATTCGTGTGTGTATTTATCGTCACTGCCGGTTGCCCATATGAGCGACGCCTCCTGAAGAGATTAGTCATTTTAGATTTTTGGAGGATAGTGCAATGATACAGACATAGACCCATATAGTCTCCTATGGTTCTTTTACGTGCACGGTGTACAACACAGGCACGAGCCCTCGGTTTAAAGTCCCATCTGAAAGAATGTTATTTGTATTAGGGTCAGATGGGGTATCGAACCTGCGATCACTGGATTACCAGTCCAGCGTGTTACCACTGGACTACAGATCCGTCTCGGTTACATACATTTTATATCTGCAGAAATGGTCAAACACAGGTGTCAAATTCTTTCATTTGAGGAAGCTATCCAGTTGACGTGCGGTAGGTCAATGGTTCTCTCCGGATATATGTCCGTGCGTACAAGACTCGGAGGAGCATCCAGGGTCTTCCTCCATCAGTAATAGATGAAGAGTCACATATGACCTAAGCTGCCGGTGCGACTTAAAGCTCCAAACACAACACAAATAAATAATGACAACACAATTCGAAACATGTAAACATTTTCTCTCAAATCTATCATTTGTTAATTTTATTCAACTTATCAGAATTAAGAAATTTTAAAATGAACATGAAATTATTCATATTGATATTTCTTGTAGTCGTGTATAATTATTGTATTGTTCATTCCCCCAGAAAATGCGATACGGTCAACTTGCACGGGAACATTTATCGATCAGAAGCCTCGTTTTGGTATTCTACAGAATGCAGGTTACCCGCGCAACCCTATTGGTAACATCAACGGCTGTTATTGGGTAATATACCGGGCTAAAGATACAACGGAGGAAGTAGAAATCATTGTGCACGAGGCATATTCAGTCGAGGGTCCACACGTTTGTGATTCACAGTTTCTGCAGGTAATTCTACGAATGTCTAAGTTTCTCTTTAATGTAATGACCTCATTAATCTGCCACTACTATGTGATTCACCGTTTCTGCAGGTAATTTTAGAATTGCCTAAGTTGCTCTTTAATGTAATGTACTCATTAAGCTGCCAATGCGCGCAGGTGGTATGAAAATGCTTGTTCACATAAGTAACGTATGCACATAGGTTCTTGGTTATGATATAATATCATAATTATGCACAAAATATGCAATGGAGCGTTAGCGAGTGTGTGCTTTACGTTTATTTATCGTCGCTACCGGTTGTCCATATGAGCGACGCCTCCTGAAGAGATTAGTCATTTTAGAGTTTTGGAGGATAGTGCAATGATACAGACATATACCCATTCCAGGGTCTCCTCTGGTTATTGTACGTACACGGTGTAAAGCACCGACACGAGACCTCGGTTTAACGTCCCATCTGAAAGACTGTTAATTTTATTAGTGTCACACGGGGGGTCGAACAGCGTTAGCGACTATATACATACACTGTATAACACTATTTATTCGCGAGATTTTATATTTCGCTAATCTTCGCTATCTAAGTTGATCGTGAATTCATGATTCTCGTGAATAATAATGTGTCCGAATGTAGAGTTATATCCGTAAATATGAACATTTTATCAACATTTTGAAATTCAATTCAATTATAAACGATCTACATAAACCTTCATTTTTTAGCGATACATGAAGTCAAAACTCCGCGGATTAATTATTAAATTAATTAAATAAATAATGTTCAAAACCACTTGGAATAACATACAATTCAATAAAGTACAATTAATTAAGCCAAGCATTGGTAAATCACCATTTATTTATCACTCCAACCGTAGAGAGGAAACAGTAATGTCCACGGTTGAGACTTGGACATACCTGTTTCACACACTCATTTTTATTGAAAAGAGAGGATCCACCATGGTGTATACCATGCCATTCCTCTATAAATGTTGAACACATCTTAATTCACTGTGTAGATTTAGCACTCGTTCGTCAAAAATAGTATACAGTTGTGACAATGAAGGAGCTTTTCGACACTGTTGATTTTAAATACATTACTGAATTTTTAAAAGAATCACATCTTTTCCATAAATTGTAGTTTTACTGGTTTATATATAGTTGTTTTATCAGTTTTACAGCTAGATAAATTTTGTTGCAATTGACATTTCAATACAGTATGTTATCTACATATATTTGAACTATCTTGATTATTAGAATGTAACAAGATGTTTGTTTTTATATGAAGAATAATCATAATCCAATCAGAACGCTCGTTTCAACGCGAACTGCGCCGCTTGAGAAATTTTCAAAACAAATTGAAACATTCTCCGAAATCTCGATTTGACGTACATTTTTGCCGAATAAACCTACACGTTAGTGGAAACACATTTTATTGATAATGTTATTCACTGTTAAAACTCTCCCGTCGAAGATTTTTTGTTGTTGCTGACAGAACCCGTGTCCTAGTATGGAAATGTGACCTGCTATGGCCAATGTCTGTGGCAATTGTTTGCAAAGTATACATGCACGCAGCTTAAAGTTGTGTTTTATTTGAAGAACAATATAAAGACTCGGGATAGGCGTTATATTTGGACAGATTTGTACAAAATTGTTTCAGATAGGGCCATTTTACTGATCGATGCGAAATCTGACATCCCACAGAGTAGAATCCCTGTACTTAAATATATATACTAGTACTATACTAGTACCCCCAAACGTGCCGAATCCCTGTGATCTTGTATACAATATATTTAACCCGGCGCGATATAGCCTGAACTGTGCTAATGCGCCGTTAAACCAAATACTCACTCACTCAAAATCTTGGAAATCGCGAAATCATAGTATGTTACAGTATATAGAAAATGCCACCAATTAGAAGATGCAGCCAACAAGTTACATGTTTATTTCATTGTCAGACAATGTGAAAGCTGTGTTTTCTGGCTTTTAAAACGTTCAATTATATACATGCCTAATTGTTGAACTTCTAATTGTTAGGCCATTCAGCTGTCCGATTAGCGCAGTGGTTAGCGCGCTCGCATCTCACCAATGCAACCCGGTTTCGATCCTCGGACCGGGAAATATGTGAGATGGTACGGTGGTCGCCAGATCGGACAGATGGGTTTTCTCTGGGTACTCCCGTTTCCTCCCACACGAATGACCACTTCGCAATTATTGTAAAATAAATAGTTTAAAGTTTAAATTATTGTGTGTAGGTCATTCAGAATTGCAATGCACATTTTAGGACTATGTGGTTCAAAGCATCGTGGTTTAGTGTTCAATTCCGAAAGGTGACTCGTAACATTTTAAAGTTTATTTAACGTCGCTACCGGTTGCCCATATGAGCGACGGATGGTTTACCTAACAACACCAGTCTCCAGCTGTCAACCAGTACTTGGTGCACCAACCTCCATAAGAAACTGCCAAATTGTTCATATAAAGAGACAAGGTCTGAGCGGGCTCGTAACATGTCTACGTGTACCCATATATAAATAACACTAATTGGTCACCTGGTGTTTTATAATATTTGGAACCAACTAATAATACATATTACAAGATCATTGCACACAGATCCGTCATAAAATGTATTAAATAAGATGATATAAATTTGCGTATGTTGTATGAATGTGTGTATGGTAGTGAGAGTGTTTCTGTACCTGCTGATACGTGCGTATGTTGTATGAATGTGTGTATGGTTGTGAGAGTGTTTCTGTACCTGCTGATACGTGCGTATGCTGTATGAATGTGTGTATGGTAGTGATAGTGCTTCTGTACATGCTGATACGTGCGTATGCTGTATGAATGTGTGTATGGTTGTGAGAGTGTTTCTGTAGCTGCTGATACGTGCGTATGTTGTATGAATGTGTGTATGGTTGTGAGAGTGTTTCTGTACCTGCTGATACGTGCGTATGCTGTATGAATGTGTGTATGGTAGTGATAGTGCTTCTGTACATGCTGATACGTGCGTATGCTGTATGAATGTGTGTATGGTTGTGAGAGTGTTTCTGTAGCTGCTGATACGTGCGTATGTTGTATGAATGTGTGTATGGTTGTGAGAGTGTTTCTGTACCTGCTGATACGTGCGTATGCTGTATGAATGTGTGTATGGTAGTGATAGTGCTTCTGTACATGCTGATACGTGCGTATGCTGTATGAATGTGTGTATGGTTGTGAGAGTGTTTCTGTAGCTGCTGATACGTGCGTATGTTGTATGAATGTGTGTATGGTTGTGAGAGTGTTTCTGTACCTGCTGATACGTGCGTATGCTGTATGAATGTGTGTATGGTAGTGATAGTGCTTCTGTACATGCTGATACGTGCGTATGCTGTATGAATGTGTGTATGGTTGTGAGAGTGTTTCTGTACTGCTGATACGTGCGTATGCTGTATGAATGTGTGTATGGTAGTGAGAGTGCTTCTGTACATGCTGATACGTGCGTATGCTGTATGAATGTGTGTATGGTTGTGAGAGTGTTTCTGTAGCTGCTGATACGTGCGTATGCTGTATGAATGTGTGTATGGTTGTGAGAGTGCTTCTGTACCTGCTGATACGTGTGTATGCTGTATGAATGTATGTATGGTTGCGAGAGTGCTTCTGTACCTGCTGATACGTGCGTATGCTGTATGAATGTGTGTATGGTAGTGAGAGTGTTTCTGTACATGCTGATACGTGCGTATGCTGTATGAATGTGTGTATGGTAGTGAGAGTGCTTCTGTACATGCTGATACGTGCGTATGCTGTATGAATGTGTGTATGGTTGTGAGAGTGTTTCTGTAGCTGCTGATACGTGCGTATGCTGTATGAATGTGTGTATGGTTGTGAGAGTGCTTCTGTACCTGCTGATACGTGTGTATGCTGTATGAATGTATGTATGGTTGCGAGAGTGCTTCTGTACCTGCTGATACGTGCGTATGCTGTATGAATGTGTGTATGGTAGTGAGAGTGCTTCTGTACCTGCTGATAGTGAGAGTGTTTCTGTACATGCTGATACGTGCATATGCTGTATGAATGTGTGTATGGTTTTGAGAGTGTTTCTGTACCTGTTGATACGTGCATATGCTGTATGAATGTGTGTAAGGTTGTTAGAGTGCTTGGTGTGAGCAAGTGAGAGGGCAAGAGTGCGTGAGAGCTATATCTCAATTTCTTATCATTTTTAAATGTTCAGATTATGTACTTGTAGATACACATAGATTGTAAATAAAAAAATTAAAAACGATGATATAAATATTGGTATTATGTAGTTATTAGTTTCCTCCAAATACTGTGAAATACAACGTGACCGATTAGCAATTGTGTTGAGTGTATATGTTCCAAAGGTCCAACTCTTTGGGGGGGGGGACTTTGAAATTGTGTTACAAATTGCGTCGGTATTACACACTGCGTGTTGATAGTGCAGCTTGCTTGGTTTCATTGCCTCCTGAAATACCAGTGTTTGATTACTTAATTATCAAGTACGAGCTAGATTCGTTGACGCACGATGGTCGTAGGGTCATTCATCTAGTGTTCTATTGTTCACAAGTGCTTGCTAAATTATTGTAAGAGGATTGTAGTCAGAACGGCGACAAATTGTTTCGCTGTCACATTTACTAAACCCAATTCAACATCAGCGGCATATTAAAGCGTATTGTTATTCCACTATGCCAACAGAAACTCACGACACCGTCTCCTACATTATCGAATATGCAAATCATATAGATATTTCTGGGAGAATTGTCAACCATTTTTATGTTTAGGCTAGGCTTTTCAGTTTGATATAATCTGGTTCCCGGTAAAATACATCGATAGTTATTATGTAAAATGACATAACTATTTCATATCAAGTTGCTTGGAATAACAATACTGTATTTGTTTTAAGTGTCAAGTTTAAGTTTATTTATTTTACAACGATTGCGAAACAAGTTTTAACAACTTATATTAATCACTCTCGTTGGCTCGGATGAACGCGTATATGTGGTCATTCATGTGGGAGGAAACCGGAGTACCCGGAGAAAACCCACCTGCCAGATCTGGCGACCACCGTACCATCTCACATACTTCCCGATTCGAGGATCTAACCCGGGTTGCATTGGTGAGAAGCGAGCTCACTAATAGGACAGTCTTTAGGTTGAACTACCAAGTCAATCCTGATATATTTTAAGATACAACTAGTATTAAATATAGACTAAAACATCATGCGTCAAAATAAACATTCCAAACATAGTATATTAAACCAAACATCAAACAAGAAACCAACATCGTACGTTAAACCAACATCGTACATTAAATCAACATCGTACATTAAACCAACATCGTACATTAAACCAACATCGTACATTAAACCAAACATCAAACAAGAAACCAACATCGTACGTTAAACCAACATCGTACATTAAATCAACATCGTACATTAAACCAACATCGTACATTAAACCAAACATCAAACAAGAAACCAACATCGTACGTTAAACCAACATCGTACATTAAATCAACATCGTACATTAAACCAACATCGTACATTAAACCAACATCGTATATTAAACCAACATCGTACATTAAACCAACATCGTACATTAAACCAACATCGTACGTTAAACCAACATCGTACATTAAACCAACATCGTACGTTAAACCAACATCGTACATTAAACCAACATCGTACATTAAACCAACATCGTACGTTAAACCAACATCGTACGTTAAACCAACATCGTACATTAAACCAACATCGTACGTTAAACCAGCATCGTGCATTGAGCCAACATCGTACATTAAACCAACATCGTACGTTAAACCAACATCGTACATTAAACCAACATCGTGCATTGAGCCAAACATCGTACATTAAACCAACATCGTACATTGAAACAACATCGTACATTAAAACAACATCGTACATTTAGCCACATCGTACATTAAGCCAAACATCGTACATTAAACCAACACCGTACATTTAGCCAACATCGTACATTAAGCCAACATCGTACATTAAACCAACATCGTACATTAAGCCAACATCGTACATTAAGCCAACATCGTACATTAAAACAACATCGTACATTAAGCCAACATCGTACATTAAACCAACATCGTACATTAAGCCAACATCGTACATTAAGCCAAACATCGTACATTTAGCCAACATCGTACATTAAACCAACATCGTACATTAAGCCAACATCGTACATTTAGCCAAACATCGTACATTAAACCAACATCGTACATTAAACCAACATCGTACATTAAGCCAACATCGTACATTAAACCAACATCGTACATTAAGCCAACATCGTACATTAAGCCAACACCGTACATTAAAACAACATCGTAGATTAAGCCAACATCGTACATTTAGCCAAACATCGTACATTAAACCAACACCGTACATTTAGCCAACATCGTACATTAAACCAACATCGTACATTAAAACAACATCGTACATTAAGCCAACATCGTACATTAAACCAACATCGTACATTAAACCAACATCGTACATTTAGCCAACATCGTACATTAAACCAACATCGTACATTTAGCCAACATCGTACATTTAGCCAACATCGTACATTTAACCACATCGTACATTTAGCCAACATCGTACATTAAGCCAACATCGTACATTAAGCCAACATCATACATTAAACAAACATCGTACATTTAGCCAACATCGTACATTAAACCAAACATTGTACATTTAGCCAACATCGTACATTTAGCCACATCGTACATTTAGCCAACATCGTACATTAAGCCAACATCGTACATTAAACCAACATCGTACATTAAGCCAACATCATACATTAAGCCAACATCGTACATTAAACCAACATCGTACATTTAGCCAACATCGTACATTAAGCCAACATCGTACATTAAGCCAACATCGTACATTTAGCCACACCATACATTAAGCCAACATCGTACATTAAGCCAACATCGTACATTAAGCACATCGTACATTAAACAAAATATCGTACATTAAGCCAAACATCGTACATTAAGCCAAACATCGTACATTAAGCCAAACATCGTACATTAAGCCAACATATTACATTAAGCCAACATCGTACATTAAACCAACATCGTACATTAAGCCAACATCGTACATTAAGCCAACATCGTACATTAAACCAACATCGTACATTAAGCCAACATCGTACATTAAGCACATCGTACATTAAACAAAATATCGTACATTAAGCCAAACATCGTACATTAAGCCAAACATCGTACATTAAGCCAACATCGTACATTAAGCCAACATCGTACATTAAACCAACATCGTACATTAAGCCAACATCGTACATTAAGCCAACATCGTACATAAACCAACATCGTACATTAAGCCAACATCGTACATTAAGCCAAGCATCGTACATGTAACCAAGCATCGTACATGTAACCAAGCATCGTACATGTAACCAAGCATCGTACATGTAACCAGGCATCGTACATGTAACCAAGCATCGTACATGTAACCAAGCATTGTTTTACGTTCACCCCGTCGTGTGATAATTGCTGTATATATGTGACATTAATGTTTTTCTGAGACATTAAAAGAAAATGTAATCAATAGATCTTAGGTACTTACTCTTTGTTACATCGTTTGTTTATTATCGTATAAGGAGAGTCTGATGACGTCATTGTCACAAAATGATTGTCACTTTATATATTGAATAGATATTAAACTGTAGTTTTCAACATTGCTTCATATATTTAGTGTCAAGAGTGTTCTCGAATAATGCATCAATTCAAGGAAGCCGGAATACGGTGTGTTCATTATATAATACAAATACAGTTAGGTCACGTGCAGTACATGACGCCCTTAATCACGTTCTTTCTCCCAAGCCGTGCTAGTAACCACTGGGTAAGCCATGCTAGTAGCCACTGTGTAAGCCGTGCTAGTAACCACTGTGTAAGCCGTGCTCGCAACCACTGTGTAAGCCGTGCTAGTAACCACTGTGTAAGCCGTGCTAGTACTCACTGTGTAAGCCGTGCTAGTACTCACTGTGTAAGCCATGCTAGCAACCACTGTGTAAGCCGTGCTAGTAACCACTGTGTAAGCCGTGCTAGTACTCACTGTGTAAGCCATGCTAGCAACCACTGTGTAAGCCATGCTAGTAACCACTGTGTAAGCCGTGCTAGTAACCACTGTGTAAGCCGTGCTAGTAACCACTGTGTAAGCCGTGCTAGTAACCACTGTGTAAGCCGTGCTAGTAACCACTGTGTAAGCCATGCTAGTAACCACTGTGTAAGCCGTGCTAGTAACCACTGTGTAAGCCGTGCTAGTAACCACTGTGTAAGCCGTGCTAGTAACCACTGTGTAAGCCGTGCTAGTAACCACTGTGTAAGCCGTGCTCGCAACCACTGTGTAAGCCGTGCTCACAACCACTGTGTAAGCCGTGCTAGTAACCACTGTGTAAGCCGTGCTAGTAACCACTGTGTAAGCCGTGCTAGTAACCACTGTGTAAGCCGTGCTAGTAACCACTGTGTAAGCCATGCAGGTAACTACTGTGTAAGCCGTGCTAGTAACCACTGTGTAAGCCGTGCTAGTAAGCCCTAGTAACCACTGTGTAAGCCGTGCTAGTAACCACCGTGTAAGCCGTGCTAGTAACCACTGTGTAAGCCGTGCTAGTAAGCCCTAGTAACCACTGTGTAAGCCGTGCTAGTAACCACTGTGTAAGCCGTGCTAGTAACCACTGTGTAAGCCGTGCTAGTAACCACTGTGTAAGCCGTGCTAGTAACCGGATGGCGCGGATGAAAGCGTAAATGTGGTCATTCATGTGGGAGGAAACCGGAGTACCCGGAGAAAACCCACCTGACCGATCTGGCGACCACCGTACCATCTCACATACTTCCCGGTTCGAGGATCGAACCCGGGTTGCATTGGTGAGAAGCGAGCGCACTAACCACTGCGCTAATCGGACAGCCCGTTTTTGTTTGTACAATTGACGATAATATTAATCTTTGCTTCAGATTGTAGAAAACTCGGTCGAAACGTTTTTTTGACATAATTACCATTTCATACTCCTACTGTCATAATCACTTTCTTAACAAAGAAACACATTACAACAAAAACTATATGGACTCGATGGATGTTCCACGAAATGTATGATATATGATAGACTAAAGTATGCTCGCTGCCAGAAACATTGCCATGATATGCAATCTGTCTGCGCAGTTTAATTCCATTGCCTTCATTAGATTCCCCACCGGGGTGTAGAGTTCTTTTTTGTGAGGAAAAACTGCCAGCTGGTTTGCGGAAGATCGATGGTTCTACCTGGGTGTCTTATACTAGAAACTACACACTTAGTAAACAAAATTCCAAAGCAGTTATTGTATACTGAACGACTTTACAAACTCACCGACACATTTGTAAATTTGCAGAATGTCATGAAATGTGGCACAGACAAAGACTGACCACTGCTCATTACGTCCCATTAAAATTTATGTCGATACCATTAATAAAATTTTACGCCCAGTAGACATACTATGTTTGAAAACGGGTCTTACGCCAGAAATATACCCCCTGCAATAGTGGTGCGTTTTTAAAGTAGTTCGGTGTAGTGTGCGAGTCCCAGTTTATAGTGGATCTGAGTATTTAGCCCCAAGTGCAACATGATATAGAGGCAGACAAGCTTTGAGGATTAGAAAATGCATAGAAATAAGCGGAAACATCACCAGGACGTGTAGCTGTAATGTTGGCTATACTGTAATGTTGGCTATACCGTAATGTTGGCTATACTGTACTGTTGGCTATACCGTAATGTTGGCTATACCGTAATGTTGGCTATTCTGTAATGTTGGCTATACTGTAATGTTGGCTATGCAGTAATATTGGCTATACTGTAATATTGGCTATACTGTAATGTTGGATATACTGTAATATTGGCTATACTGTAATATTGGCTATACTGTAATGTTGGCTATACTGTAATGTTGGCTATACTGTAATATTGGCTATACTGTAATGTTGGCTATACTGTAATGTTGGCTATAGTGTAATATTGGCTATACTGTAATATTGGCTGTACTGTAATATTGGCTATACTGTAATATTGGCTATTCTGTAATATTGGCTACACTGTAATACTGGCTATGCTGTAATATTGGCTATACTGTAATATTGGCTACACTGTAATATTGGCTATACTGTAATGTTGGCTATGCTGTAATATTGGCTATTCTGTAATGTTGGCTATGCTGTAATGTTGGCTATGCTGTAATACAGTAATGTTGGCTATACTGTAATATTGGCTATACTGTAATATTGGCTATACTGTAATATTGGCTATACTGTAATATTGGCTATACTGTAATATTGGCTATACTGTAATATTGGCTATACTGTAATATTGGCTATACTGTAATGTTGGCTATACTGTAATATTGGCTATACTGTAATGTTGGCTATACTGTAATGTTGGCTATGCTGTAATGTTGGCTATGCTGTAATATTGGCTATACTGTAATGTTGGCTATACTGTAATATTGGCTATACTGTAATGTTGGCTATACTGTAATGTTGGCTATACTGTAATATTGGCTAAACTGTAATGTTGGCTATTCTGTAATGTTGGCTATTCTGTAATGTTGGCTATACTGTAATGTTGGCTATACTGTAATATTGACTATACTGTAATGTTGGCTATGCTGTAATGTTGGCTATACTGTAATATTGGCTATACTGTAATATAGGCTATACTGTAATATTGACTATACTGTAATGTTGGCTATGCTGTAATGTTGGCTATACTGTAATATTGACTATACTGTAATGTTGGCTATGCTGTAATGTTGGCTATACTGTAATATTGGCTATACTGTAATGTTGGCTATTCTGTAATGTTGGCTATACTGTAATATTGGCTATGCTGTAATATTGGCTATGCTGTAATATTGGCTATTTTGGTTATGCTGTAATATTGGCTATTCTGTAATATTGGCTATACTGTAATGTTGGCTATACTGTAATATTGACTATACTGTAATATTGGCTATACTGTAATGTTGGCTATACTGTAATGTTGGCTATACTATAATGTTGGCTATAGTGTAATGTTGGCTATACTGTAATATTGACTATACTGTAATGTTGGCTATACTGTAATATTGACTATAATGTAATGTTGACTATAATGTAATGTTGGCTATACTGTACTATTGGCTATGCTGTAATGTTGGCTATACTGTAATGTTGGCTATACTGTAATGTTGGCTATACTGTAATATTGGCTATACTGTAATGTTGGCTATACTGTAATGTTGGCTATACTGTAATATTGGCTATACTGTAATGTTGGCTATACTGTAATATTGGCTATACTGTAATGTTGGCTATTCTGTAATGTTGGCTATACTGTAATGTTGGCTATTCTGTAATGTTGGCTATACTGTAATGTTGGCTATACTGTAATGTTGGCTATACTGTAATATTGGCTATACTGTAATGTTGGCTATTCTGTAATGTTGGCTATACTGTAATGTTGGCTATACTGTAATGTTGGCTATACTGTAATGTTGGCTATACTGTAATGTTGGCTATACTGTAATGTTGGCTATACTGTAATGTTGGCTATACTGTAATGTTGGCTATACTGTAATGTTGGCTATACTGTATTATTGGCTACGCTATTTGTTTATTCTTTTATCGGGCGTTACGCCTGCATCAGCATCATTTTGGGCTATTTACCTAACAACACATTTCCCGGGCATGCTTGGTACACCACCCCCGTAAGGAACTGCACACTTTTTCATATAAAAGAGACAGCGCCTGAGCGGGGCTCGAAGCCGTGACAATCAGTGATGATAGGTTACAGTGGTATACAAGTCAGCGACCTTAGCCACTCGACCACGGAGGAGGGCCGCTTGGCTATACAAACAGGCAAATATCTTTCAAGTTTGTCAATGTAATCTTTCAGAAACATTTCTCTCAAGACCAGGGTTTCAGTGTATATAAGACATGAGTGTTACCAGTCTGACATAATACATGTACGTACATGTAGCACAGGGTACTTAGTGTGGAATCGCTTACCCCTCACCACTGGCGGTCGTGTGAGGAAGCTAATTAGCTGACATGAGGGAGGTCGGTGGTTCTACCTAGGTGCCCGTCCGTGCCTGAAATACTGCTCGAAGGGGCACCAGGGTCTTCCTCCATTAATAGCTGGCGAGTCGCCATATTACCTAAGCTGTTGGTGCGACTTTAAACCCCAAAAACAAACACGTGGGTACATAATATAAGAAATACCTTCAACTGAGAAGTATATGTATACTTTAATTATTTCAATAAGATTGACGAATTCCAATGCTCAATGAAAAGAATATCTACTATCTCGTTGTCTTCTAAGACAATAATCCAGCCGTCAATAATGTTAGCGTGGGCAATCTGACATGAATGGTTGACCTAAACATACTGTGTTAGAGCAAGATGCAAGTATTCCAGACGATATCATTTCTTACTTTTCTATTTCGTTTTTTTTTATTTCTTGACATCATATTAAGTTGATCAAATGAATTTATTGTTGACCAACTGCAATAAATCGGCTTTATGCATGTTCTTCGTATATCTGTGTACAATTGGCATACTTAAAGAAAGTGATACTCATTTTCTACCTTTCGTAAATTACAACATTTACACTTTCGGCTTTATGTATGTTCTTCGTATATCTGTGTACAATTGGCATACTTAAAGAAAGTGATACTCATTTTCTACCTTTCGTAAATTACAACATTTACACTTTCGGCTTTATGTATGTTCTTCGTATATCTGTGTACAATTGGCATACTTAAAGAAAGTGATACTCATTTTCTACCTTTCGTAAATTACAACATTTACACTTTAAAAATTGAGATATCTTCCACTTTCAAATTCTAAAGAGGAAAGAGGTAACAATACAAGCAGGTTGCTTTCTCCTCAATCATACATGTATGTACATAGTATTTATACTTGACTATGTTTATTCAAAGAAATAAATATTGTTTAAATTAATTTCTAAATTATGCGATGATTATTCACCTGTTATTATTACCGGTTTGCGGTTGATGTGTCGATAGCCAACGCATTTTACTTACATTGGCAGTACACTACAACATGGTAATTTTGGTATTCAATACGAAAATAGTTCAACTTACAGTGTAGCTGCATCTTGAGACCACACACAACACAATGAACGACACAATAGTAAGGCACACATTGAATATCAATAATATTTATGTAACATTACTTCATCACATTTACAAAAGCTGCATGTCTTTGTACATTATCCATTCCAAGTCTAGTATTAGCAAACACAACAGCATGTCGGTACTACACACAACTGTTTACTGTTTTTGAGCACGTGCAGCCTTCGGGTTCGAGGCAATTGACTTTTAACTTATTGGAATTATTCTTCAAATGAAACAGTATTGAACAAAGCTTTAGAAAACTGACATGTAATTGCTCAACGGGGAATTTTCATTCCATTGCATTTATGAGATAAATCTAAGAATGTTCATGCTATGCCGACACGCTCTGTCATGTTTATTCATGACGCACGTGTGTGTGTGTGTGTGTGTGTGTGTGTGTGTGCGTGCGTGCGTGCGTGCGTGCCTGCCTGCCTGCCTGCCTGCCTGCCTGCCTGCCTGCCTGCGTGCGTGCGTGCGCGCGTGCGCAAAAAAGATGTGCAGCTGCACCTAACGGTTTGGATATTTTTAATACAGCTTTCAGGCAACCGGGTGTTTCTTCCACTAATACGAACTGGAGAGTCGCCATATGAATGAAGCTGTTTGTCCAACTTTAACTCCCAAAAAATCAAACGAAAAAATACAGCTTTCATTAGAAAATATTTTTACATTTATGTTTTAAATTAAATGTTTATGCATTATAGATTGGTGTCATAAAGTTGTTGTAGCTATGACCTGCCTTTCAGTTGGTTGCATCGATCTATATATGTAGTTCCTAAACTGGTGAGTGGTAGTTGTGATAGCGCAGTGGTAGCGCAGTGGTAACGCAGTGGTAGCGCAGTGATAGTGCAGTGGTAGCGCAGTGGTAGAGCAGTAGTAGCCAGTGGTAGCGCAGTGGTAGCGCAGTGGTAGCGCAATGGTAGCGCAATGGTAGCGCGGTGGTAGCGCAGTGATAGCGCAATGGTAGCGCAGTTGTAGCGCGTTCACTTCATGTGCGAAAGGCCCGGAGTTAGATCCCCGCCGTTACGATTCTGCCCTTATGCAAGGCATTTAAATTCCGCGTTACTGCCAGTGTACCAGGGAGGCTCCACTACCTATATGATATTGTGTAAACATTAAGTGTTGTTCGTTAACACGTCCTTGTTTAGTGTGCATACAATACCATAAATATGAATATCAATGTACAACCTAAGGCACGTTAGAACTAACACAACTTAGGTATATATACTGCGTTACATTTAGTTTAAACATATGTTATTTCCCAATATAATACATATTGAACAATGCATACTCCACGCATAATCAGAATACAGAAACAGGATTAGAATGGAAGACAGAGTCTTATATAATTATTCTCCTCTGCAAAGATTGTATGTATTTCGGTTGGCTTTTGCAATTGTGTTATAGAGTTAGGAAAGGTTTAACATGAAAACATGCGAAAATAACTACATGTTAAACATTAATAAAGATCATAATATAGTGGATTGTGAGTGAGAGAGCGAGAGAAAAAAGAATGTAGTGAGAAGAAGGTGATAAGAAGATAAGAGAGGAGAGAATGTATGTCTCATGTCACAATAATCGTTATTAATACTATTATTCAAATCGCTTACTATCAGATATGTATGAATATGAGAGTGTTTTCCTGGTCGGATAGGGCGGGATTTCCTGATAGGAGGGTTTCGAGATCTATGTTGAAATTGTGAAGATTGTTATTTAGAGTTGTACGGCAAACATTGTACATTCTACACTCAAAGAAATAGTGGAAGTTTGTCTCCATTTACACAAAGCTGTAGGAGTAATATTTTTTAGGAAAAGGTGATAATTAAGACCACTACATTTCATACGAAGGCGTGTATGGAGGACTTGAAGTTGTCGTGTACCCACATAAAAGTATGGAGGGACTTTGCTCTTGTTTCTATTGAGATTGGCCTTGAATGTCTGTACTGAGGAAGAGTTACGAACCGTAGAAGGCAGAGAGTTCCAATTCCGAATTGTTGATGGCAAGAAAGAATTATAGTATAGTGACGTTCTGGAATGCACTCCGTGGATATGTTCTGAATTTCTTAAATTGTACCGGGTTTCTACTGGTCGGGGAATCAATGAGGAGAGATAGTCAGGTGTTTGGTTGGTATTCATTTTATAGAACGTAATAAGCTTGTGTTTGTTTATTCTGTCCGTTAACTTTCCCATCTGGTTTCCAGGTGTAGGTTTAGCAAAGAAACGAGCTTAGTTGCTCCAGTGGCAATTCTGCCACATTCGTTTTGGATTTTATCCAGCTGTTCCATCTCATATTTGGTACAGTTGCTCCATACAACATCAGCATATTCAAGGAGAGGCCTTATAAAGGAAAGATATATAATTTCAAGTGATCTACGATCAAGCGAGAATTATAGTTTCCGCATAATATTGACTCGTTTCCATGCTTTCTCGATAATATAGTCAATATGCGAATGCCAACTACAGTCGTCAGATAGAAATATCCCAAGATGTTTATGGTCTGGAACTTCAGGGATGCGTTGGTCAAACATAAAGAGAGGAGGATGTAGTTGCTGATTTCGCTTCCTTGAGATGAGAACATATTCGGACTTTGCTGGGTTGAAAGTTACAAGCCATTTGTTAGCACATGTAGAAATTCTGAGTATATCGTTTTGGAGACGGTCTGCAGCTGTACGAGGTTGCTCAACGATCACATAGAGACTTGTATCGTCTGCAAATAAGTTGATGGAGGAAGAGATGGCGTCGACAATGTCGTTGATGAAAATGATGAAAAGCATAGGACCTAGGATTGACCCTGTGGAACTCCGGCTCTTATATTTGCCCATGTCGATTTGCTGCCAGGAAGAACAACTATTTGTCTTCGGCTGGACAGATAATCTGAAAACCATTGAAAAAGAGGACCGGATATACCTGCTTGTAATAGTTTTGCCAGTAGACCTTTATGCCAGACTTTATCAAAGGCTTTACTTTATAATATCGAAACAGACCGTTCTCACTTCGAGACCATCATCGAGAGCTTTACATAGTGTATCGTATATGTACGTTAGCTGGTTTACAGTTGAGTCACCCGGTATGAACCCTGATTGAGCAGAAGATAGAAACTGGGTTTCCTGAAGATGATTGAAAAGATGTTTGAATATGAGACGCTCAAATACTTTTCAATTGTATTTAACAAAGAGATTGGACGATAGTTGCTAGGGAGTGATGCATCTCCCTTTTTGTATACATCATTAATGTGGGCGTCTTTCCAACTGGTTGGAACTCGTCTGCATTGCAATGAGAAATTAAAAAGATCACATAGTGCTTTGGATAGCTCCTGAGAAGATTCGTAGAGGATTCTGTTGCTTATTCCGTCTGGTCCTGCCGCTTTGTCGACTTGTAAAGACTTTAAAACATCAGTAACTTCATCTACTTCGATATTTATTTCATGCAGTCGAATCATGGAACGCGGTGGGCCCAGATCTGGTACTTGTCTGTTGTCATCATCGATGTTTGTCTGTTCCTGAAAGTAGTTGTTAAGAAGATTTGCCTTTTTCAGAGTCAGAGAAGGTCGGTAATTATGTGTCTGGGTGCTGTTATGGAGGAATTGTGTTGCTAGAATGATTAGACATGCATGATTTGAGAGTTTTCCACCAGTCTTTAGAAGAAAATGATCCATTCTTTAGTTTATCAGAGAGCTTTGAGAAATGTGCAGATTTGGCGTGGCGAATACGAAGAATCGTTTCATTGCGAATTTGTCTGAATTTCTGCCATTGATAGATAGATTGAGTCGCCTTGGCTTTCCTGTATGCTCCTTTTCGCTTGCGCATTTGTTTTTTGATGTTGGTAGTTATCCAGGGTGGTTCTAATGGTCTTACTATTATGGTTTGACTTGGTATGTTTTGTTTAGCAATATCTGTAATTTTAGAGGAGATGTTATATGCATATGTATCAATATCGTCATGAAGACAGCCATTCCATTCATAGTTACTGAAGTCAGAACGAAGTTGGTCGTAATTACCTCGATCGTATTTCCAAATGAGTCTATCAAAACATTTATGCTTGGGGTTTACGAAATTTTAAGATTCCAAAGACAGGGCAATGGTACCTTTGGTATTGTTGTAGAAAGTGTTCACCAACTCCAGAATGAAGAATATGTTCACTATTTGAAACAAGAACAAGATCAATCAAGGATTCTGAATGTTCGGTGAAATGTTTGGTTCGTCGATTAATTGTAGAAGATTATACTGTTGTATAATGTGTTACGTTTGATCTCGGACGAACCTACATTTAATAGTATCCACTTTAAATTAGTCAAATCGAGCACTCAGTGCACAACTAGTGTAAGACAGATCTAGTGAAAGGCTTACAGTAGTTTTGCACGCAGCCCTCGAAATATAGCTTTAGGATAGTTTGAGATTATCCTCCAAAATGATTAATATAGATTTAAAAACTTCAAATAGTAGGCACACTTTAACAATGCCTTATATAAAGGGCACAATCCTGTAATTGTGTAACTGCTTATCTAAAGCTTAATGGATGGGTATGGATTATATTGCAAACTGTCCAAAGATCAATCAATATAACATGAGTTGTAATTTGACTTTGTGTATGATCATATTCGAATTTCTAAAATAGATGTCAGAGACGCGACTGTCTGTCTGTGGTTAGATTGATCGTTAATCTTTATTGACGTCTCGTCCATGTGTGCATACTGTGAAACAACATAAGCACACATACATGTAACTATATGTCGACCAAACGCTACACATAGCTTAATATGTTGCTTGTATGTACCATGTCGACAGTAAATACAATTTAACTGTTATTTTATTTGAATAAATAGTGCGCATGTCCGCTCTGAGACTAATATCACAGTTATAACAATAACGTGGACTTCGTGATAGCGCAGTGGTAGAGCGTTCGCTTATGAAGCGAAATGCACTGAGGTCGAACCCCGCTGGAGCCGTTGCGATTGTGCCTTTAGTCAAGGCATTTAAATTCGACATTGCTTCTTCTCTCACTCTCGTGTCTATGGACTCCATCAGGAATGAGGTCTCGTGAGTGAATAATATAAGTAATAAGAACATTTGTTCACAATCGAGCTAAACTAATCTGGTCTAAACTAAGAATTAAGTGTCCACATTTCATATCATGGCTCTATATTAACACGATAAGTCTAAGCAGGTGAGCCTAATCGAATTCTATAATATGCAATACAACATTAAAGCAGCATTACATCGTAATAAGGATGTTTTGGGTAAAATATAAATAATAATGTGTGTGTGTTTACAAAAATCGAAGTAGTTTCTCAGAAACGATAAAATTCCAATAAATTTAAACCGTCGTATACGCGAATTTGTTTATCAACACACGAAATGAAAAAACACGCACAGCGCGCATGCGTGAAACAACAGAGGATGTAGAAAACAACGTATATAGTTTGAACATGAAAGACTATCTATCTATCTTCCTCTAATGTCGAACCCCTCGCGGGGATGTAGAAATGTCCCTAAAAGACTTAGCTAACAGAGGTATGAATCAACACATCAAGTAATTTAATGAAAAAATACAACGTGGGACAAATTGGGCCGATGCATTCCGAATGTAAACAAGTGCGGACGATGCGTTCCGGTTGTAAACAAGTGCGTGACTGATCGACTCGGGAAGTCCTACTTTCGGTTTCGCGTTTGTTTTATCGCAATAAACTCTGTTTACCAAATGAACATAAGCATACAAAATATAATGTTAGAATGTGTAGCAGCATTGCTACACATACGTAAAAATTGAATATTTCAAATATCTTTTATTTCATATGATGTAATGCTGCTTTAAATGGAGTAACATAATATGGAGTAAAAACTGACAAAGAAAAAAACGGACACAAAAATAAACAATAAATATCACCGCAATCAGACCATAGATCGGACTGATTAGTTGCTAGTTCTTAGAACACGTAAATGAAAGTTGACATTTGTAAAACAATTAAATACATTATTTACAAAGATAAAACATTCATCACCAAGCACCAATCCTTATCATAATAAAAACACATTAATTGATACTCGATATGGCCTCACAGTGCGCGAGTCTTCCTCGAGTATTGGCGCGTCCGAGTATTGACCCGTCCGAAAGGGTGCAACTGTCGATATCTTGATTACTTCGATACTCGATATGGCTTCATCGGAATGATCATGAATGTAATGTCTTCTTCAAACACTCCAGTAACTATATTTGGCCACTCATAGTATGTCAGGTGATGCTTCAATCTGGGGTTCTTGTGCCCGGCTTGAACAGAACACGTAACAGAACCAGAGTGCGTCATGTACTATCCCCCACACCAGATATTGACTACACTTTTCAGAGAGCATCGCTCTTTGTGGTAACCGGTAGCATAGATAAATAACCGCGAATACTTAGCACACACAAATAGTTTTTCAAAGCGAGTTATTTTCAGTATCTGTGTCCGATACGACACTACTCTACTGTCTGTATTCCTGTATTAATAGCCGATATGGCTTCACCACAATTATAAGGAATATTAGTTGAATAGGTTTTATGACGTTTATTTGGGTTTATTCAATAAACTGTCATCGGAGTAGTCGGAGATGAGTTATTGTTTTCTCTAGCATGTTATTAAATTATTATTAAATCCAATATGTTTGCTTATACAGTCTACATCCGTTATGTCGAATTCCGTCCCACCAAACACAATACTTCGACATAACCGAAGATTGAGTTAACGAAATTCGATATAAACGGAGCCAGTTATATGTAACATGATAGTGTCTGAAACGGGACTTTGATCCGACTTCGAGATAAGCCGATAATTTGACATAACCGACTTTGACACAGCGGATGTAGACTGTAGTTTAGTTTAATCATATTTTATTGCTCGATTCGTTTTACATATACATGTGAATGCAAAACATGACACATTAAAGGAAGACAAACGGATTGGTCCACAAGTTCTAACAACATTAGTTACGGCCCTTCCCGATGGGTATTTATACTCGCCACCACCGAGGCATATCGGCGAGTGAATGTTCTAAGAAGTTTATGTCGAATCTAAGTTGCTTGGTAGACATCATGAGGAGGCATCTTCTCTCTTCGCATGGTGACAAGTCCTGTAGTACTTCTTTCGAAACGGTCCTGTTTAGGCCCCGCTCACTGTTGGTCATCTCGCAGCAGCATAGAAACCGACCTTGCAGTTAGACAGCAGCGCGTCGCATGTCGCTTCCCGACCAGTTGATCTTCTTGCCTGCTGGATAATGCTGTATAATTGCTGCTGGTACTCGTAATTCCAGCAAGATCAACTAGGAAAGACGCACACCTACATTATATACTAGAGGACATAGAAAACGCACACCTACATTATATACTAGAGGACATAGAAAACACACACCTACATTATATACTAGAGGACATAGAAAACGCACACCTACATTATATACTAGAGGAAATAGAAAACGCACACCTACATTATATACTAGAGGACATAGAAAACACACACCTACATTATATACTAGAGGACATAGAAAACACACACCTACATTATATACTAGAGGACATAGAACAAACACCTACATTATATACTAGAGGACATAGAAAACGCACACCTACATTATATACTAGAGGACATAGAAAACACACACCTACATTATATACTAGAGGACATAGAAAACGCACACCTACATTATATAGTAGAGGACATAGAAAACACACACCTACATTATATACTAGAGGACATAGAAAACACACACCTACAGTATGTACTAGAGGACATAGAAAACACACACCTACATTATATACTAGAAGACATAGAAAACACACACCTACAGTATATACTAGAGGACATGGAAAACGCACACCTACATTATATACTAGAGGACATAGAAAACGCACACATACATTATATACTAGAGGACATAGAAAACACACACCAACATTATATACTAGAGGACATAGAAAACACACACCTACAATATATACTAGAGGACATTGAAAACGCACACCTACATTATATACTAGAGGACATTGCAAACACACACCTACATTATATACTATAGGCCATAGAACACACACACCTACATTATATACTAGAGGACATAGAAAACACACACCTACATCATATACTAGAGGGCATAGAAAACGCACACCTACATTATATACTAGAGGACATAGAAAACACCACCTACATTATATACTAGAGGACATAGAAAACACACAACTACATTATATACTAGAGGACATAGAAAACACATACCTACATTATATACTAGAGGACATAGAAAACGCACACCTACATTGTATATTAGAGGACATAGAAAACGCACACCTACAGTATATACTAGAGGACATAGAAAACACACACCTACATTATATCCTAGAGGATATAGAAAACACACACCTACATCATATACTAGAGGGCTTAGAAAACACACACCTACATCATATGCTAGAGGACATAGAAAACGCACACCTACATTATATCCTAGAGGACATAGAAAACGCACACCTACATTATATACTAGAGGACATAGAAAACGCACACCTACATTATATACTAGAGGACATAGAAAACACACACCTACATTATATACTAGAGGACATAGAAAACACACACCTACATTATATACTAGAGGACATAGAAAACGCACACCTACATTATATACTAGAGGACATAGAAAACGCACACCTACATTATATACTAGAGGACATAGAAAACGCACACCTACATTATATACTAGAGGACATAGAAAACGCACACCTACATTATATCCTAGAGGACATAGAAAACGCACACCTACATTATATACTAGAGGACATAGAAAACGCACACCTACATTATATACTAGATGACATAAAAAACACAAAACTACAATATATACTATAGGACATAGACAACACACACACCTACATTATATACTAGAGGACATAGAAAACACACACCTACATCATATACTAGAGGGCATAGAAAACGCACACCTACATTATATACTAGAGGACATAGAAAACACACACCTACATTATATACTAGAGGACATAGAAAACGCACACCTACATTATATACTAGAGGACATAGAAAACACACACCTACATTATATACTAGAGGACATAGAAAACACAAACCTACATTATATACTAGAGTATATAGAAAACACACACCTACATCATATATTAGAGGGCTTAGAAAACACACACCTACATCATATACTAGAGGACATAGAAAACGCACACCTACATTATATACTAGAGGACATAGAAAACACACACCTACAGTATATACTAGAGGACATGGAAAACGCACACCTACATTATATACTAGAGGACATTGCAAACACACACCTACATTATATACTAGAGGACATAGAAACCGCACACCTACATTATATAGTAGAGGACATAGAAAACGCACACCTACAGTATATACTAGAGGACATAGAAAACACACACCTACATTATATACTAGAGGACATAGAAAACACACACCTACCTTATACCTAGATACATAAAAACGCACACCTACATTATATACTAGAGGACAGAGAAAACGCACACCTACATTATATACTAGAGGTCATAGCAAACACACACCTACATTATATACTAGAGGACATAGAAAACACACACCTACATTATATACTAGAGGACATAGAAAACGCACACCTACATTATATACTAGAGGACATAGCAAACACACACCTACATTATATACTAGAGGACATAGAAA